>JAGFMF010011469.1:294399-306774 GCA_019455555.1 Galemys pyrenaicus
TCGCCCGCTGCTCCCCTCAGCAGTGTGTTTCAGTCAGTCTGCCTGTTCTGCTCCCCACTCTGTCTCTGGTGAATCCTCTCACCTCCCTGGACTCTGGCCCGCACCCCAGGTCTTTTATGCATAGATAAATAAATCTTTAAAAATATATATTTATTTATGCATACAAGAGCTGGGGTATAGGCCAGAGGTGTAGGGGTGAGAGGGCTCCCCAGAGACCGAGCGGGGAGCAGAACAGGCAGATCTGCTGAAACACACTGCTAAGGGGGTCAGTGGGGAGACAGGAGGGGTCTGCTGTGCCATGGGGGTCAGCCCCTGGCCAGAATTGAAGTCCTGCTGCAGTGGCTGTGGTTTGCTTCTTAGTGCCTTGCTTAACCCACTGCGCCACCAGGGAGGTGCTGAGCTTCAGTTACTTTCAAGCAGTGGGACCTTGCGCAAGTAAGTTCCCCTTTCTGTAGGACAGGACTACTGTTGTACAGAGTGGGGGTTCCAAAGGGGTGCCCTCGCCATGGCTGTTATGGGAATGGAAGGCGGTCGGCGGCGGCCAGGGGAGTTCGGAAATAAAGAAAGGCTCAGAGGTGGTAAGAACCTGGTCCATTGGGACTCCTGCCCCCTCCTTGGGCTGAGGACCTGACTTGCATCTAGTTACCTGGGGAAGAGGAGGAGCTTCTGGCAGCCCAGCTACTCCACCCCT
Organism: Galemys pyrenaicus; assembly: GCA_019455555.1. Lineage (NCBI taxonomy): Eukaryota > Metazoa > Chordata > Mammalia > Eulipotyphla > Talpidae > Galemys > Galemys pyrenaicus. The sequence goes on from JAGFMF010011469.1 coordinate 295,091, forward strand.
TTGGAAGCCAGGCCGATCCTGGGTTGGGTTTTCCAGTCGCAGGTGTAGGGCAGTAGAGGAGATTTCCCCAGGGGAGGGAGCTGCCACCTGCGGTGCCCACCGAGCCACCTCCCAGACTCCTGCCGCCAGAACCAGGTGAGGGGGTGCCTCACACCCGCAGCATCGCGCACACACACACACACACACTCTCACACACACACAGGGCACTTAGCTGGGGGAAAAGCAGAAACCTGGGCTCTGGAAAGTGGAGACTCAGCCAACTACGTCCAGGTTCCAGATTCCCTTTAAGAGGCAAGACCTTTGGGGGACGCTAAAGTCTCGAGCCCCTCCCAGGCAGATCGGGCTGGCACCTGCCAGCTCCCAGCTCACTGCTCCCCAGCTCACCTGGCTGCCAGCTCATCCCATAGCCAGTGCCCTCGCCCCCTCCTTGCGGATCTACCACCTAAGCCCCACTCCCTCCCTTACCTCGGCAGGCACCCCTCCACGCTGGCCACCGGCTTCCTCCCTCCCCCCTGTGGCTGGTTCTGGCTCCAACCTCAGGATGAACTTCCCAAGTGAAAGGACATGGGATGGCCGGCAGTAACCAGAATTTTATTTCTTTTTCTTCTTTTAAAAGATGTATTTATTTGGGCATACAAGAGCTGGGGTACAGGCCAGAGGTGGGGGGTGTGTGTGACAATTCACCAGAGACAGAGTGGGGAGCAGAACAGGCAGATGGACTGAAACATACTGCTGAGGGGAGCAGCGGGGAGACTGGAGAGGTCTGCTTTGCCATGTGGGTCCCCTCCGGGCCAGGAACAGAAAGCTCTGTTAGGAACAGAAAGCTGCACCTAACCTCAGGCCTCGGGAGGGGTGGCCGGGAGGCCCCTAGATCTCTAATATCGACCTAGTCACTGCTTGGGCTCTACCGTGAGAATCAAGTGGGGGTTTCAAAGGGCCTCACACGCTTGGCTTCTGCGAAGGGAGGGGAGCAGAGTCTGAACTGAGACCTTGACCATAAGAGGCGATGGCCTTGGAGGGGCCCGGCAGGGAACCTTCCAGTGCTAGGATGTGACCAGCCTGGACTTAGGAGAAAGGGTGGAGGGGGTTAATTTTTACTTTGCCAGATGGCAGGGTGGGGTGGGGTGGGGTTGGGCAGGGCAGAGCTGGGAATGGGATGCCCCAAACCTGGAAGTATTGGCCAGAGTGGGGGTGAGGGAGTAGGGGGTAGGGTGACCAGGAGGTTGGGACAGGATTCCCAGCCAAGAACAAGCCACCAGCCAGCGATGGGGGGAAGTGGAGAGAGGAAGAATATTTAAAGAAATGATCCGCAGATATGCGTGGCCCCACCTTTTTGAGGTAGTGGAGGCTGGATTCTTCCTACCAAGTGGGGACTACTTTCTGCTCTAGAGGCCTGCTGCAGACCCCCTGGGCTGAGCTGCAGGAAGCCCCACCCACCCAGATGGAGGAAGAACCCTTAGCCTGGAGTCTCATCCCTCCCCTCTAACACCTGCCGCCCCCCTCCCCTGGGCCCGCACACCAGCTGCAGCAAGGAAAGTTGAAGGCTGATAAGAGATGGACTCCCTGACCTCAGAGCCGGGTGGAGGTGGCCATGCAGGCTCCTGGCAATTCCGGAGAAAGGTCTGTTGGGAACTCGCCTTCCCAGTGCTCACCCACCCCCACCTTCACGGTGGGCCATGCACCCTCTCCCTGACCAGATACTTCAGTTCCCTTCTTAAGATGGATACGTTAGACCCTGTTTGCGTGGTTCTGCTGACAGGGGTGGGGATGGGGTGTGGGGTGGGGGTTGAGGGGTGGGGAGTGGAGGGGTGGGCTCACAGTTCAAACCTGATGTTGGTGAGCCATGTTTCAGGGTTACTGATCTCGGGGCCATCAGCCTTGGAGGCAGAGGCTGTTATTAGCCCATTCTTTGTTTTTGATTAAAGATTTTATTTATTTGTGCACACAAGAACTGGGGTACAGGCCAGAGGTGCAGGCAGTGAGAGGATTCACCAGACACAGAGTGGGGAGCAGAACAGGTAGATCACCTGAAACACACTGCTGAGGGGAGCAGCAGGAGACAAGAGAGGTCTGCTGTGCCATGTGGGTCCCCTCCGTGGCGGGGATCGAACTCCCGCTGCTGTGTGGCAGATGCTCGACCTGCTGCGCCACCAGGGAGGCCTCCCCTTTGCCTTTCTTTTTTTTTTTTTTTAAAGATTTATTTATTTATGCATACAAGAGCTGGGGTACAGGCCAGAGTCCAGGGAGGTGAGAGGATTCACCAGAGACAGAGCAGGGAGCAGAACAGGCAGACTGAAGCACACTGCTGAGGGCAGCAGCGGGGGACGCAGGAGAGGTCTGCTGCGCCATGTGGGTCCCTCCCTGGCTGGAGGCAGGGATCGAACTCGTGCTGCAGTGGCTGTAATTTGCTTCATAGTGCGTTGCTCTACCCACTGCGCCACCAGGGAGGCCCCCCCTTGCCTTTCTATTCCTGTCACTGGCCCAGAACACCTTTGTCGTGTGATACTATCAATAAGCTTATTGATAGTGCACACAGTTGTGTGTGAATCCCCAGAGAGGTGAAATCACCGGCCCAGTGTCACACAGCTATTAAGTGTGGGGGCAGTCCGGGCCCAGAGTGTGTGGACTTCACCACAGAGGGCTGCCTCCTAGCTGAGTCACCTGGTGACGCACACTCCTTGGGGGTAAATCTTGTTTTATCGGTCACAAGTGACTCTAAAGGCACCACTTCTGGCAACTTCCCAGGTGAACCAGGTCGTACTCTGCTTGATTTCGCCTCAATCAAGGCCATTCTTAATGGCCCTCCCTTCACTACTGGACCCGGAAGACAAGTCTTGAACCAAGTCAGCTGAAGTCTTTTGTATCTGATCTACCTTCTTGCACTTTCTAGGATATGCTGTGGTAAGAGTCAGCTGATGAGGAAGCATTTTCAGAAGAGTGGGTGGGAACTTCTCATTCACAGGAAGGACAGGGCAGTCGGGAAGAGTCGAAAGCAGGTTCACCTCCGTTGGCTCTTCCCAGTTACCCCGTTCCACTCAGAGCTCGGTCCTGACCAGTCAGTGGCCACACCTGGAGCTTGGCTGAGGCTGCATGTCACGGTGTTGGGGTTGCCAACATCCTGTCAGCAGACTGTAGAGTGACACAATCGCTCATTTCTGGAGGGACTCGAGGTGACACTAAGTCGTGATTGTTCTGCCTCTGTCACCTCACTGGGGTCAGGACAGTTCATTTCCTGCTTCCATGAACTTACAACTTCTCTGCTTATGTTCAGCACCCAGGTGTTCAAACTCGCAGCCTTCTTGGTGCTTTGATTTATCCTAAGGGAGCTCAGGCCACTGCTCTATTAACTACACGGCTTTTCAAACCACTGGGTCAGGTTTTATGCCCCAGGGTGGAAAATTCTCAATGTCCCTCATGTCCTCTGTTTGGCGCAGTGAGTCCTACCTGTTCTCTGAAGGTCTGTAAGGTAAATGAAGGTTGTTAGGTTTTGGGGCCTCTCTGGTGGCACAAGGGGTTGAGTGCCGCACTGTGGGGCTTCCACAGTCACTGCAGGGCCAGTTCGATCCCCAGCCAGGGAGGGGACCCACACGGCACAGCAGACCTCTCCTGCCTCCCTGCTGCTCCCCTCAGCAGTGGATTTCAGTCAAATCTGCCTGTTCTGCTCCCCACTCTGTCTCTGGTGACTCCTCTCACCCTGTGCCTCTGGCCTGTACCCCAGCCCTTGTATGCATAAATAAATAAAATCTTAAAAAAAAAAAAAAGAGTATCAGGTTTTTCTGCCCTCCCGCCATTAGCATCAGTGACAGACACCTGTGGTCCCACACGCATGCCTGATGAGGGCACCTGGAGTAGGGTATGAGCATGCGTAGGTGGACGCACCTGCACCAAGAGGCTGGGCATATTAGGGGGGCATCACGGGGCCGCCAGGAGGGCAGAAGGAAGAAGAGCAGAGGCAGAGTAAGCAGTAGCAGCAGAGAGCCCAGAGGGAGTGAAGATTCGCCGGGGGTGGAGGTAGGAGGCCTGTCAGCCTCCTGCCCCCCTCCCGGGTCCCCCAGGCCCCCCGCCTGCTATGTACTTGGTCACCTGCAATAAAAGCCTGAAAAAGCCGCCGAGGGCTCCAGGACTCCTCCTTTACCTGTCTGCTCGGCTCATCCAGAGGCTGCCCCGGGCCTCCCACAGCTACAAGGCCTGTGCCGGGCAGTGCCCCACTCCTGGGATGAGTTCCCGCTGTGCCCAGAGTTGACAAGAGCAGGCTGTCTGATTGCTCAGATAAGAGGAGTTTCTGTCACTTTTCGGCCAGGGAGTAAAGCTCTCTTACAGGATTTGCACATCCGCTGGGGCATCTTCTAGTCACTGGCTCCCTCTGGCCCAGCCTGCAGAAGAAACTGGGTAACCAGATCCCGGGCCGCGCACTGAGCCCACCCAGCTGCACCTCCCTTCCCAGCCACCGTGTAGTGAACGACCTGCACGCCTGGGCACGCGCTTGCACACTCATGCACACGTACACACACTAATGCTCATGCAGCCCGGGCGCTGCACCCATCACTCTTCACCGCACCCCCCCACCCCCCACTGGCCCTTGCTCCTGACCTAACCTTCCCGCTGTGCCTCCCCTCACAGCCATGCTCAGCTTACAGATGCCATCCTCCTTCCCCACGGTCCACTTCCTCCTCTTTGTCTTCACCGTCTCCACCATCTTCCACCTTCAGCAGCGGATAGTGGTGCTCCAGTCCAGGTGGGAGTTACACAGACCGGCCCCACCAGCCAGCCAGAGTCCCGCTGTCACCGACCACCCAGCGGGGGGCATGTGGACAATCAATGCTATAGGGCGCCTGGGGAACCAGATGGGCGAATACGCCACGCTGTACGCGCTGGCCAAGATGAACGGGCGGCCGGCCTTCATCCCCGCGCAGATGCACAGCACGCTGGCCCCCATCTTCAGAATCAGCCTGCCGGTCCTGCACGACAGCACGGCGCACGGCGTGCCCTGGCGCAACTACCACCTCAACGACTGGATGGAGGAGCAGTACCGCCGCATCCCGGGGCCGTACGTGCGCCTCACCGGCTACCCCTGCTCCTGGACCTTCTACCACCACGTGCGCGACGAGATCCTGCGCGAATTCACGCTGCACGACCACGTGCGTGAGCAGGCGCAGCGCTTCCTGCGGGGCCTGCGGGTCAACGGCAGCCAGCCCAGCACCTTCGTGGGGGTGCACGTGCGCCGCGGGGACTACGTGCACGTCATGCCCAACGTGTGGAAGGGCGTGGTGGCGGACCGCCGGTACCTCGAGCAGGCCCTGGGCTGGTTCCGGGCCCGCTACCGCTCCCTGGTCTTTGTGGTCACCAGCAACGGCATGGCCTGGTGCCGGGAGAACATCGACGCCTCCCGCGGGGACGTGGTGTTCGCGGGCGACGGCAATGAGGGCTCGCCCGCCAAGGACTTCGCTCTGCTCACGCAGTGCAACCACACCATCATGACCATCGGGACGTTCGGCATCTGGGCCGCCTACCTGGCAGGTGGAGAGACCATCTACCTGGCCAACTACACCCTCCCAGACTCTCCCTTCCTCAAACTCTTTAAGCCAGAGGCGGCCTTCCTGCCAGAGTGGGTGGGCATCGCAGCAGACCTGTCCCCGCTGCTCAAGCACTGACCAGGCCTGTTCTTCACACCCTCTCCTTTTCTGGCTCCAGCAAAACACAAGGCGCACTGGAACGCTTCCCTCTTGCAGCCAGAAGTCTTCAGCTGCAAGTAACATAAATCCCATTAATTTATTTAAATAACATTCATGTGTTTTGCACGTGTTTTGCATGTGTTTAAGCCCAGAAGCGCACATCTCCAACACTCTCAGTGTCCCCAGTTCCGCCCATCTTCTCTGCTGTCTTCTCTTAGCCTCACTTCCTCATGGTGCCAAGAGGGTTGCCATGACCTCAGGTGGCACTTGCAGACACTCTTCCCCAGGCTGTAGCAAGAGGTTCATTCTTATCTTGGGTCCCTTTGAAGACTAAGGGAAACCTTCCAAAGTTTCCCTGGAGCAGCCACTTCCCCTCTTTTCTTACGGACAGAGATGTGTGACACGCCATTGGGATGTTTTATGAAGCAAGGCAAATGTAACTGAGATTGGCTAAGTCTCAGATCTATAAATCTTTGGCCCCTGCAAGTGGGGAGTTGATCGGCTTCCTCTGCAGGGTATGGTAGTTGAGAGTAAAAACAAACAAGGGGTTAAGGCACAGCACTATGAAGCATCCGCAGCCACTGCAGCATGAGTTCGATCCCGGGCCAGGGAGCTTAACCATGTGGCGCAGCAGACCTCTCCTGTCTCCCCGCTGCTCCCCTCAGCAGTGTGTTTCAGTGGATCTGCCTCTTCTTCTGCTCCCCACTCTGTCTCTGGTGAGTCCTCTTACCTCCTGCACCTCTGGCCTACACCCCAGCTTTTGTATGCATAAATAAATAAGTCTTAAAAACAAATTTGGATGCTGTTACCAAAGAAGAGAGGAATGGCAACAAAGAACAAAACCTGGAAGCCTTGACTTGTACGGGTCATTCACTACACAAGGGCACAGACCATGGAGGAAAAGTGGGGCTTAAAGAGAGCCCGCAGTCTACCCTCCAAGCCATGTGTCCTTGAGACTGCTCCACCCAGAGAGTTCACGCTTTTGCTAGTTAGATCTTTATTTCCTGTTTTCTTAAAAGCACCATATTGGTTAGTAGCTGGTGTTCATCCGGGACTGTCAACTTCACCTCAGCAACTCTGGCTTCTTTGGACCTGGGTGTTTAGGGTTGAGATCTTAGAAACCAGCATGTCTCAGTGACCTTGAGAAGCTATTCATTTTCTCAGGAAATGTTTGTGGCATTGAACCCCACACATAGGATCCCTGCTTTAAAGGGCTGTATTGACAAGTCACTGCAAACATAGCCGCTTATAACTGTAACGATTTCTCTCCTGCAATTCTGCGGGTTAGTGGGTGGCACCCCGCTACATGTAATGTGACTGACTTGGTAAAGCTGGGGTGGAGCATCTCCAACTATGTGGCCTGCCCTGCAGGACTGCTTGGGTTTCGTCACAACATGGCTCTCAACTTGTTCACTGGACACTCGGTCATCATCAGTCTGTGAGAAGTCTGCCCTCTGAAGGATAGTGTGAGGAAGCCATCCTGTGAGGAAGCCCAAGCAGCTGAAGTCACATATAGGTGCTCGGATGAAGGGACTTATCTGAGGCCAACTTCAAGTCCTTCCAGCCCAGCCATAGATAACATGAGTGAAGGGCCTCCCTGGTGGCGCAGTGGATTGAGCACCACACTGTGAAACATCCACTGCACAGCAGCACAAGTTCGATCCCTGGCCAGGGAGGGGAACCACATGGCACAGCAGACTTCTCCTGTCTCCCTGCTGCTCCCCTCATCAGTGTATTTCAGTAGATCTGACTGTTCTACTCCCTACTCTGTCTCTGGTGACTCTTCTCACCTTCCACAACTCTGGCCTGTACCCCAGCTCTTGTGTGCATAAACAAATAAATATTAAAAAAAAATGATACATGAGTGAAGAATGCTTCAGATGTTTCCGCAGGTATTCGATGAAACTGATGTTCCAGTTGAGGCACTTCACTGCCGGTGCAGTGACCAGCAGCATCTGAACTGATTCAGAGATTCTGTGAGCATAATATGATTACTTTAATGCTATTAATCTTTAGGGGTAATCTACTATGCAACCATGAATAACGACAACAAAGAAAATAAATTCTTCTTTGCATTTACAGAAACTTTCATGGCTTTGATGTGAATTAGGCCAACATGAACTTCCCCACCTGACTTGAGAGCCATTGTGCAAAGGCCCTGTGGCATGAAGGGAAATCTAGTTATATGTGGGAACACATGCATGGCTGGAGCACATGGATCCAGAGGTAGGTGGAGAAGTTAACAGGGTCAGACTGCCATGAAAGGCCTCGTAGACCATGACTAGGACTAATGAGAAGCCTTCAGATTTTTTTTAAAGATTTATTTATTTATGCATACAAGAGCTGGGGTACAGGCCAGAGGTGTGGGGGGTGAGAGGACTCACCAGAGACAGAGCAGAACAGGCAGATAACGGAAGTGGGCCACCTTCCCAGCCAGTGGCAGGGATCAAACTCGTGCTGCAGTGGCTGCGGTTTGCTTCATAGTGCGCTGCTTAACCCACCAGAGAGGCCCAGCCTTCAGGTTTTAATCAGGAAGTGACATGACCTGGTTTTCTGTGTCTGTTGCATGTGTTGAAAGGGCTGTAGGGGCCCACCCTGGTGGTGCAGTGGGTTAAGCAACACACTATGAAGCAAACCGCAGCCGCTGCAGCACGAGTTCGATCCCTGCTGCCGGCCAGGGAGGGGACCCACATGATGCAGCAGACCTCTCCTGTCTCCCTGCTGCTCCCCTCAGCAGTATATTTCAGTCAAATCTGCCTGTTCTGTTCCCCAATCTGTTTCTGGTGGATCCTCTCACCCTCCGCACTTCTGGCCTGTACCCCAGTTCTTGTATGAATAAAAAAATAAATCTTAAAAAAAAAAAGTAAAAAAGAAAGGGCTGTAGGATGCAGGCAGAGAGAAGTGACAAGCTACTGTGTTATTCCCAGCAGGCAAGGATGGTGGGTCTGTTACCGGGCAGGGAGAGGAGCACTCGAGAACCCCCAAGCTTGCCCTCTCTGAATGGGTTCTGCCATTTGCTGCATTAAGACAAACATATACGACCTTTAATTGAAAGGACTTTAATGCAATTAGGGTACAATACAGAAAGGACAAAGAACATAGTGACTAAGTTAAGCAGCCAAAGTTACCCATCTCCCCGAGGGCAAAAGTCCAGCCAAATAGGATTGGCCTAAAGTAAGGCCCAAAAGTTTGCCACTCCTCTAAAGGACCTTTCAGTAGAGACCCATAGAAAAAGGTCAGAAAAGAAAGAGTCAGACAAATCTGGGAGGAAAAGAGCAAAATTAAAATTAAGATAAAAGCTGCCATTATTAAGCTTTCCACGGGTCGCTCACCCACATCTGTTCCAACCAGCCTAAGACCAAAAGCAAGCGCAGTTTCTTCACACGTGGCTCTGCTCCACGTGCCTCCTCCAGGTCTCCTTTCTGCTCTCCCTCCTGCTTCCTGCTTCCTTACTTCTGTTTTTTCTCTGCAGAATTTTTTTTCTTCCTCAGCTTCACCCACTTAGGGCGGAACCAGGATTCTGGAACTTCCCTCTTTCCCAGGACAACCCTGTTACAGGTCAAGGAAGTAATTGGGGGCCTCCCTGGTGGCGCAGGGGTTAGTCTCAGCACTGTGAAGCTTTAGGCAGCTACTGCAGTGAGAGTTCGATCCCTGCTGCTGGCCAGGGAGCCGACCCACATGGCAGGGCAGACCTCTCCTGTCTGCCTCGCTGCTGCCCTCAGCAGTGGATTTCAGTAGATCCACCTGTTCTGCTCCCCACTCTGTCTCTGATGAGACTGTCTTACACACCCACACCTCTGGCCTACACCCAGTACTTGTACGCATAAATACATACAAATAGTTTTTTTTAAAAGGAGGTGAGTGGTAGAAGTGTCATTATAAGGGCACCAAAGAGACTCGTTTTGCCTCTGCCACAACTGCACAGTTCCTGAAAGAGACCTTGAGTCCCCCGATCAGATTGACATTTGAGTCAAATAGCCACTAGACCAATTACCTCCAGCCATGGGGAAGACTACTTACTACAGACCTGGTAGCCACGACTGAAAGGGAGTTGGGCCCAAGAGAGGGTAGTGACAGAATAAGAATTGGGAAGATGCTCCCAAACAATGGATATGTTGGGGAAAAAGTTTTTCCACTCACATTTCAGTGACAAGCGACTTATCTGGCTATCCCCGCTTTCAAAGTTTGAACTTTGTACCCAGTTTCAAAACTGTCAAAGAACAAGGAAGAATAAATCGTCCATGTGGCTCAGAACATCTCTGCAAACCTCTAAAGAGGAGCTCACATCTCCTTACAGGCCTCTGTGGTCTCTCTGGGGGGGTCCTTTTCCTTTGGCTTGGTACCCACCAAATGGGGTGTCGCAATACTTTCTAGGCTAATAGGGAGTCAGTCCCCTTTCCAGTTTCCAGTCTTGGGTGGGTGGCAGTTGCTGGACCGGGTTTTACAATTAAGAAAAAAAATTCTATGTTCCTTTCTTTGCTAATTTAACATTCTGGCCTTTTTTTAATGTTTATTTCAAAATGTATTTTTCGACATACCATGCATGTTTCTAAATGAAAACATGGCTGGTTGTGCTTTCCAAAATGGCCCTCACATCGTTCCTCCATTTCCACGCCAAGACCTTCCCTTCCCATTCATATCTCAGTAAAAAAAAATCTTTTTTTTTTTCTTAAAGATTTATTTATTTATTTATGCATACAAGAACTGGGGTACAGGTCAGAAGTGTGTGTGTGGGGGGGAATGAGAGGATTCACCAGAGATAGAGTGGAGAACATAACAGGTAGATTGGCCGAATGCACTGCTGAGGGGAGCAGTGGGCAAGGCAGGAGAGGTCTGCTGCACCATATGGGTCCTCTCCCTGGCTGGGGATCGAACTCATGCTGCAGTGGTCGCAAATGCTTCATAGTGCAGTGCTTAACCCATTGCACCATCAGGGAGGCCCCTAGATTTATTTATTTAAGCATACAAGAGCTGGGATACAGGCCAGAGGCATGGGGGTAAAAGGATTCACCACAGACAGAGTAAGAGCAGAACAGACAGATATACTAAAATACACTGCTGAGGGGAGCAGCGGGGAGGCAGGAGAGGTCTGCTGCGCCATGTGGGTCCCCCCTGGCTGGGGATCGAACTCGTGCAGCAGTGGCTGCGGATGCTTCACAGTGCAGCGCTCGCCCCTTAGTGGAACTATTCTATTTCTCAGGCACCCTTGCCATATTTCAGAAGCTCAGGAGCCACACGTGGTTATTGGTGACCATTCTGGACAGTCTGGATACACATCATTTCCATCAATAAGAGTGGATTAAAAGGGGGCGTGACCAGGAAGAAACAGTTCAGGATGAGGGACTGTCAAGTTACAGGAATTTACTCTAAGAGGTCTCCCTGAACAGGTGTGGTTTCGCTTTGCTTTATTTTTTTATGTATTTATACATACAAGAACTGGGGTGCAGGCCAGAGGTGCGGGAAGTTGGAGGGTTCACCAGAGAGAGTGGGGAGCAGAACAGGCGGATCCACTGAAACACACTGCTGAGGGGAGCAGCGGGGAGACAGGAGAGGTCTGCTGCGCCCTGTGGGTCAGCTGCCTGGAGATCATACCCGTACAGCAGCCTGCAGTGGCTGGCGGCCCTGTAATTTCGGTTTATGAACCTGGAGTGGGGGAGCCAGGCTTGGCCTGACAGGTGGCCCTGCCGGGGAGGTTCCTCTCTGGAAAGGTGCAGTTGCACAGCGGAGCCTCCAGACTCACCTGGCTTTGTGCTCATTAGCATTTGAAATCTGCCCAAGAGGATGTCATTTCCATACTAATGATCACCCAGAACTCAGAGGCAGATCTTCTGCTCCCCCACTCTGCCTCTTTGGGTTTATCTGCAACCACATGATTACCTCGTAGCTGAAAAACAGCCTGTGAAAGGAGATGTAATTCTTTTTTTTTTTTTTAAAGATTTATTTATTTATGCACACAAGCACTGGGGTACAGGCCAGAGGCGTGGGGGTGGGGTGAGAGGATTCACCACAGAG
>JAGFMF010011469.1:306824-356695 GCA_019455555.1 Galemys pyrenaicus
TCCCCTCCCTGGCTGGCAGCAGGGATCGAACTCGTGCTGCAGTGGCTGCGGTTTGCTTCCTAGTGTGTTGCTTAACCCACTGCGCCACCAGGGAGGCCCAGGAGATGTAATTCTTAAAGATTTATTTTACTTACTTATGCATACAAGAACTGGGGCGCAGGCCAGAGGCTCCCTGGCCAGGGAACTCAAGCAGTGAAAAGTGCTAGGGCTTAATCCCTGCGCCACCAGGAAGGCCCAGGAGATAATATTATACAGCAGGACTCGTACTGTACCGGTAAATTCCTGTGACTTGACAGTCTCCTTCTTACCCTGATCTGTTTCTTCCTGTTGGGGGCCTTTTAACCCATCCTCATTGTTGGAAATGGTCTCTGTCTGGACAGCCAAACTGTAGCCACTCACCACATATGGCTGCTGGGCACATGAAATATGGCAAAGAAGAAAACTTCGTTTTCTCTTGGCTGACATTCGCCTTCATCTAAAGCCGTTAACTCGTGTGGCTGGTAGCTGTCATCTAGGGTAGCACAAGACTAGAGGGTTTAAGAACAGATAAATGGGCCTCCCTGGTGGCACAGGGGTTAAAGTCTCAGTCTCTAACTAGTTATTGCCAGCCACTGCTGCATGAGTTCCATTCCCTAGCCAGGGAGCTAGCCCACGCCCTATACCTCTGGCCCACCCCTCTGTTCTTGTATGCATAAATAAATAAAAAGAAATCTTAAAAAAAGAGAACAGATAAATGACAGTGAGTGGCCTGAAATAGCAGTGAAGAGACACAGGCTGTGGTTGCTGGACAAGGTAGTTCAGCCCTGACTCCACCATCTCCTTTCTGCAGAGCAGCAAACCTATCACTCCCTGGCGCTCACCTCCCGAGATCTCCTCTGGGCAGTGAGGATGGCAAACCCTGTCTCCTTGGCTTAGAAGACAAACAGGCTTGCCTTGGCTACTGGTATGGCTCGCTTCTTCCCTTCCTCCCGCTTTTTTACCCTGGCTCTTTCACCTCCACCAGTTTTCACACATAGAGGCAAAAGACTTGTTCATTAGCAGCTATAATGGCTGTTCACTGTACGGAACACCTCACAGCTGCAGCCGACGGCCATCTTAGACTGTCATCCACAGTGTTAAGTCACAGGTACAGCAGAGGAAAGTGGCAAGATGATGCAGGGAATTCACAGCTCTAAGTCCTGCTTCATGTACCCGACCTTCATGGTGGCCAACCCAGCTCTGCTCAGTCCTCTGCACCCTGCCCCCAACTTCGAAGTCCATTGTGTATGGGTCACGGGTCATGCCTTTTATGTGTGTGTGTGAAGATTTATTTTATTTATGCATACAAGAGTTGGAGTGCAGGTCAGAGGTATGTGTATGGGGTAAATGAAAATATTTACCAGAGATAATGGGAAGCAGAATAGGTGGATCTACTGAAATACACTTCTGAGAGGAGCGACAGGGAGACGGAACCCCTTGTGACACCAGGGAGGCCTGGGTCATGCCTTTTTTATTTTTTTAAAGATTTATTTATAAGGGCCTCCCTAGTGGCGTAAAGGATTGCTGCATTATGAAGCATCCGCAGCCACTGCAGCACAGGTTCGATACCCAGCCAGGGAGCTGACCCACATAGCGCAGCAGACCTCTCCTGCCTGCCCGCTGCTCCCCTCAGCAGTGTGTTTCAGTGGATCTGCCTGTTCTGCTCCCCACTCTGTCTCTGGTGAATCCTCCCACCCCCACACTTCTGACCTGTAACCCAGTTCTTGTGTGCATAAATAAATAAAGACTCCAGGGCACAGTCCCCTCTCCCCTTGGCCTGGTGATGGACCCTGATGCTTCCCATGTGGCCCGCCTGGGTTGGTGCACCTGCCCCCTCTCTTGCCATCTGGGAGTATAACAAAGAAACTGTCTTTTTAAGGGCAGTGGTCTCTGAATCTGTGGACCTCACCTTACCTGAATTTTAATGAAAGCTACATTTTATTTTATTTTTTTTAAAGATTTATTTATTTATGCATACAAGCACTGGGGTACAGGCCAGAGGTGTGGTGGGGGGGTGAGAGGAGTCACCACAGAGAGCAGGATGCAGAACAGGCAGATTGACAGAAACACACTGCTGAGGGGAGCAGCGGGCACAGCAGGAGAGGTCTGCTGCGCCATGTGGGTCCCCTCCCTGGACAGCGGCAGGGATCGAACTCGTGCTGCAGTAACTGCGGTTTACTTCATAGTGCGTTGCTTAACCCACTGCGCCACCAGGGAGGCCCGAAAGCTACATTTTAAACAACACTTTCCTGCTAACAGCTTTATTGTGTGACCTTCTTCCCTGCCTTGGGCTCAGAGTGCCTAGGAGGAGATGTCCCATCCCTGCTGTGACACAGAACCCAGGGCTGACTGGAAAGTCTCCAAATATGGCCCCAGAGTCCCTGAAAGTCAGGCCTCTGTGTACCCCTCCCACCACCCCCCCCCCATAGTTGACATGGGATGGCCTGACTTACATCACCAATAGAAGGAGGCAGAAATAAGACCAGGCCAGTTCCAAGCTTAGCCTTTAAGAGACTAGCCATTTCTGCTTCCTCCCCTGGGAATGCTCACTTTAGGGACCCTGAGCTACCATATGAGGAGTCCAGCTGCCCTGTGGGAGAGACCACATGGACAGAGAGAGAGACAGAGAGAGAGCACTGAGACCACAGGGAGAAAGAGAGTAGACTGGCCCCGTTGGGCCCCATTGGCCCAGTCTACTAGCTGCCCCAAGTCAGGGACCAGACACATGGGGTCTCGTCGTTCCATCTCAGCAGAATCCCAACATGACCTCAGTCCTAAATGACATCGCAGGAGCTGGCGAACTGCTTGCCGAACACAGACAAGCCAAGGAATTGTGAGTGGTAGTGGTTATTGCTTTAAGATTCCACGTTTTAGGGTAGTTTGTCATTCAGCAAACAGGGATCCTCCTTTTCTTCCTGGGACAACTTGATCCCCAGCGACCCCTCAAGACGCTGGGACTCCACCCGACATCACAATCTTACGGGTCCTCCTCTTCACTGTCCTGCTGCCTCCGCTGCCTTACCGGGTTCTCCTGGGAGCTTTTCTTTACTACGTCGTGGGCACACGGATGTCGTGGGCACACGGATGTCGTGTCAGCCTTTGCTTCCAAGAGAACTGACCTCAGAGGGGAAGCCAGGTGTCTGGCTCCCTGTTCGCCCTCCCCGCTCTTCTGCGCCCCTCTTCTGAATCCAAACAGACCACTTTCCAGATGCCAAGCAGTAGGCTAGAGTCGGTGGGGAAGAGGGACGAAGCGGAGAACAAAACCTCTGCAAGGACTCAAGGAAGCAGCAAGCAGCTTGTTTGCTCAGGTCAGCAGCAAAGGAGACCCCCTGCCCCCACTCACACAAAATGGGGGGTCCTGAGATCAGGCAGGCGAAAGCCAGTGGCCTGTCAGCAGCAGTTCAGGGGCCAAGTGGGGATGAGGGAGCTCTACTGTCATTCCACCCCTCCCTCTGGGAGCCTTTTTCTGTGGCCTCTCCACCCCCACCAGTTCTCAGTCCCTGGAAGCCCCCAAGTCCATCACCACGGATGCTCCAGCAGGTCCCACAGTCTGGTGCCACTAGAGTCAGATAAGTCAGCAGAGAAGATACTGGGCCCTGGGGGGCCCCCGCCCAGCGGGGGCTCCCCACTCAGAGCCTCCAGCCAGTCCAAGGAGTCAGTGGGGCCCCTGGGAGAGGGGCACGGAGAGTTCGAGGGGGAGGGGAGCGAGGAAGAGAAGACAGAGGAGAGGCCTTCAGAATCCTGGGAGGGAGACAGCACGTCGAAGGAGCCAGGGAAGTCCAGAGGGATGGGGGGCAGTGGGTCTGCGGGGAAGGAATGGAGCGTGAGCTTAAGAGGCAGGGACCCGGGCCCCAGACCCTTACCCTTCACTTCCAGGACTCTAGGAGCCTAGAGTCAAATCTCTCCCCTCCCCAGCCCCTTCCACCCTGGGCCCAGGAGTACAGGACTTCAGTCCCTCTTCCCCCAGATCTGGGAGTTCCACTCTTACCTTCTGGCTCCCCTTGATCCTCCAGGATGTCATCGATGCTCCGGTTCGGAAGCAGCTACGGAAGGACCGGCAGAAGCCGAGTGAACCTGGCGCGCCGGCCGGGAGCCTCACCCGAGCTCTCAACCCTCAGCCCGCTCGCTCCCTCTCACCTGCGCCCTGCGGATCGCCTCCTGCAGCTCCTCCTCCAGAGTCAGGGCCACAGAGGCTGGTGCTGGAGGAGGGGTCAGCGATGGTGCTGGCGTCGCGGTCCCAGCTGGAGCCCGAACCGGAGCTGACGCTAGGGATTCCGCGGCCCGCGGGCGAGGTGGCGAGTGAGGTGCAGGGCTGGACTTGAGCTGGAACCGCGAAGGCGCGTTCCTGTGAGCCACGCCCACCGGACGCAGCCCCGCCCATTCGCGTCCTGGGGCCCCGCCCCCAGCCGTCGGCCCGGCCCCGCGCCCACCAACCCCGCCTGCGACCCCGCCCCCACCCTTTCATTGGCTCCGCCGCCCGTAAGACCCCCCCAAACCGCGCCCTCTCTGCTTTGGCTTTCTTCCAGCGACTTCCCACCCCATTCCGCCGTCTCCGCCTCGTTAGTCCACTCGGGAGTAGCCCCGCCCTCACCGAGCCCTGCCGTCGGGTGGCTCCCAGGGCCTTGGGCCTGAGTCGCGGCCAAGGACCACCCGCAGGACTGTCCTCGCGCCGCGACTTCGGCCGCTCGCGGGGCGGTGTGCCGCCGCGCATGCGCTCCAGGAGCATCGACTTGGTCCCGGATACCGGGAGGCCTCGCAGGCGCAGCTGCTGCCGGAGCTCTGAGACCTGGGGTGGGGTGCAGGGAGAGGCCGTGCTGGGCAGGCTCCGGGGCGCAGAAGGGGGCTGCGGGGACTGGACGTTGGAAACCGAGAGAGAAGGGGCGGGAGACGCCGACCACTGATCTCCGATGGGGCAGAGGCTGCAGGGTTAGACTGCCGGATCCACACCGAGAAAGAGGGGCCAGGCTGGGAGGCTGCTCCCCAACTCACCGTCAGCTCCTCCAGTTTAAGGGTCTGAAGTTCCAACTTGTGTGTGGGGGGCGAGGGGCTGGGGACTCCTGGTGTGGAAGGTGCGAGGGGAGAGGGCTTCATCCTGCCGATGGATCATAGGCCGAGGGGGAGACAGAGGTTAGTAGGCACAGAGAACTCTAAGATTCAGGAAAGTGCGAGCCCAGAGTTCTGGTGTCCAGGGGAGCAAACACAGAAGGCTAATTGCTGGGCTTAGGAGAGGGGCTGTGTGTGTGTGGGAGGGGGCGGTTCTTGAGTCAGAGACCAGGGCTCCTGAGAACCATAGAAAGAAGGACTGGGGCCCTGGAATCTTGAGGAAGACCAGCTTCCCTGGTCATGCACTCGAGGTTTGAGAAGGGGGATGCTGAGGATTTGAACTTCCCATAGAACAGAAATCGAGATCGTACCTAGGAGGCGGCTGCTGTGACTTTGCCCCTTCCCACAGACGTCGCCTAGGGGGACCCAGGGCTGATTCTTGGGCCTGGGACTCTGCCCTGGACCCTTGTCTGGTCTCTGGGGGCATGTACTGGTGGTATGTCAAGTTTCCCTTAAGCGTGGGCTCCCTCCAATGTCCGGAGTTCTTGGGAGACTCCTAGAAAAGCAGGGGTGATGTCTTAGCTTCCAGCTCTGTTCCCTTTGTTGCCCCAAAGCCTTATGCAAACTATGGAGTCAGCTTGGGCCTCCCCCACCCAAGAGAAGCAAAAAGGGCAGCAGCAAGGAAGACCCATGCTAGACTCTCAGGAGGTCTCCCCCTCACTCCAAAGGGGACTCACCTTCTTCAGGGACTTCCAAGAGCAGTATTCTGGTTCAGGGAGCAGGACCCCAGGGCTGAAGAGGAAAGGGGCAGGACCCGAGGGCGAGACCGGGACTGGAGCCGGGGCCAGAACTGGGCCTGAGACTGACATCCATGGATCTGGATTTGAGGCTGGAGAGGAGCTGAAGGACCCGGAGAGGCCTGCAAGCAGCAAGCCAGGCAGGGGATGTGGGGCGACCAGGCTTCTAGGGAAGAAGACCCTGAAGCTTAGCCCCCAGGGTGAGGGAGGGCAGGCCAGGGCAGCAAAACCCCAGTCACGGGAGCCAAATGCCAGGACTCCAAGATGAAGCGCAGATGTGCTAGAGCCCCAGACTTTTACATCCTCAAGAGTGTCCACAGTCACCCAGGGGTGTGGTAGCTCAGGGTCTGGGGGGTTTGCTGGGACAGAGATTGAAACTTCTGCTGTTGGCCAGAGAGAAGGTGAAAACCACATCCTGAGATTGTAGAGACTGCGACGCCTGACTCCAGAGATCTGGCTTCATACATTTCAGTGGGAGGAGGTAAGGTGGGGAAAGCAGAGCTCCTAGGAGGGACAGGGGAACTGGCGGGGACCTGTATTCCTGGGGCCTCTGGAAAGGACAGATGGAATAAGATTTCAATGGATAGCAGGGCCTAGGGACTGAGACCAGGAACCAACACAGGCGATCTGGTGGCTCTCCAGGGGGCACCAGGGGAGTGGAACCACCCTCCCCTCCCGGGCAGGGCCCACACTTACAAGGGTCCTGATACCTTCTGTGGATCCGAAGCTGGAGGACTGTGGAGGGATGAGAGAAGTAGGAGGAGAAGGCGGGAAGGGAGTGTCCAGGAGCCTGGCCTGGCAGGCGTGGTGAGCTACAGTTGTTGGCGGGACACATGTGCCCAGCCCCCTTACACACCCGGAGCAGGCAGTGGGCAGGCAGCCCGCTCCCTTTCCCGGGCCTCCCGGCTGCTCCCTGCCAGCACTCCTCCAGGCCAGAGATGTTCTGGGGCTAGGAGCCAGCCAGTGTTCAGGCTGGAGGCAGCCCTGCCCCCAGCACCACCTGCCCCCTTCACCAGCCTGTGCCCACCCCATTCTGCACAATCGCCATCTTGGCAGCCTAGTCCCTTTAAACCTTGCCTCTCTTTATCTGTGCACCCCGCTTAGCACCCACTTACTCCCTTTTGTGCTACCTCTGGGCCTCCCCATAGTAATTACCTCCTGCACGCCCACCCTTTACACATGCAAGTATCGAGCTCTAGTTTTGCCCAGATGCTACTTCCATACACTTGTGCCCTCGGTACTGTTCACCCTTGGCTCACTCTGTCTTGCCACCCACCCTGCCACTTAACACACTCATTTACACACTCAGGATTTGGCCCCCAGCTTCAGAGCAAGCCTCTATATATGTACTTCTGCTCTTTGAATGAATGCATGCACGCTCTTTGCCCCTGGGTGACTGGTGCCTTTGCATCCCTTACCATGTAAGTACACTTATTTACACACTCAAGGACCCTTGCTCCCTCAGGAATTGACCTCCATTTCTATCTACTGGCACACTTTTTCTACCTGCACTGAGACCTAAAATAAAACCGTGGATGCTTGAAAGGCTTTGTGGTCCCCTCCCTCACAGCCCCCACTCTGTTCAGTGCCAAGTCCCCGCTCTGGGTGCTTCTCCGTTTTGTACATCTGTCCATTTAAACCCATGTTCCTCTGCAGCGCCTGACCTTCTGCACACCTGCCTCTCGCCATCCACTGCTCACAGCCATTTGCACACACAACCAGACTGACCCCTTTGCTGGGACCACCTTTATGCGCCGGTGACCTTTTGCCTAGAAACACGTCTCCCACCACCACCATACCCCACCGTGCATGCTCTGCAAATCAGAGTATCCCCAGGACCCCAAGTATCCCTTCCCTACACGCAGAGAAGTCTCTCACCAGATCGGAATTTGGAGCGAATGATTTGGGAGCGCTGGGAGGAAGCTGCCAGGGTCATTGCCAAGGCTGGAATGGGGACCTGGACTGGGAGAGGGGAGGGTCCCCATCAGAGGCAGGGTCAGAGTGGAGGTCAGGAGGTTGCCCCTCATGCAAATGCAGCAAGGAAAGGGCCTGAGGGCTTTAGCGGTAGGAGAGGCCTTGGGCACTAACGGCTCAGTTCTGGGGTTACAGAACAGGGGCTGGGGGCCCTGACTCCTGGGTCTGAGGGAGGAGGGGCTGAGGGCTCCAACTCCAGGACGGTGGAGAATAGAGGGTTGGGACCTCGGGGTTATAAGGAGGGCGCTGGAGACCCGGACCCGACAAAGGAGTAGAAGGAGATGGTGAAAGGCCGGAACGCAGTCCTTCCAAAGTACTAGATTCCTACATTCTTGATCGCGGGGACTAAGGGGGGTTGACAGATTCCTGGAAAATGAAGGGTCTCTGCCTCCTGCATTGGAGCAGGGAGTGAGGTGCCAGCGACGACGGTTTATGGGGAAGGCAATGGGACCAGAGAGGTGATGGAAGTTAGGGCGGGTCTCTCCTTTCCCTCTATCCCTGGGGCTCTCACCTGGTGGGTCTGCGCAGCGGTGCTCTGGGCTGATCGAGTCCAGAGGTCTAGACTGGAGGTCGTAGGCTCCTCCCTACCCGCCTGGGACCGCCTTGGACCCCCCCTTTCTGGGGCGTGCTGGGATCCCGTGGAGCGGGGCGGGGGAGCTGGGAGTCCCGCCTGGGACCCTGAGAAGGGGCGGGAGCAGCGTCTGGGAGGGCATGGGGCGGGGCAGGCGTCGGGGTTCCCTGGCTCGCCCCTCCTCCGCTGCCTGCCCGAGGCTGCGGGAACCGGTCATAGCTGCGGGCGGACTGACAGCAGCAGGTGCGGGGAGAGGGGCGCGGGGTGAGCAGCAGCAGCAGGTGATAGTGTCCCGGCCCCGCACGCAGGTGCCACCTGTCGCTTACTTTTCCCCTGACGCAGCAACAGGAGTCAGATTCGGGGAAGTGAAAAGTTCTTACTGGAACCCCGATTTCTGGGCCTGGGGGAGGAGGGAACTGGGAACCTGGATTCCCTGGTTATGAAGCAAAGGGGGCAGAAGCTTGGACGCCTGGATTTGAGGGAGAAGGGGGTTGAGGCCGGACTTCTAGTGTGCGGGAGGAGGGATGCTGGGAACAAGGATGAAAGGTGTTGGGGTACTGTATTGTGCCCAGGCAGAAAGGTCCAGAGGGATCTGGGAATCCAGACCCCCCGAGTCTGAGGGAGGAGGGGGCTGGAGAACGGAGCCAAAGGGAGAGTTGGCTGGTTCCCACCGGCAATCCATCAGAGCAAGCTTAGGGCTCTGACCTGGAGGCATGAGGTGGCCCAGTGCTCCTGGGTTGGGTTACAGGCAAGAGGACACGATGAGGCCATGGCTATAAATACCTCCTTGGACTCGGCAAGAGCCCAATGCTCTAGGCAAGGGCCCTGCTGATTTATTACACAGAAAATCGTATCACTAGCTCTCCGGAGCCTTAAAAAATGAGGTGTTGTCAATACCACAGATGCCTTTATTGCTCCAGTCGCTCAGATCCCAAGCCCCTCTACCCACCATCCCATTCTCTGCCACCCGAAAACTCAAACTCCCAGCATTCCGTGCGGGAGAGAACTACAACTCCCGAATAACTCTGCGCTCTGGCGGGCTCCAGGGAGTAAAACCGAAGAATTTTCAAGGTTCGCGCGCTCGTTTGTAATTGGCTTTCATGGAGGCGTGGCCACGGGAGGTCCGTGACGGTGATTGGCCGGCAGTTCCTGCTGCTCAAGATCCCAGAGAAGGCGGCGGAGCCTGCGCAGTTCACGGTGCAGAGCGTCGTCCGTTACGGGACCCGTAAGGCGCAGGCGCGAGCTGCCCAAGGGCAGGATGAGGGGAGGGTGAGAAGAGAAGTTTTCGAAGATGTCCCCTATGAGACCGAAGAAGACAGAATTAAATTCTGAAAATGAGCGTGAGGCGGGAGTGTTGGGGAGAAGCCGAGGCCTCATCACTCCCTAAGTGAAGACGTTCAACCGTAAACAGCTCCTGGCGAGACGTCCCAAAGCGTCGTGGAAACCTGAACTGTGAAGGGCCGCTGTTGCGTGGGAGACAGGTATGTGGTCGGGTCTCGCTTGCATTAGGAAGAAAATGGAAGGCAGCTGGAGGACCCTGGTCTCCCCAGTGAGAAAGGTGAGCTTAGGGCAGGAAGAGACTGGGCACTGGAGCCTTTGCGGGGAAGGGGAGCATCAAGCCGGTATCCCGGGGTGGATGGGGACTGCATGTAGGACCTGGGGGTGGACAGGGCTAGGGGTCCGGCTCGGAAGGAAGGGGCTGCGGGTCTGGACTCCTAGGGTGTGAGGACAGAGGAGGGCTGGCAGCCCCAGTGCCCGTTCCCATTTCCCCTCACCTGTGTCCACAGCATCTCTCTCTGCAGGGGGCGGGTCCCAGGCAGGCGGTGGCCCACGACCAGGACCCAGCTGGTAGTGGCTGAGTAGATGGTGGAGCTGTGCAGGGGTCAGTGTGGGGTGATCAGTTCGTAAGCTGCTCCAGGAAGCCTGTGGGGAAAAGGCGCAAGTCCACCGTTATGGGGCAGCCGAGGCCCTCCATAAAGGGAGTGGCTTGAGTGGGTGGACAGTGGAGCCCACAGTGTCTTTTGGACATCAGGAGGCCCAGTCGTCACCAAAGTGATGGTGAGGAAGGACTTGCTCTCAGCTTTAAAAAATATATATTTGCTATTCGTTTATATTGTTGGAGCTGGTGTGGTGTCCATAGGGATTCCTAATGCTACTGTCACTATACGTTTGGAATTTTCTGCACTGAATCTGGCAGACCTCAGAATCATCAGTGACATTTAAAATCAGACTCTGGACCCAGATTGCCTACGTTCAAAAACCCAGCTCGGGACTTACTACCTTCTGGTCACTGTGCCTCAAGTTCTTCATCTGGTAATTGGGGCAGAATAGGAGCTACCCACTAGAGTTGGCATGTGGGTTCTACTGGGTTGTTGGCAAAGTCATGACTCGTTTTTGCTTGAAAAACAGAAAAAATACATCATAACTTTTCTGACAGTCTAATATATGGCACTCAGAATACTGCCTGGTGCTTATTAATGCACTGTAAAAGCTTACTAAGTAAAAATAAATAGATGAAGTTGCGAGCTATCTTATCTGATTCTCGGTTCCTTGTCTGGAAAAAATTCTGTCACCCAACTCAAGGGCCTCTGTCAACATTCACTGCGTCCAGTATGTGGTTTGTGTTCAATGAACATGTTTACTCTCACTTTCCTGGAGCTCATGCCAGACATCCTAAGTCAACACAGTGGCATCAAGATTCAGATGCAGAGCTTCCCTGGTGGCACAGTGGGTTAAGCAACGCACTATGAAGCAAACCACAGCCACTGCAGCATGAGTTCGATCCCTGCTGCCGGCCAGGGAGGGGACCTACATGGCGCAGCAGACCTCTCCTGCCTCGCCCGCTGCTGCCCTCAGCAGTGTGTTTCAGTCAGTCTGCCTGTTCTGCTCCCCGCTCTGTCTCTGGTGAATCCTCTCACCTCCCACGACTCTGGCCTGTACCCCAGCTCTTGTATGCATAGATAAATACATCTTAAAGATAAAAAAAAGTGCACAGTTGGCTGCATCTGAATCCAGATGTTGTTGCTGGCTTTCTTGTAGGTGCCAGCGCCTGGTATGTGAGCTGGGACTGGGGGTAGCATGGACTCCAAGGGGAGCTTACACAAAAAAACTGAATACAGACGAGTTGGGGAGCCAGAGGTCAGGATCAGGAATCACCTTGAGCAGGGAGGTACGGGGCACACAGAGCAGGTTCACAGCCATGGAGAGTTTCCTGAAGAACTCTGTGGCAATGTCACCCAGCCCAGCCCCCTGCAGCCAGTCCAAGACAAGGTCCAGGTTGGTTCGGATTTGGACAGCTCGGGACCATTGATAGAAAGGGCGGCCTTGACCTGTAGGGGAATAATATGAGGGTCATAGGTATGTGGGTTCTGCCTCCCAGACTCCGTCCATCCTTCAGCTTGGGCTCCGGAGCTATCTGATTTGATGTGGGTCTCTGGCACCTGCCTCCTTTCCCTTCCCCACCCAACCCTCACCTCGTTCCATCAGAGAGTTGAGAAGAGATGCATTGGAGAAGAAGAACAAGTAGCCGAAAGTCTGAGACACGAGGTCTGGGTGCAGTTCACACTGACTGGTCAGTTCGAGGGCTGCCTGGAACACGCCCAGTGTAGGTCTCAGTCCTGGAGGCATGGCTCCCAGTTCTGCCCCAGGCCCGGGCAGCTCTGCCCCAGCCGTGAAGGGGTTACTGTCCAGGAGAGCAGGCAGTGTTGAATACAGAGTCTGAGAAGACAGCAAACAAATGATCAGATTGTGACTTCCAGAATGCTTCCGAGTGACAGGACATGAAGATAATGGGGGAGCTACACCAAAGCCTTCTGGGAGTTGTAGTCCATTCTACTTTCAAAGCCCTAATGGTCTCCATTTATAAATGTCTACTTTCCAAATGGGTTTCTAGCATTCATCAGGCTCAACAGCGACATTCAAGTCTTAAAATCTTTCTAGAAATTTTTCAGGTATGTCATGACCTGCTCTGGTGCCTTATAGGACTTGTAATTCTTCATAGAGGTAGCTTAAAGAAGACAGACTACAGAACAAAGAGAAACCCTTCCATCAAAGAATTACTTATCCAGAATTCCCAAAGGGAAGAAAAGAATGGAGAGTCAGGAAGTGGGAGTGGTGTGGCACTTAGCCAGTGGAAAGTGAGATCAGGCCAAGGACTGGAAATGAGGTCAGAGCCGGAAAAGAAGTAAGACCACAGTTGGCAAGGATGTACGGGAAGTGAAGCCTTGGAGGCAAGGGCTTTACGAATCAGTGCTGCCCCAGGAACATAGAGACGATCTGTCTCAAAAGTTCCCACTTGGTTTCACAGTCAGGGAATTGGGCTTGCCCCAAACCGGAAACCCTGTGAATCCCAAGAAGCATATTCAAGTCAAGGTTGGGGTCGAGCAGGTCCTGTGTGACAGGCACTCCAGGGAGAAAAAGATCTGTGGCTTAGAAAAGGAAGTGAATTCAGAGCTATGGGAAATGAGATCAGGAAACAGAGGAAGTGAAGCCTTGATTAAAGAGGCCCTTTAATTTAAATGATAGATGCTAGCACTACTTGCTATATGTATATACACCTATAAATACATGCTACATATGTATAAAACTCACCAGTAACAGAAGAGTGAACTTAGAAAAGTAGAGATTGATAATGGTGGTGAAATCAGCTGGCCAAGAGGGGATAGTTTCAGAGACAGGAAAAGATGCTAGAAAGGGAGGAAGTGATATGCTAAAACATGAAGTGGTGTCAGGATAGCAGAATACTGGGATGAAACAGGAAGTGACATCAGAGAAGCAGGAAATCTTGTGAGGTCAAATAGGATGTGACTTAGATCAAGGGGATGCAGTTAAAATAGGAAGTGATGTATCAGACATGAAACAAGGAGCGTGGCTGACCTTGGTGAGGTAGTAGACAGACTGCTGGAAGGTACACATGATGACCTCATCCAGGAGAGCCATGGCCTCATCACATAATTCCAAGTCACTGCAGAGCTGTAGGTCTGAGGACAGGCCTGGGGGTGAGAGAGAGAACCAAAGGCTGGCAGGCAGGAGCCAGGTCCCCAGGTGTAGGGAATGCCAAGGGGCCTGGACAGTCTTGGACCTGGGTCAGAGCTCACCCTCCTGGTCGGCCTCCTTTTCCATCTCTAGCACCTTCTCTTGCACAAAACTCAGCAGCTCTGTGGTATTGGCCATCCATAGCATAAGTGGTCGAAGCTCCACAGATACAGCCTCAGGGGTCAAGGGCACCTCAGGGACACCCTCAGGGTGGCTGGGAAAGAAAAAGGGGACTTGTAATTCCTGCCCAAAACCCACTTAGTACTCAAATCTAAGATATGGTTCTAATTGGAGGCCCAGTTCAACCCCCATTTTACAGTAGAGTCCAAAGGAAGAGCAGAAGCTTAGGCTAAGACATTCATGGAGTGAAGGCAGAATTGACTATAAATTCCAGCCCCTGCATTCCTGTAGGCCTTTCTCCCCAGTATTTTTCTTACTTCTCTGGCTGACGGTCTCCAATCTCCTTAATCTTTTCCTGTGGAACAATAAGATGAAAATCAACATAAGGGAGTGGGGAAGCCTATGATTTAACTCCCCATCTTTTCTAGAAGCAACTTTTGACAGAAAACACTCTCCCTGCTTTTCAAATGAAATCTAATCCTCAAGCTCCCACTTACTTTTAAAAACATACACCTCCGTGATTATGAGTGTCAGGTCTGCTTCTGCTCAAATATTTTCTTCTTGCCCCTAATAAAATCCCTAAACCTTTCTAACTAGGTCTTCCATAGCATGGAACCTTTTTCCTCCACTCTAAATGAGTTCTTCCTGGCATTTTGGTCCCTAGGTAAGAGGTTTGTTCTTCCTGCCCTGCAAGAATGGGTTTACCAACTATACTCCAATCTTCAGGCCCAGTGGGCTGCCTGCCTCACCTATCAAAATCGTCTCCAACTTCTCATCCAGTGGGACCCCCCCCCACATCTCCTTGAATGGTTTCTTTCTTCCATAAATCCACAGCTGCAAAGCCCAGTAGAAAAATACACCACTCCCAGTATGCCTTGGGGCCCCCCTAAAGCATTATGGGAGACATAGTTTCCTCCCACACAGCTACCAAACTGGGGTTGAAGGTGGCAAAGCTGAGGGAAGGATTGGAGCGCAGGTAGGGCTGGTGGGGGTTTGGGTCCTCACCCAGACTGCTTCTTTGATGAGACGGGCCAGGCGACCCAGCAGGTGCGGCAGGTGGCCCAGTTCCAGTTCCCGGGCTGAGTGCTGCACACACAGCGCTAGCAACGTGGCTGGCCCGAGCGGTGGCAGGTCCCCGGCACCAGCTGCCGCGGTGCGCACAATCTCTCCCAGCAACGCCTCCTCTTCACGGGGCCGGAAACGCAGCACAGGCTCGCGGCCGTCCAGGTAGGCGGCCAGCGCCTCGCCGCGCTCCTGCAGGCCACGGCCACACAGGCGGCAAGAGAAGGCCCAGCCAGGGCCTGGTGGCGCGGCCCCAGGGCGCGCGGGCAACCATGGTGGCCGAGCCGACCCCGAGCCCCCATTGCGGGGGTCCTTGTACATGAACAGGAAGTGCTCGCCCAGCCCCAGGAGGTCACCCGGGTGCAGCTCAGCCTCCCGCAGCAGGAGGCACCCGTTGTGCGTGACCGGGGCTCCCCGAGATGGACGCACCATGGCTGGGGGCTCAGGGCCCGCGCGCACTGTGCAGTGACGAGGCAGGATGTCCGGAGCATTGAGAAAGGTGTCCACGTATGGGGCCGGGGACCCACCACGGGCTGAGGAGCTCCCTCCGCGGCCAAACACGTGCTGCTCGCGCGTCATCACGTACACCACGAAGTCCTGGACAGAAAGTGAAGATGCACTAAATGGCCAGGCGCTTCCCAAGAGTTCATTCCCGCAATCAACTCTCCCATCAGCCACCTTTCTTGAATGAACACGTCCAACAAAAAGTCTGATCCCAAAGGAGTCTCCAACACATGCTCCACTCCATGTGTGGCCACTTCAATGGCACTCCCTGTGGTGCCCTATACCACCCCCCTGAAGAAAACCTCTTCCTTGACAGGGGCTCTATGGGCTTCCCTCCCTCAAAGTACAGATGCTTGCCAGGAGCTCATTCTCCTATGCACTGTCCAGTCTTCTCACCTCTGAACAAACCCATTCAAGGCAGTCTCTTCCTACAGTGAGCTGCCATAGTCCAGCTCAAAGAATTGGTACTTCCAAGGATACTCACTTCTGTTACCAAATCGACTGCTCTAAGGAGTGGACCACAGCTCAAAGAATGGACCTCTCCAAGGAAGCCCTGCTTCTAGGAACTCTCCCACCCCCCACCCCCATGGAGACTTCCAAAGGCATGTACCCTTTCAATAATAATTCCTCTTAATAGTCCCAAAGCAGGGGGGCTTCCCCCTGGCGGTGAGGCGGTTGTCTCAGCACTATAAAGCTATGTGCAGCCACCGCAGCACAAGTTTGGTTTTTTAAATATTTTTATTTACGTATGCATACAAGAACTGGGGTGTAGGCCAGAGTTTCAGGGGGTAGGATGATTCACCAGAGACAGGGTGGGGAACAGAACAGGCAGATCTACTCAAATATACTGCTGAGCGGAGCAACTGGGAGACAACTCTGCTGTGTCACGTAAGTTAGCCCCCTGGCTGGGGATTGAACTCAGGCTGCAGTGGCTGGTAATAGGGCTGAGATTTTAAGCCCTGTGCCACCAGGGAGGCCCATGAAGCCTGTTTCTTTTTTTTTTTTTTTTAAAGATTTATTTATTTATGCATACAAGCACTGGGGTACAGGCCAGAGGTGTGGGGGGTGAGAGGATTCACCACAGAGAGTGGGGAGCAGAACAGGCAGATCAACGGAAGTACACTGCTGAGGGGAGCAGCGGGCACAGCAGGAGAGGTCTGCTGCGCCATGTGGGTCCCCCCTGGCCGGCAGCAGGGATCGAACTCGTGCTGCAGTGGTTGCGGTTTGCTCCATAGTGCGTTGCTTAACCCACTGCGCCACCAGGGAGGCCCATGAAGCCTGTTTCTAAGAAAGGAATTTCTCATGAACCCCACCTGAAAGAACAGGTATTTCCAATGTTTCCCCTCTTCCCTCAAGAGTACACTTCCAGAACAGATTCTTCCAATTTGACTATCTTCCCAAAACAAACCCTTCCACTCTCCAACATTATGCAAAGGAATGGGCTGTTACCATAATGGGGTACATAATGAATGTACCCCACGCCTCAAGAAAACGTAGGCGTACCCAGAACAAGATCACAAGATGCTAGGTTTCAATCCAGTCATCCCCCAGAAGCTAGACTCTTCATTACTCCCCATCAAGAAATGGACGCTGGGCCTCCCTGGTGACACAGCGGGTTGAGCACTTCACTGTGAAGTATCCACTGCACAGCACTGTGAGTTCTATCCCCGGCCAGGGAGGGACCTCTCCTGCCTTGCCTACTGTTCCCCTCAGCAGTGTGTTTCAGTCTGCCTGTTCTGCTCCCCATTCTGTCTCTGGTGAATCCTCTCACCTCCTGTGACTCTACCCTGTACCCCAGCCCTTGTATGCATAAATAAATAAATCTTAAAAAAAATAATAACAGAAATGGACCCCGCCAAGGAGATAGCCTCACTACAATGGCCTCTCCCATTCTCCTTGGGAACACTCTGCTTTCTTCCTCCCAATTTTGAAATGAACCATTCCTTACTTGACCCTCCACTGGTATCTTTTTCTGCCATCTGTCTTCCATCTCCCTGCATGTCTGACAGTGATATCTCCTACTCAAGGGCCGTGCTGAGACCACACCTTCCAGCATACCTGAGACTACCATGACCCAAAGACTTCTGGAAGTTATCTTTTTTGTCACCTTTCAACCCACCGTGGGGCATAGGACTTGCCACAGGGCTCTCTTGTAGAAGAGGCTGCACTCACCTGGGCGTCTTGGTAGCCCTGAAGCAGCAGGAAGTAAGGGCGGTTGTTAGGGGCCTGGATAAGGCACTGGGTCAGCTGGTCGAAGTCTCCAGGTTCCACAGGTCCCATTTGGGCGTCAGCTGCCCCTGGAGCCATGCTAAGTGCCTGCTGCCTGCGCTCCTGCTGCCGCCGCCGCCGACCCTGCAAGCTGAGCTCTGATACGCTGCGCCGTAAGGACAAGTTTTCTGAGCGCTCCTTGCCCCCAGACCCAGTTGGGGCCCCGGATCCGGACACTGGGCCAGGACTGGCTAGCGCGGCCCCGCCAGACGCAGCCCGGGAGCGGTTCTTCTGAGGCCGCCAAGAGGGGGCGCCCGTGCCTGCAGAGGGAGAAGGAGTTGGATGAGGTCGAGACTGTAAAAGACTGGAGACAGACTTAGCGAGAATTACAGACGCACACTTGGCTACGGAGAGATGAGACTGCTTCCCAAACACGGGCTTTGGCATAGGCTGTTCCCATGCCTGGAACGCACTTCCTGCCAGACTTCTGCCCTTCTTGCCGTCTTCAACTCAGAAATCCATTCATTCTTTCAACTAGTATTTTTTTTTGAGCACCTGCCACGGGCGAGGTAATATTTTAGGCACTGGACACTTCACAGTGAGCAGAGGAAACCTGTTCTTAGAAAAGCAGAAACCACGTCCTTCTGAATATCCTTCCCTGATATCCCAAGTGGAATGATACCGTTGGGCACTCGGGACCCAGCACAGCCCCGCACAGAGTAGGCGCCTAGCGGGAGGAGAGGAGGGATGCTTTGCGCTAGACTGCGAGGTCCAGGAGAAAAGGACCCTCTCCTGTTATGTCCCCACTGTACTCCCCAAGGATCCTAAATAGTGTCGCCCTGGTTTGGTGCCCACTGGATGCTCTTTGGGGGGGAGAGGGGCAGACAGCGATGGCTATAATGGCCATTCTTTACTAAGCACCTACTTTCTGCCAAGCCTTGTACTACAAGCTTTTGAATTTTTTTTTTTTACAATCTTTCACATACATGGGGGTGCCCATGCCTGAAGAGAGAAGGGGAGCCCCAATCACGCACAATGGGCAGCTCCCGCTCAGAGAGGTCGAGCTGCACATATCTTTCCCTAGGATTTTGCTGAGTTTAACCCGCTCAGAAGGGATTGGAATCCAAGCCTGAGTTCAAAAGCCACGCGCTCAACTGTTACACCACTGTGGCTCCCAAAGGGTGACTCAGAACCAGGAAAGCAGCTGGAGGCTCCCTACCAGGCTTGCTTTGTACTTGCCCTTTCACCAGTGAAGCCACCTTCTGTTCCAGGCCCCGTCTTGAAAACCAGGCGCCCTGCAGCTTCTGCAGATACCTCTTTCTTTCCCATGCGCTACCCTCAAGCTCCCACAAGCATTTCATGGCCAACCCAGCCTAAGGCCACCTGTTCTTCCTCAGGACCAGATCTAGCTTTGTTCCCGAGGTCTCACTTCTAGGTGCCATGCACGCAGACTCTGCCCCTCATGAAGCACTTCACCTTACAGCTCTGAGGATCTATCTAACACAGGGACCCTTGCCACCATCCTACAGCCCTTGCTCTGGGCTTTTCCATTCCTCAAGCCTTGCCCAGCATCACAGGCCCCACCCATCGGTTCCCTCGGGCCCTGCCTCAGCCCAGTTGGGGGTTCTCAAACCAGCACGCCTGGCTCCGCCCCCCACGCCAGGCCAACCCTCCCGCCGTGCCCGCCCCGCCCCGCTGCCCTCGGGGCCGGCCTCGGCCAGGCCCCGCCCCTGTGAGGCCACGCCCCTCCCTGGCTCACCGTCGCTCTCTGCCGCCCCGAAGGCCTCCTGCTCCAGGCGGCGCGCCTCCTCGCGGCCGCGCAGCTCGAAACGCCGCGCCCAGCCGGGCCTCGCCCGCCACAGCTCCTGCACCAGCAGTGGGCGCTCGGAGTCGCCCAGCACGCGCAGGTGCTCCGCCCGCCACTCGCCGCTGCCCATGCCGCCCGCCGCGGGCCGGCCCAGCGCATCGCACAGCGCGAAGGCGTCCACGCGGCTGCTCTCGCCGGGGCCGCCGCTGGGGCTGTCGGTCAGTCCGTAGCGCTCCAGCGCCTCGGCCACCAGCTCGCGCGCCGTGGAGCGCGCCGTGGCCAGCACGCTCTTGTAGTTGGCGCCCGACGCCAGCCCGGCGCCGAAGATCTTGAGGACCCCCGGGGGCGCCGTGGCGCGGGTGGCCAGTGGGGGCTCGGGAGCCACACCCGCCGCGAGCTCCGGCAGCTTCTTCTCGCTGGCCCAGCGCTGCGCGGCCCCCGGAGTCCCGGGGCCTCCCGCGCCGCCGGACCCCGTGGCCCCGGTCCCGGAGCCCCGAAAGAGCTGAGAGATGCGCTTGGCGCGGCTCCCCGAGGCGCCCCCGGCCGCTTTGACCGCGCCTACTCGCCGCAGCTCCACGTGCGGCGGCGGCGGGGGCAGCGGCTCACTGCTACGGCTCCCCGTGTCGGAAGATGAAGACCTGGGAGGGCACGGGGAGCAGAGATGCGGGAGAGACACCGAGAACGAGAGTGGGGGATGGGAGGGAGGCAGATGAGAGAAGGAAAGCGGTGGGTAGGGGCCCAGAGTAAGGGGGTGCGCAGAGCCAGAGGAGGGATGCAGACACCCACAGGAGGTTCAGAGGCACAAAATTAGAGATGGGGGTGGGAGGACAGAGGCAAAGAGAGAGAAAAAAATAAGTAAAGGCGAGTCCCACTGAAGGAAATTCCAAGAGGTGAGCAGGGAGAACAGGAAGGAAGGTGAATTAAACCTTCCTGGTCCCTTGGTGTCTCCATTTCGGAGACCATCCGGCCTCAGCCCATCTCCAGGCCCAGCACTCCCCCATCCAGGCCTACATTGCAGCGGTCCACTGTCTCCTGTTCACGGTTCCCTTGCCCCATGCACACAGGAGCCAGAGGCAACCCATCTGGGGGTTCCTTTCCCACTTCAAAACCCGGTCATAAACAGTGCCAGGTGGGGCCAGGGCAGGAGTGCACTCACTTGACAGAGGCAGCGCTGGGCCAGCGCCGCCCCAGCTTGGCCAGTTGCTTCCTGGGAGAATTGATCCACAGACCCACAGGCAGATGGAGCTTCCCGAAGCGGGGGCTTCCGCCCTCTTTCCGCTCACCAGATAGCATGGCCCTAAGGGAAGATAGGTAAAACCCCAACTCCTGAAGTCCTGAGAGGTGGGGCGGGGAAATGGGGCCAGGGCACCAAAGACCTCCCAGATCAGCGGCCTCACTAAGTGACCTGGTCTCTGAGCAACAGGCAGGGGCTCAGACACCCTCATCCGGGGTGGAGGAGATGCGGAGCTAGACTCCTGAGTGCCGGGATGGGTACTCACCCATCACTGGTTCTGACCGCTAGGAGTGGGCTTTGGGGCCCCTGCTCTTACCCTGTTTCAGGTCCCCAGCAGCACCCAGGGGGCTGGCGCCGTTGGCCTGGGTTGGTTTTCTGACCCCACCGCTCCTGTTCGGTCTTTGCCTCTGCCCCAGCTGCCAGCACTGGGTGGGGGACAGGAAAAGGCAAGAGGAAACCCGGCAGGAAGAGCGGGGAGGGGGCGTCCTGTGAGGGGACTGGGCCTGGGGGAGGAGATCTGAGTAGGGCTGGCTTTCCCTACTCCTTGATTCTGGAATTACATCATAGTTGGTCCCTTCAAGGACCCAGGGAGAGAGATCGGTTCCTGTCACCTCCTTCAGAAAGGAGACCATCCCTATATCTCCCTGGGGAAACAAAAGTGAGAATCAGTCCAGAAAAATGAGTCAGATACTTAAGCAACCAGATACCTTTTATTTGTTCTCTAATTCTGGCTTTTTCTCTGAATCCTCAGGTTCCTTATCATCTTCACTGTCACCACCAAACAGGGAAGTCTTTATGGACTCGATCACCTTCCCAGAGTGAAAGTAAAGTATCCTGGAGGGTACAAATAGGGGAGCCAGATCAGGTGTCAGCTGAGGGAGACACACACCTTCCCAGCCTCCCTATATTTGCTCTTCAGCAATCATCCAAGCTTCGCCCTTCAAAGAAGGAAAGAGGTGGGCAGGGGTCCAGAGAAAGGGGTGCACAGAGCCCCCTCATGTTTCCTAAGTCTGGTTCGGAATGGAAGCCCAGCTGTCAGCGTTCCAGGGCTCCTAGACCCCCTCCACCTTAGGCTGTTCGAGGAAAGCCCGCCCCTCTCTGCAAGCCCTGCCTTCTTCAGTGGAGAGCTCACGCGGTCGCAATGCCGGCGATCAGCACCACAGAGCCCCAGATCAGCAGCCCCACCAAACGGCCCCTCAGCATGCTCTCGGGCTTCGGGGACTGTGACGTCTGTGGCGGCGTGGACTCTGACGGCGTCTGGACGCTGGCGGGGGTGGCTGGCGGTGCGGGTTGCTCCCCCTCCACCGTTCCCTCCTCCGAATCTGGAAGCTCGATGTCTATTGGATGCTCCACATTGACTTTGGGGGGCAACACTGATAGAAGAGGAAAGGGGGCAGTCCCAGGAGGGGCGAAGGTCCCTCTCTGTCCAAGGCAAGTCCTCTGCAGCCCAAACCTCCCCAGGACCCACGATCTCCAAGTCCTCATCACGCCTCCAATTGCGTGAAGACGGAAAAGCCAGGAAAAGGCAGCTGGTCACTCTGTACTGAGGCCACGCCCAGGGCAGGAAGCCACACCCCTACCTGAAGCCACACCCCCACCATAAATTACGCCCCTAGAGGCCACGCCCCTGAACAAATCCCAGCCCCCAAACCCTAGGACCCTAATCCCAAATGTCTCTCAACTCCTCAGCACCGACCTTTGACGTGAAAACGCATGTTGGTGGCTGGGCTGGCTTCCACGAGGCCCAGCTCGCAGCGGTAAGTGCCTGCATCCTCCTGCTCCACCATGTGCTTGGTCAGAACGGGCTCTTTCCCCTCGGACAACAAGGTTTCAGTCTTGTTTTCCCAAACCTAGACCCAAGCTCAAGGGGTCACAGAGGCCTGGGGAATTCAGGGGTGGGGGGGTGTACAGGGAGGGGGAAATCACGGGGCCTCTAAGTAGGGAGAGGTGGGAGTCCAGAGGGCACGGGGGGGGGGGGCTGGAATGGGGAGGGTGGGAGTCCGTGAAGGTAAACCGAGGTTAAGGGGTTATGGCGTCTGTGGTGCGGGCAGGTGGATGCAGGGGCCAGAGTCTCCCAGGGACCTGCTGGACTTGGAGTTCTGGGGTTACAGGAGTCGAAGGGCCCCACCCTGAAAAATCTGTAATTCGTCAGGCCTTGAGAAAGTTTATGCCAGCTCCGCTCACAGTCCAAGATCAAGTCGTCCATCTCATGGACACTGAGGTCACGATCTGGGAATGGGGAGGGGGGTAACATTCTTGATCGTCCCCCAACTCTTGAATTCTCCAGGCCTCTGCCCCCAAACCTTGATCTCAGCCCGTTGTTTTTGTTCAGTTTCCAGTCTCCCTCCCCCTTCTCTAGATTTGGTCTCTCCTCTGACTCCACCCCTCTTGCACCAAGCCCCCTCTCTCACCCGGGCAACCCTTCTTTCGGCAAATGTGAATGTCCTTCATGCAGGTATTACACCAGATCAGAGCCTGCAACATTCTACCTGAAGGGGCAGGGCCAAGGCTGAGTTCATCCACTGGAAGGCGGGGCTAAAAGGGGAGGGCGGGGCCAGGGGCTGCGGGCGGGCCCGGGGAGGTCTGTCCCAGGGGCAGCGCTAGGCGCAGCCAGGAACGAAGCAGGACACCAGTAACCCTGCGCGGTAAAGAGGGCAGTAGACTACAGCCCACTCCCCAAGAAGTTCAGGGTGCAGAAGAAATACCGGAGTGGAGAGATACTGAGACCCACAAGGAGGAAGACAAGTGCTGCGTATTCAATGGGCTCGGGATGAGGGACAGAGAACCAGCTTCCAAAATTCAAACTCACCACAATCGTTGGGACAAAACTCTGCCTCAGAAAAAAATAAAGAAATGAGAATCATATTTCTAAGTTAAAGGGGATGAGAGAGGAGGTGAGGGAAAAGGCTAGAGCTGGGATTCTTGTGCAAGTCTGAGGGAAAAAGCCCCAGGACGCCGGGAGCCCTGGGTCTGAGGGAGGAAGGGGCTGTGAGAGGTGAAGGACAAACTCACAAAGGCAAAGGGCTGGGGACAGGGACTCGTGGACTGTGGTAAAAGGGGACTGAGGGCCCAGACTCCCACCCCCCACCTCACCTTCTTTTTGGAAATGAGTAACAAGGCTGGTAAATTTCAACCTTGACTCCTGCAACACCCAGAAGATTTCTTTTGTGAGGAGCTCACCTGGGAAGAGGCAGGATATCACCAGGACACCCCCTCCTCCCACCGCCACCCCAGGTACAGTCAGTTTGGCCCTGTCTGCAGAGCCTTCTCACATAAGGATGGTGAAATTGAATGACCATTTCACATAATGCTGACCCCTGGGTACCAGCCACAAATGGGAGGAAGACATTTCTCTATATCACCGTCTTAAGATGAGGGAGCTGTGAAATCCTTCTCTCCAGGTAGTAAGGGGCAGAGCTGAGATTTAAAGCTTGGCAGTGTGCCTCCACGACCATCACCAGACCATCCAGTGGACTAGGCGTCACCAGCAATCACTTCCCTGGGAGATTCTGGCACACACACACCCCACTTCCCTGAATTTACCTTTCATTCCACTGTCTCTCATGGTTTGCAGATCCTTCAAGAAAACCAGGACTGCCTTGTCCAATGTGGGCTCATCTGTGGGGGGAGATAGAACTCCAGAGTCCAGCATTACTGTCTTCTGGGCACTGAAACTTAGAAACTGCAATACCCATGGAACCACTAGCAAGATAGACCTGGTTAAGGAATTACCCACCAGTTTCCTTCTGGGAGTTGTTTTATTTTTTTTAAAGATTTATTTATTTATGCATACAAGTACTGGGGTACAGGCCAGAGGTGCGGGGAGGTGAGAGAATCCACCAGACAGAGCAGGGGGCAGAACAGGCAGATCTACTGAAGTACACTGCTGAGGGGAGCAGCAGGCCAGGCAGGAGAGGTCTGCCTGTGCTATGTGGGTCACCTCCCTGGCTGGCAGCAGGGATCGAACTCGTGCTGCAGTGGCTGCGGTTTGCTTCATAGTGTGTTGCTTAACCCACTGCGCCAACAGGGAGGGCCCAAGGGGGAGTTGTTTTATTACACAAAATTGCAAATAAGGGGAAGGATAACACAGTATTTGCTAGCCTTGGGAAAATCTGGAATTTGCATCCCAGCCCTCTCTATTCCAGAACTCGGGAGACTCCAGCAGAACTCGCGAGCCTCCAGCTTTCCTCCCTGCACCCAGCAATCCCAGTCCCAGTTCTTCCTTTCACAGGACCTGGGTTTGCGCTGCTCTCACTCACCAATGACCCCCATATAGTACTTTTCCTCGTAAGGCAGAACCTGGAAGTCATTCACTGCTATTCTTACTCTCTCCATAAATTCTTTGTGCTGCTCCTGCGGGAGGTGTTTAGGCAGGTACTCCGTCTCCAGGGCCTTTAGCGCCTGCTCCACCCTTTTATCACAGATGACACAGCCCGGCGCCGGAAGCAAGCAGCTGGCCAGCACCGCCACCAGGAGGGGGAGCCTCGGCCCCATTACAGCCAGAGCGTGACTTCCGTGCAGAGCCCCAGGGAGGGTCTTCTGACTCCACATCGAGAGGTGAATGCTAAGCGGAGAGAAGCCCTCCTCCGCGACCGACGGCCCCTGCTCCCTGGCAGACCCAGGGGTCCTGATGCGCCTTCAGCAGCTGCTGCGCCACCTTGATCCTGTTCCTTCCAACACTAGGGCTCGCTCGAGAGCCGAAGCCGGGACCTGAGGGTGTTTAGGGAGGACGACGGGGCTAATTTTTGCTTTCAAAATTAAAGAATTGTTGGGGGCGAGGATGAGGTTGGTTGCGAGGTATAAAGAGCGTTTGCACTGGGGTCAGGTCGTAGTGCGCCAGCAGGTGGCTCCCACAGCCGCGGCTGTCTGGCTTCCCAAGCGGAGCCGAATTCCCAGGAGAAGATACCCGTGGTTTTCCTTGGCCCCGCCCAGAACCCCGACTCTCAATCTGATTGGTCCAAAACAAAGAGACCCCGCCTACCGTTCCATGATGTCAC
The DNA here is from genome assembly GCA_019455555.1 of Galemys pyrenaicus. Taxonomy (NCBI): domain Eukaryota; kingdom Metazoa; phylum Chordata; class Mammalia; order Eulipotyphla; family Talpidae; genus Galemys; species Galemys pyrenaicus. Next base: position 332,194 of record JAGFMF010011469.1, read on the forward strand.
AGACGGGGGTCGCCTTTTCACACTGGAACTTTCCTGGCATCTACTCTGGGGGAAGTACCCTGTCTGCTCCGATTTCTAGAGTCCGGGATTAGGCTTCTGACCTTCAGTTTCCTCCCCTTGCATAGCGCGAGGACCCAGACTTCCGGCCAGACGCCCACGGCTTTGGAAACCCCCGCGGCCAGCCACAAAGGTGCGGGGAGCAGCCCCTTCTAGCCCTAGGACTACGACTTCCAGAAGATCCTGTAGTCTCTCCTTGGGGTAATCTACCAAATTAGAGCCGCAACCCCATAATTTATGGATATGTAGATCAATATTTATACTTTGGGCCTCCCTGGTGGCGCAAGGGGTTAAGTCTCAGCACTGTGAAGCCATTGCAGCACGAGTTCGACCCCCGGCCAGGGAGGGGACCCAAATGGCTCAGCAGATCGCTCCTGTCCCCCCATGCTCCCCTCAGAAGTGTATTTCAGTAGATCTGCCTTTCCCCCACTCTATCCGGTGAATCCCTCTCAAGCCCTGCACCTCTGGCCTGTACCCCAGTTCTTACATACATAAATAATTTTTTTTTAAAAGAATTATACTCTTTGTTCACTCCCTACTGCATCTTCTCTCCCCAGCTTATGGATCTGGGTGCCAAGATCCCACAGGAACGGGGGCCAATATGAAAGGAACTGAGTTTCAGAGCTTCGAGTCATAAATGCTCTCATCTTTCTGCATGATTAAAACAGGTGATTAGAAAAACCACTCACACACAAGCGGCTGCCCCGGTCACAGCAGGGCCAGAACCTGCAGGCACGAGTAATGAATCCCTGGAAATTCAACACCTTTCCTCTTACTCACACAAGCACCCAAGACTCAAAAACCTGCAGACACGGGGTTGGTCTTTGGACCTTTTAATACATACCTCTTCTCCCTATCTGTGGGAGCCCAATAGAGAATGGTTACCAAATCTCCTTGAGAAGACTAGATGAAGAGGTTTAGATTCTTTAGATGGGTGTTTAGGAAAGATGAGAACAGTTGACTGTAATAAAAGTGTCTTTCTGGGCCTCCCTGGTGGCCTTGGGGTTGAGTCTTAGCACTATCGCCTATGCAGCCTGGGTTTAATCCCCGGCAGGGAAGCTGGCCCACATACGCTGTGGCAGACCTCTCCTATGTGGCCCGCTGCTCCCCTTGGTGGTATGTTCAGTGGATCCACCTGTTCAGCTCCCAACTCTGTCTCTGGTGAATCCTCTCATTGCCCCTCCCTGCACCTCTGGCCTACAACCCAGTTCTACGAAGAAAAAAAAGTTTCTCTCTTCACTCTTAAAAAAAGTCAAGGGACTCCAGAAATGAGTCAAAATCCAATTCTCAGTCAGACCCTGTGTTCTTGCCAGGGTTACAGGCTAGCCCTGGGGTCTGCGTGCCTTTGCATCCCTTCATTCCTGACTTTTCAGAAGCCACATTAAAGGGTTCTATGAATTCAGGGCCGGACAGTGGTTGGCAAGGGACACCTGTGACTTTTTGCAAGAGGGCACATTTGTGGAACTAACTTCTAGAAAATGAGCACCCTCCACCCCCTCCTAGCAGCCCAAATGCCCAGGAAACTTGCTTCATGAGAGGAAGGAAGCCAAACTCAGAGCCAACATATGCCGCATGCAGCTGGCCCTGGTGATCCTGAACTTATGCAACTGACTTGAGTGTTTGACCTTAAAAACCAAAGTGTCCCAGGATTTCTAGAAAGTCTTGCTTCAGAAATAGGAACGCTCACACCCAGCGCTCCTGCTACGGAGTCTACCTTCCATGTCTCTCTCTTTCTGGCAACGGTGCGACTGAGCTTGTTATGGCTGTGCCTTTATGAGATTCTTTTCTGAAGCACTCTGGTAAGCAAGACCCCCCCCCTCTGGTTTGCAAGGGTCTTCACAGGCATTTGAACCAGTCTCTGTAGAGCAAATCGCCTTTCTAGAATCACTCCAGAAATGCAGATGGGACGGTGGTGAGCCCTCGCTCTACAACACCTAACCTTGGGAGTTCCTTGGGAACCAGAGTAGAAACGCCCCCTCTACTCAGTCAAAAAGGAGCGGAGACAAGTCTGCGTTAATGCCCACCCACTCAGGGAGGAAGGCAGCCTCCGGCTTAAAGATCTTCAGGAATCTGGAGTTGGGCAGAGTGAAGTTGGCCAGATACACAGTATCTCCACCTGCCAGGTAGGCGGCCCAGAAGCCAAAGGTGCCGATGGTCATGATGGTGTGGTTGCACTGTGCGAGCAGCGCGAAGTCCTTCCCCGGGGACCCTTCATAGCCATCGCCAGCAAAGACCACATCCCCGTGGGAGGTATCAATGTTGTTTCGGCACCAACTCATGCCATTGCTGGTGACCACAAAGATGGGGGCTTCGTGCCGCGCCCGGAACCAGTCCATGGCCTGCTGGAGGTAGGCACGGTCGCCCACCACACCCTTCCAGAGGTGGGGCATGATCTGCACATAGTCCCCCCGGCGCACATGGACACCCACGAAGGTGCGTGGCCGGTCCCCTGTAAGGCCCAGGTGGAGCTGACTCAGGAAACGCTGGGCCTCCTGCTGCAGGTGGTCGTGCAGGGTGAACTCGCTGCGGATCTGCTCCCGGAGGTGATGGAAGAAGGTCCAGGAGCAGGGGTAGCCGGTGAACTTCAGCACGGGGTCCTTCAAGTGGGCGTACTCCTCCGACATCCAGTCGTGGAGCTCCAGCTCCTGCCAGGGCATGGAAACGTCCACCTCGGGAGCCAGCACCGGCAGGGAGATGCGGAACACAGGGGCCAGGGTGGCGTGCATGGCAGGCAAGATAAAGGCCCGGCGACCGTTGAGCTGGGCCAGAGCCAGCAGAGTGGCGTACTGGCCCATCTGATTACCAAACCGACCCTCTGGGGAGATGGTCCAGGTTCCTGAGAGGGCGGGAGGCTGTTCGCCACAGGAGAGGGAGTCGTTCTTAGGTGTGCCTGACAGGCAGAACATGGCCACTGGGGATGCGGCCCTACAGGAACACAGGGCCAACAGGTCCAGGCCGCTGTACAGGAGGGCCTTGTGCATGTGGAGGAAGGAGACAGCTGAGAGGACACAGACTAGCAGGAAGGCCAGACAGAGGTGCCGGTGGCTGGGGGCCCACATGGCTGCAGGGAGGAAAGGTGAATTAGCAGTTGCCTCAGAGCCTCGGGAGGCGCCTGAGGACAAAGGGCAAGGAGCAGGCGCCTGGCGGGGCAGAATGCTGCCTCCCAGGGAATGAGGAAGCCAAGGGTTTGGGCTCGAGGTCTCTGAGAAAAGAGGGCCAGGACTGAGGACTGCTGGGTCTGAGGGGGGAGAAGCAGGAAGCTTGTTACTGCTGCGGATGAAGACTGGTGTTTGCAGCAGACAGGAGCCTCACATCTCCGCGCACGGCGGACTCTCCCTACCTGCGAGGCTCATTGCAGCAAGCCACGGTTACTCCAGCTCCTGTCTCAGGTGCACTGAGTGTGCGGGGCAGAGTCCACCACAGGTGCCCGGAAGCGCGGGCGGAGCAGACCGTGAGAGGCTGGGCGCCCCAGGATCCACCGAGGGATCCAAGTCCTTCAGGAGCAGGAGCTGGGCGGATGGGGCGGAGGAGCCGTGCCGGGCTGAGGTCAGAGGCTGGAGCGAGGCCTCCAGGAACGGCCGGCACGGGCCGCTCCCACTCACCTGGGCGGATGGGGCGCAGGTCCACCGCGGGCTTGGCGTGGCCCAGCGCGCAGTCGGAAAAGGCAGCCGGCGCGGGCGCCCGCCGCCCCCGGAACCCCGGCCCCACCTCCCCAGGCCGACGGCGGCCGCCTCCCGCCCCGGCAGCGCGGGCTCCGGGAGTGGGGAGGGGAGGGGCGCGCTCTGAGACTCTCAGCCTCCGCCCTGCCCCGGCCGCCAGGTAACGCGGAGCCTGAGCCCGCCCCTTCCCTGGCGCCGAGCCCGGGCGCCCGAGGTTAGGGTGGCGGCTCCCTCTCCGCGCGCCCCTCTTCCCCGCTCCCCGCGGAGATCCGGAGCCGCACCCGGCCCCCACCCCGCCGCCGCCCTGGAAGCCCCTGCGCAGGAAGGCCCGGCCGGCCGTCTAGAGGCCGCATCCTCCGTGAACTCCGGAGATCCGCAGCCCAGATGCCCGCCTGGACGCGGGAGTCCAGACCCGCCGTCCTGTCCCTCGCGGCACCTGGCAGCGCCGAGTCCGCCACGCCCGGGCCCTGGGCCAACGCCGGTCCCGGCGGGGGCGGGCGATCCTGGCCAGCCAAGGGGCCGGCGCAACCTGTCGGCCGCGCAGTCCCCGCAGCCCCCGCAGCCCGTGGGAGGCCTCCGCCGTGCTCAGGGTCCAGGCTAGAGCGCTCCAGGGGCGCAGGTGCCCCATCCCGCGTGTCCACCCGGGAAGTTAAGTGCCCGCCGCAACTTCTCTTTTGGGGGGATTCTAGGGCGAGTGCCTGACAGCTGCACTCTGGCAGGTGGTTCCTGGAGGCTGCTCGCCTGAGGAGGAGGAGGGGGGTGGAAGAGACCAGATCTCCCCGCCCAAGCTGAGGCCTGGGCCCTCAGCTCTCCCGCAGGCCTGAGGCTCTTCCACTGCTTCCCTGTCTCACCCCAAACCTGCCTGGTCCCACAGTCTGGGCATCCTCTTTCCATATGTCAAGGTCAAAGACTCAAGCATTGGGGGCCTCCCTGGTGGCGCAGTGGGTTGGGCAACGCACTATGAGGCGGACCGCAAACACTGCAGCACGAGTTCGATCCCTGCTGCCAGCCAGAGGGGGGACCCACATGGCGCAGCGGACCTCTCCTGCTGTGCCCGCTGCTCCCCTCAGCAGTGTGCTTCCGTTGATCTGCCTGTTCTGCTCCCCGCTCTGTCTGTGGTGGGTCCTCTCACCCCCCACGCCTCTGGCCTGTACCCCAGTGCTTGTATGCATAAATAAATAAATCTTTAAAAAAAAAAAAAGACTCAAGCATTGGTTGGCCAGAAATTGTACAGACGCAGGACTTTGACGGCCCCAGCCTCGTCCCTCAGACCCTGGCGTCCGGCTGCCTCCCTTCGGAGACCAGCTGTCCAGTCTGTACTCTAAGGGATTCCAGGAAATTGCCCACCCCCTGTTCCCAGGACACCTGGGTCTAATCGCCCACTGCAGAGTCTGGCCAGTTGCCAGCCCTGAGTCAGAATCTCCCGTGCCCCTCCCTGGCTATCTTGGGAGCTGCTATCTGGGCCTGGAGTAGCTTCTCTGGGGACAGGAACAGCAGGACTGTATCAGGGAGAGGGAAGGGGCTGGGACGTTCTGTGTCTGGGCTGGGGCAGGGGTGGGTGAGGCTGAGGCTGGTTCTCGGTCAGCTGAGAGGCTGGCAGGATGTCAGTGTCCCTTGGAGGGTTCTCACGTGGAGCTGCTGCTTTCCTGCTGCTCAAGGGACCTCCGTGTCTGATCCAAGTGGGATTCACGTTCTCACAGTGAGGCACAATCTGCATCGCTCCTCAGGGGCAAGAGGCTTTTCTCAGACCCTGGAGCCAGGCCCCAGCCCGTCCTCAGACATGGGAGTGCAGGTCCACAGCCCCCTCTCCTCAGATCCCAGCCTCCCCTTCCCTCACACCAGGGACGCTGGTCCCCAGTCACTTTCTCCCTGGTTCCAGTTAGTCAGATCTCCATTCCCTGACCCCTCAGAGCCAAGAGTCCAGGTCCCCTGATGAAAGGACCCCCCCGATTGCATCATCCGTTCAGGCTGACCTGGCCACGGTGGAATCCCAGCTCCTGCCAAGTGGGTCAAATATCATGGCTCAGGCGTGGAGAAGGTGATTGGGCGGGTCTGTCTAGATATAAATTCTGGGACTTCTGCATCCATCCCAAGAGACTGGGGTGTACAGACTGTCTGCTGGAAATCCACACACAGAAGGGCCAGGCATAGGTGACCAGACCAGCAACTGTGAATCTGCTCTCCCAGCCAAATAGCATCTGAAACAGAATCTATAGCCCCCCCCCCACCCCGAGCACTTCAAAGTCAGACCCCGGAAGTGGCCCACGGACTTGAGCCATTGATGGACTGGGCCGAGGTCAGGTCTGAGCGCCAGGGGCTGTGGGTCCTCGCGCTGGCCGCCCTGCTGCTGGGAGCCGCCCAGGCACACCCCATCCCTGACTCCAGTCCCCTCCTCCAGTTTGGAGGCCAAGTCCGGCACCGGTACCTGTACACAGACGACGCCCAGAAGACAGAGGCCCACCTGGAGATCAGGGCCGATGGTACGGTGGTGGCGGCCGCCCGCAGGAGTGCAGAGAGTGAGTATGCAACCAGGACTCGGTCCTGAGGGAGGACGGGCTGGGGGCCTGCACTCCTGGGTCTGAGGGAGGAGCTGCAGGTCTGGACCCCAGGGTGATGGAGAGAGGGTGCTGGGAGAAGAGCCTCTAAGTCATAACTGCTTTCTTCCCTCAGGTCTCCTGGAGCTGAAAGCCCTGAAGCCAGGGGTCATTCAAATATTCGGTGTGAGGACATCCAGGTTCCTGTGCCAGGGGCCTGATGGGACACTGTACGGCTCGGTGAGCTACCGGGAGACCCTCCTTGCCCTCCACCCTTCCTCCATCATTTTCTCACTCTGAGAAACCTTGGCTCTCAGTCAGGCTCAGGTGTATGGTCTTTTGCCTGCCCCCCGCCCCCAGAAAGCCCTAGAGGTAAGCACCGTTGTTCCCTACATTTTCAGGAAAAGGAAACTGAGGCTCTGTCCACTGTTGCCAAGCCCCAAGTCAGTAGGCCTCTAAATGGCTGGTGGTCTTACAGGTCAACTGTGGTGACTCATGTGCCCTGCTGACCCCACATGAGTCCCACACGCCTGGCTCATGCTAGGCACAGGGTCACGAGGGAAGTCTGGGACTGTAAAGCAACGATGAACTTGGGTGGCAGCCAGACACACCCGCCTGCCCGGGTGTGACTGGCCCCTGGGCTTGAATGCTTCTCTCTGTGCAGTGAGGCAGGAGGTGGAACGGGGAAAACTAGCAGCCTGCTCTTCGGGTTTTGAGAGGCCCAGGCCTGGACTCCTGGGTCTGTGGGAGGACGCTGCGGAGATGTCCCGCGTGCCTGACCTCTGTTCTTGTGCCCTCAGCTCCGTTTCGACCCCGAGGCCTGCAGTTTCAAGGAGCTGCTTCTTGAGGATGGATACAACATTTACCAGTCGGAGGCCCTGGGCATCCCGCTCCGCCTGCCCCCACAGGACTCCCCATCCCGGGAGCCAGCCTCTCGGGGACCTGCCCGATTCCTGCCGCTGCCAGGCCTACCCCCAGACCCTCTAGACCCCCCGGGGGTCTTGGCCCCCGAGCCTCCGAACGTGGGCTCCTCAGACCCTCTGAGTATGGTGGGGCCTTCGCAGGGCCAAAGTCCTAGCTACACTTCCTGAAGCCACCGTCTCTTTATTATCGACTCTCCTCTTTATTTATTAGGTTATTTATATTATTTATTTTTTATTTTTCTTACTTGAAATAATAAACTTTCTGAGAGGAGGATTGGAGTGAGCCTATGTGAATGTTTGTGGGAGGAGATGGGCTCTGTTTTCGCCTTTTCATTGACCCCCAAAATCCCCACCCAGCCCCCTCAATATTAGGCTATTAGAGGTCCTACCTTCTCCCTGAAGCTCAGATTTCTGCCTCACTCAGGCATCCCCAGGGACATGGAGTATCCCTACTGTTTAACAGGCCTGTCCTTGTTATTGCCCCTCTGTGCCCCATCTCCTGTTAGCACTATGGAACTATATCTCAGAGCTACCTCAAAAGCAGGGGACTTTTTAATATGTGACATGCAGGCCCACAGCCTCATGGGAAATATAGTTTTCTGGGTTCATTTAGTCCTGGGAGTGGTTCTTAGTGATGGGGTAAGGACTCCTGGCTCCTGGGCTACAATTGGTGCTAGGAGGCACAGCTGGATCCCAGTGGATCAGAGACCTGAACATCTGGACACGTGAATCCCAAGAGAACAGGGGAATGGGAACCTGGACTCCTGGGTCTGAGGGAGGAGGGGCTGCAGTCGGGGAGTTCTGAGTATCAGGAACAAGATTGGGCACCTGAGTGCTTCCACCGGGATGCCATTATGAACTTTGGAGGATGAGCACTATCATCAAATCAGTCCCAGGAAGCCGCCTCCTTTCCCACAGGGACATCTCCCCATTGCTCTTCCAGTTATTTCCTGGTTGGGAGAGACCTGAAGACAAAGATTCCTTAGACTGTGCCTCCTGCAGAGTCGTGGGTCAGCCATGGCTGGGCACGCCCTGAGCCCCCGCCTGGGGCCTGGGGTCTGGGTGGCCTCATGGGATGGTGCCCCAAACCCTTCTCTTAATTTCCAGGGGTGAGCATCGTAGTCAAATAGATGTAATTGTGTGTCCAAGGGAAGGGGTTTTACTCCAGAGAAAATGACCCAGAGAGAGGCGGGACAGAGACAGAATTGGGGGCAGAAACACAAAGAGGGGGAAATGGGTGTAGAAACCCAGAGGAGTACAGAGATCTAAAGAGGGGGAACACAACCACAGACAGACAAAGGGAGATAGGAACCCACAGAGAGGGTCCAGAGACCGAAGACAGGGAGAAAGAGACCCAGAGAACGACTGGAGAGACCAGAGAGATAAGGAAAGGGACTGGGACATAGGAGGAGACAGATTCGGACAGAGGAAGAGAAAGCCGGACATGGAGGGACAGAGACCTAAAAACATTTATTTATTTATGCATAGAAGAACTGGGGTGCAAGCCAGAGATGAGGGGGCCTGGAGGTAAAAGGATTCACCAGAGACAGAGTGGGGAACAGAAGAGGCGGATCTACTGAAATCCACTGCTGAGGGAGCAGAGGGGAGGCAGGAGAGGTCTGCTGCACCCTGTGGGTCACTCCCTGGCCAGGCATCGAAGTCATGCTGCAGTGGCTGGAGAGAGCTTGATAGTGCTGAGACTTTAACCCCTGCGCCACCAGGGAGGCACCCATTTCATTTCTTTTTAATGATGACGACGATCTCCCCATCATATCCTTCTGCTCCTTTCTCCCTCTCCCACCCTTTTATTTTAAAAGATTTATTTATTTATGCACACAAGAGCTGGGGTACAGGCCAGAGTCCAAGACAGTGAGAGGATCCACCAGAGACAGAGCGGGGAGCAGAACAGGCAGATCTACTGAAACACACTGCTGAGGGGAGCAGCAGAGAGACAGGAGAGGTCTGCTGCATCATGTGGGTCCCCTCCCTGGCTGGCAGCAGGGATCGAACTCGTGCTGCAGTGGCTGCGTTTTGCTTCATAGTGTGTTGCTTAACCCACTGCGCCACCAGGGAGGCCCTCTCCCACTCTTTTAAAGAGCTCCCACCATGTTTGTTCATATCTGTTCATTTTTATATGTTGCGTTCTCTTGTCCAATCATCTGTTATGTAAATATCCAACACTTGTCTGGGCATTTTAACCTACTTTATACTCCAGCTCATTCCCTGGCAGTCCCGGCATTTGGCTCTAAATGGCTACTTTTCATCTTTCCAGGGTGTGACGAGACCCCATCTCCCCCATGCAACCGTCTGTGACGGGCGTTTAGGCTGCTTCGGTGTCCTAGCATCACAAACGCTGTAGCGCTCACAGTTCTTGCCTTGATGGTTTCATGTTTTAATCGCTCTCTCCTAAAGTACACTGGTCATAGGGGCCTCCCTTGTGGTGCAGGGGTTAAGTCTCAGCAATGTGAAGCTACGACCCACAGGGCGCAGCAGACCTCTCCTGTCTCCCCACTGTTCCCCTCAGCAGTGTATTTCTGTGGATCTGTCTGTTCTGCTCCCCACCCTGTCTGGTAACTCCTCTCACCCCCATGCCTCTGGCTTATACCTCAGTTCTTGTACACATAAATAAATAAATCTTTTTTTTTTTTAAAAAAAAGGGCCTCCCTGGTAGCACAGTGGGTTAAGCAATGCACTATGAAGCAAACCATAACCGCTGTAGCACGAGTTCGATCCCTGCTGCCGGCCAGGGAGGGGACCCACATGGCGTGACAGACCTCTCCTGCTGTGCCCGCTGCTCCTCTCATCAGTGTACTTCTGTTAATCTGTCTGTTCTGCTACTCGCTCCGCTCCGTCTCTGGTGAATCCTCTCACCTCCCACGACTCTGGCCTGTACCCCAGCTCTTGTATGCATAAATAAATGAATCTAAAAATAACAATAATAAATAAATAATTTTTAAAAAAGAATTTTGGGTCAAGCTAATCTAAAATGACCTCATCTTTTTATGGAGGCTACACAAGCTCATAACACTGTTTCAGTTCCAAGGTTACCAGATCCACGTCCGCTACCAAAGGTCCAGGCGCCATCCACCACCTGCTAGTCTTAGCCTGATTACAGCCATTGCAAATAAGGTCAAGGTTGGCAAGTCCAAGCAGATATGCATTCGAGGGGGGGATATTTTTTTTAAAGATTTATTTATGCATACAAGAACTGGGGTACAGGCCAGAGGCGTGGGGAGTGAGATGATTCACCAGAGACAGAGCTGGGAACAGAACAGGCAGATCTACTGAAATCCACTGTTTCGGGGAGCAGCAGGGAGACAGGAGAGGTCTGCTGCACCATGTGGGTCCCCTCCCTGGCCGGGGATCTAACTCCTGCGTGGCAGTGGCTGTAGATAGCTTAATAGTGCCTAGACTTTAACCCCTGAGCCACCAGGGAAGCCTTGGGAAAGAACTTTAATATAATCAGTGTGCGATAAAGACAAGAGAAAGAGTATAGTTAAAATCGTTTCCGAATTAAGCACGCGAGGTCATCCATCCCCTCCCTCAGCCACACAGGGCTGGCCCAAAGCAGGGCCTGAGGCATGAAAGCTGCCACAGGGCTAAGGGCCCTTCTGGTGGGGACCCACAGGAACGGGGCAGAAGGTGCCAGGCAAGTTTGGAAGGAAAAGAGCAAAATCAAAATCCAAGTCTAGATACGGACTGCCATTGCCGGCCTCCCCATGGGTCTGTCACCCACATCTCCTTTAAGTGTCCCTTTCTACACCCCCCCCCCCAAGTCCCTGGTATAAGTCCAAGGCCTAGAAGCAAGGGTGGCTTCTCCTCCACATGTCTTTCTGCTCCACATGCCTCCTCCAGTCTTCTTTCCCCAACTCTCCCCACTTTATCTTCTTGAGCTTCTCCTCCCTGTTCAGCACCACCCTTCTGTGGGTGGGGTTATTCAAGAAACTGTAATTCAGTAACCTCTACTTAAGGGGGGGGAGGGCAAAGCATGAGAACAAACGCAAGTGTGACGCTGTAGTCTCCAAATTACATTGTTATGGGAATGATGGAAAAATAGTAAAATTTGAGAAACAGATGTTTAGATACTAAAAATAATACTCATTGCAGAAATAATAGTGCTTTGCACATCCAAAAGAGATTCTGCTTATTCTTTTTAAAAAAATGTATTTATTTATGCATACAAAAGCTGGGGTGCAGGCCAGAGTCATGGGAGGTGAGGGGATTCACCAAGACAGAGTGGGGAGCAGAACAGACTAAAATACACTGCTGAAGGGAGCAGCGGACAAGGCAGGAGAGGTCAGCTGTGCCATGTGGGTCAGCTCCCTGGCGAGGATCGAACTCAGACCCTAGCGGTGATAGTGCTGAGACTTAACCCCTAGGCCACCGGGGAGGATCTACTCCTAAAATTCTGGTGGTGAGCATAAAGCAGTATAGACAGGTGTGGATTCAAAAGCCTGGACTGGGTCTCCCTGGTAGTGCAGGGGGTTAACCCTTTAGCACTATTGTAACAGGGTTGTCTCAAGAAAGGGGAAGTTTCAAAATTTTGGTTTAGCCCTAAGTGGGTGAAACTGAGAAGGAAAAGATTCTGCAGAGAAGAAGGAAGGGAGGAAGGAAGAGGAGAGCAGCAAGGAGACCTGGAGGAGGCACGTGGAGCAGAGCCACGTGTGAAGAAACTGCGCTTGCTTTTGGTCTTGGGCTGGTTGGAACAGATGTGGGCGAGAGACTCTTGGGGAGGTTAACATGGCAGCTTTCATCTTGATTTTAATTTGGCTCTTTTCCTCCCAGATTTGTCTGACTCTTTCTGACCATTTTATATGGGTCTCTACTGAAAGGTCCTTTAAACGTGTGGCAGGTTTTTGGGCCTTGCTTTGGGCCAATCCAATTTGGCTGGACTTTTACCCTCAAGGAGATGGGTAACTCTGGATGCTTAACTTAGTCACTATGTTCTTTGTCCTTTCTGTATTGTTCCCTAATTACATTAAAGTTCCTTTCCATTAAAGGCATATTGTCTTAATGCAGCAGATAGCAAAACCCATTCAAAAAGGACAGGTTTGGGGGTTCTGAGGTGCTCCTCTCCCTGCCCTATAACACTATGAAGCACCCGCAGCCACTGCAGCACAAGTTTGATCCCCCACCAGGGAGCTGACCCACATGGTGCAGCAGTGTACTTCAGTCAGTCTGTCTGTTCTGCTCCCCACTCTGTCTCTGGTGAATCCTCTCACCTCCCACACCTCTGTCCTGTACCCCTGCTCTTGTGTGCATAAATAAATGAAATCTTTACAAATAAATAAATAATAAAATCCTTAAAGAAAAAAGAGAGACACCTGCCTAGACCCTGACAGTCTTCATACTGGAGATGCCCAAGTGGTCAACTCTGTTAAATGTCTTTTACCACAAAAAAACCATCAGCCTGCGCTGAGTCAAGGAGAAAACAAAGCTTCTCTGAACAGACTCATTCAACTCAGCTCTCACAGAGGAAGGCGGCGGGAGCCCCTGACCCAGTCACAAGTATACGAGGCAGTAGGAGTATGGCAAGCAGCAAGTTCTCGGGCCACAGGACCAGACAGCCAGGGCAGCTGATGCTCCTCCAGCTCTGGGACTCAAACTGAGGATTCCCCAGTCCTAGGGCTTTTGGCCTCTGAAGGAATTATACCCCAGCAGGCAGCAGACTGTGGGACTCGCCACCTAAGCCATTCCCATAACAAAATTCCTCTCTGTGTCTCTCTCTCTTTTTTTTTAAATTTATTTATTTATGCACACAAGAGCTGGGGTACAGGCCAGAGTATGGGAGGTGAGAGGATTCACCAGAGACAGAGTGGGGAGCAGAACAGGCAGATCTACTGAAACACACTGCTGAGGGGAGCAGCAGGCAAGGCAGGAAAGGTCTGCTGCGCCATGTGGGCCCCCTCCCTGGCCAGTGGCAGGGATGGAATTCATGCTGCAGTGGTGCAGTTTGCTTCACAGTGCGTTGCTTAACCCACTGCGCCACCAGGGAGGCCCCTCTCTGTGTTTCTTATCTATAATCTCTATCATTTATCACCTGTCTACCGATCTGGTAATTATCAACCCATCGACCCATCTATCTCTCTATCCATCCATCTATCTCCTACTGCAGTTTGTCTGGAGAACACTCAGCAAAACGCCACACCACTGTCATTCACTGGCACTTTTTACCCACCCAAGAGCTGCCATCTCCCCACATCCTCGCCAATGCTTGTTATTTTAGGTTTTTCTTTTGTCTTGTTTCATTGACGGCTGTCATCCGATGAGTGTGAGGGGCTGTCTTGGTACAGATTTGATTTGCATTTCCCTAATGATCACTGACACTGGGCATCTTTTTTTTTTTTAAAGATTTTATTTTGTGCATATAAGAACTGGGGTACAGGACAGAGGTATGGGGGGGCGAAAGGATCCACCAGAGACAGAGTGGGGAGCAGAACAGGCAGACAGACTGAAATCCACTGCTGATGGGAGCAGCGGGGAGGCAAGAAAGGTCTGCTGCGCCATGTGCGTCCCCTCCCTGGCCGGGGACTGAACTTGGCTGCAGTAGCTGCAGATGCTTTGGATGCTTTCTAGTGTGCTGCTTAACGATTACATTGTGCCACCAGGGAGCCCCAGGGCATCTTTTTCACGTGCTTCTAGGCCATGTCTAGCTCTGCTTGGGGAAATGGCTTTGCAAGTCTTTGGTCCATTTTTTGAAAATCAAGTTCTTTGCTTTTGTTGTTGATGGGCTGTAAGGGTTCTTTCTCGCTTTGGATGTTAGGGCTCATCAGATACAGGATTTGCAAACTTTCTCCCAGGTTGTACCCTTTAACACACAAGAGTACTGATTTTTTGATGGCATCCAGTGATCCGTTTTACTTTGGCTTTGGCATCCCCAGATGGGGACTGGCCAAAACTGGTCACGGAGCATCTCTCTTTGTTGTCCTCTAAACTAGTTTCTAAAACTCCAATCCTTGATTTTTTTTCTTTATTTTTTTAAAGACTTATTTATTTATGCATACAAGAACTGGGCTACAGGCCAGAGGTGCGGGTGTGTGTGTGTGTGTAAGAGGATTCACCAGAGACAGAACAGAGAGCAGAACAGGTGGATCTGCTGAAACCCACTGCTGAGGGGAGCAGCGGGGAGACAGGAGAGGTCTGCTGCGCCATGTGGGCCCCCTCCCTGGCCTCAGATCGAACTCGTGCTACAGTGGCTGCAGATGCTTCATAGTGTAGTGCTTAACCCCTCACACCACAGGGAGACCCCAATCCTTGATTTAACCCTCATGTCATGCATAAGGAAGAATCCAACAAAAGGTCCAACTCCATGTGGAGAAGGTTGTGGTCAGATATTTTCATGTCAAAAGAACTTTTTGTGCACAGACAGAAATATTGACAACTCTTTGGTTTCTGGTAATGATTAACTCACTTTCAAACAGTCATCTCTCCTCCAAACACTCCCAGAGGACTTCCACAGATAAAAATAGCAAGCCGTGAAGAATTTCGCAATTTTAGATTTCCCCGTGGATTGAAAGTTTGATCATGCAAGTTTAATCAATGAACTTTTCACAAGTCTGGAAACTCAGGATCCTTGACATGAGTTAAGTGCCTGGAATAGGTGAGAAAGAGGACTATGACCCGGATTCTCACAAATGCTTTAACTGTCTTCAAGGACTGACAAACTGGTTCATGGCAACGACCACACAGACCATTCCTCACTTTGCACGGATGGCCGGAGGGCGGGGTCGTGGATAGACCCGTGTTTCTCTCACACCTCCATCCCGACCACAATTTGGAGTCAACAGTCCTAATGCCTCCTGTGGTTCTTCTGGCCTGGAAACTCTGTTCACCCACTACCTGAAACTGAAGGATCATGTGGGTGGTTGAGGATCCAGGCCTGGGCACCAGTCCCGGGGTCCCTTCCAAGCTGATTCTTACCAAGCCAGAGTTCTGGAGCTGTTAGACATTATCGTGACCACGAAAATGTGTGAACTGACTTTGGTGGCTTATTTCTTTCCCACTGCTGCTGGCTCTGAGTCCTTTGTCACTGAGCAGGCTGAGATGACACGCTGAGCAGCTTTTCCTCCCCAGGGTTCTTCTTCCCTGCAGGCCTGGGGCACCCCGTTCTCTCTGCCTGTACTGATGAGTCTGTGCTGCTGTACCTTGTTATTTTTTAAAATTTATTTATGCATACAAGAGCTGGAGTACAGGCCAGAGGTGTGGGGCATGAGACGATTCACCAGAGACAGAGTGGGGAGCAGAACAGACAGGGTGACTGAAGTACACTGCTGAGGGGAGCAGTGGGTGAGGCAGGAGAGGTCTGTTGTGCCAAGTGGGTCCCCTCCTGGCCGGCGGCAGGGATCGAACTCATGCTGCAGTGGCTGATGATAGCTTCATAGTGCTGAGATTTAGCCCCTTGCGCCACCAGGGAAGCCCAGAGCTGACGTATCTTTAGAATGAAGGTCACCTTTCCACTTCCCACCTTTGCCAACTGAGGAGAGCGGCAGGGAGGCCCTGGCAGGAGGCGCGGGGGCAGCACGAGGACAGCCTGCATCTTCTCAGCCTGCATCTTACCGGCAACACTGGCAGCGATGGTTGCAGTTTTCAGTACCCTTAGTGCTTCCAGCCCCAAGCAGCTGACAGCAGTGGCCAGGAGATTTCCAGCCCCTTGCCCCAAAGACAATTCCCAGAGGTCCCCTCGTGGTAAAGGTCACAGCACCAGCAAGGAGGAGCGTCCTCCCTGCAGGTGTGAGCCCCACCCGTCTGGGTCACCCCTCAAGGAGCGGCTGATTCTGGTAACTACTACTCTACCCTAGCAGCTGGGCAGCCACTCCCATTCATTCAGAAAACCTGGTGTAGCTCCACTTGTCTCAGCGGACACAGTCACCTGGTCTGTTTCAGTGGAATTGAAAACCTGTGAGCAGTTTGGAAATCACAACTTAGCTGTGTGAAAATGGAATCTAACCACAGTATGGACTACTAGACAGTGACCACTTCAGATGTCCAGAAACAACGTTTTTAAAGACGAGAGATGAGAAGAACTGTTGGAGGAACAGCGTGTCCTGAAGGAACCCAACCCCCAGCTCCATGCCAAAGAGATCCCCCAAAGCCAGGGAGCTGCCATGATACCTGACTAGTTGGAGCGGGGGTTGCTGGGAACTCGGGGCGGGGTTAAGCGGCCATGTTTGCTGAAAGCCCAACACCCATGCACCTGCAGGGCCTGAGTCCTGCCAGCCTTCAGCGAGCACCCAGGGCCCCGCTCAGAAGCGTCAGGTAGGACATAGTCACCAATTAATCTCGTTCGCTCTCTATGCTCCCCTCTTCCCATTTCCCTATTTATTTATGCGTACAAGAGCTGGGGTACAGGCCAGAGGCACGGGCGGAAAAGGGTGGTGAGAGGGTTCCCCAGAGACAGAGCGGGAGCAGAACAGGTGATCCGGATCAACTGAAACACACTGCTGAGGGGAGCAGCAGGGAGAGGTCTGCTGCGCCCTGTGGGTCCCCTCCCTGGCCGGGGATCGAACTGGCGCTGCAATGGCTGCGGAAGCCCCACAGTGCAGCGCTCAACCGCTTGTGCCATCAGGGAGGCCAGTGAAGACTCACGCCCAGGCCTCCTAATTCCCTTCGGAGTTGCCCTGTAACAATGTGAATAAAAAACCAGGCAAGGGGCCTCCCTGGTGGCTCAAGGGGTGGAGTGTGGGCACGGGGAGGCCTGGGAAGCCACTGCTTTAGTTTGGTCCCCCACCAGGAAGCTGGCTCACCGCCAGCCTCAGCAGTGCGTTTCAGTGGATCTGCCTGTTCTGTTCCCTGCTCTGTCACTGGTGAGTCCTCTCACACACAACTCTCTGCCCCCACGCCTCTGGCCTGCACCCCAGCTCTGTAGGTATAGATAGATAAAATAAATCTTTAAAAAAACAACAAAAAGCAGTCAGGTCTGGAAGAAAAGGAAACAAGTTATAGCAGGAATGAAGCACACAGAGAGAAATGAAGTAGTGAGCTTTTGGTCCTTGGTGTTTCCTTCACCAAATGCTCTCTCTTGGAACTCTTTATCTGAATACCCCTTGGCATTCATTCTTCTATACAGTGTCATAGCATCCTATTGGTTGGCTGCACCGTAATTTCACAAGTATGGCTCCTTTTTAAAAAAATTTTTTGTTTAATTATGCACACAAGAGCTGGGTGTAGGCCAGAGACATGGTTGGTGAGAGGACTCGCCAGAGACAGAGTGGGGAGCAGAGCAGGCAGATGGACTGAAACACACTGCTGAGGGGAGCAGCGGGGAGACAGGAGAGGTCTGCTGCACCCTGTGGTCCCCTCCCTGGCCAGGGATCGAACTCGTGCTGCTGTGCCGCGGATGCTTCACAGTGCGGTGCTCAACCTGCAATACCACCAGGGAGGCCCCGTATGGCTCCTTTTGTTGGACATGTGAGCTGTTTCCAAACTCTTGCCACACCTAAGAGTGCTAATGAACACCTTGTAAATTTGTGAAACACACACACACCACACACGCATGCACACTCACGCACATGCAGAGCTGGGCTCCTGGACAAACTTGGCTCTTGGCCTTCAGCAGCCTCCTGTTCTTTGTTACTTGCCTAGACTCAGATGGCTCTAAGTTCATGTTCCTTTACTTATATTTATTATTTTTAAAGATGTATTCATTTATGCATACAAGCACTGGGGTACAGGCCAGAGGCACAGGGTGAGAGACAGAGTAGGAAGCAAAACAGGCAGATCGACTGAAATCCATTGCTGAGGAGAGCAGCGGGGAGACAGCAGAGGTCTGCTGCGCCATGTGGGTCCCCTCCCCAGCCGGCGGCAGGTTTCGAACTTGTGCTGCAGTGACTGGTTTGCTTCATCGTGCGTTACTTAACTCATTGCGCCACCAGGGAGACCCTATTTATATTTATATCATATACACTATATACATACACATTTTATAACAAAGCTGTAACATAGATCTGTGTCATAGATATTTATCACTGGTGTGTGTGTGTAACTTGTTGGTCAAAGGATACATTTACAGGATTGTTGATATTGCACAATTGCCTTCTAAGAAAAAAGCAGCAGGTTGGATTCCTGGCTGTAAGTCACACACAGCCCTTCCTACCACAGGTGTGTGACGAGACCTCGGGATCTTTGCCAATCTGATACAGGGACACGGGATTGAAGTGTGACTTTCATCTACCTTTCTCTTTTTATCGGTCAAAGCCACCATATTTTTTTTTAAGAGTTATTTATTTATGCACACAAGCACTGGGGTACAGGCCAGAGGTGTGGGGGGTGAGAGGATTCACCAGAGTGGGGAAGCAAAACAGGCAGATCTACTGAAATACACTGCCGAGGGGAGCAGCGGGAGAGGCAGGAGAGGTGCCTACACCATGTGGGTCCGCTCCCCAGCAGGCGGCAGGGATCGAACTCGTGCTGCAGTGGCTGAAGTTTGCTTCATAGTGTTTGCTTAACCCACTGCGCCACCAGGGAGGGCCCAAAGCCACCATCTTTTATAGTTTTACCAGTCATGTGAATGTCCTTCTCAGGACCGTTGTGTTCATACTTTGTCTGTCTTTGTATTCCGTTGTTGGGTTTCCACTGCAGGACTCCTCTGGCTCCTTTCATATGTTGCAAGTGACTCCTCTGTGAGGTGCAGATATCACGTCCGTTTATCACTTTAGGGGTTGCTTGAGGAGTTCACTTGCCATGCAAAGTCTGTTCCTCCAACAACAATCCCTAACTTTGGAGTGATCACAGGCTGATTTTTAAAATCTTTGAAAGTACAACACAAGCCACTTTTATTTACCAGAACCATCGAGAGTAAGGTTGCTCCTGGATGACATCTTTTTTTTCTTTTTAAGATTTGATTACGCATATAAGAGCTGGGGGGCAGGCCAAAGGTGCGACAAGGTGGGGGGGTGGCGCTGAGAGGATTCACCAGAGACAGAGGTCTGCTGTGCCACGTGGGCTGCAGTGCTGAGACTTAACCCCTGCACCCCCAGGGAGGCCCCAAAGTTTTCATTTCTATCTGTGTGGACCCTTTTATGCCAGGAGTTGGTATCAGGACTGCAGTTACTGAATTCTTTCTTTTGGGTCCTCAAGATGATTTATTTGATTGACTTGTTTATTTTTTGAAAGGAAGTTCTATTGATGTGCCAGTGACTTGCAGTACTGTATGAATCGTGTATAAATACATGTAAAAGTCTCACCCCACACACAGTGAAGGTCCCGATGCCCCTCCCACTGGCAGATGGACTCCCCCACATGTTCCTCAGCCCCTTCCCCCCCAGCCACCACCATATTGTTCCTGGAGTCTTCGAGTAATGTTCGTTGTGATGGGTCAATCCATTCGTTTGCCTCTTAGATGGTGAACTGCTTCTTTAATCCTTATTTTCTCGAGGGGCACCTCTTCAGATGGACTCCTCGATTCAGCCATCAGGCCCTATCACGTGCTGAGCCCGCCCTTGCTTCCTGGGGACAAAATGTTGCAGGTGATTTGAGCCTTTCTGTAACTCAGCTCTACAACCAGATGCTGCTGGAAGGAGCTTTAGTGCCTTTTTTTTTTTTAAGGTTTGTTTATGCACACAAGAACTGGGGTACAGGTCAGAGTTGTGGGATGTGAGAGGATTCACCAGAGATAGAGTGGGGAGCAGAAGAGGCTGAGGGGAGCAGCGGGGAGGCAGGAGAGGTCTGCTGCGCCATGTGGGTCCCCTCCCTGGCCTGGGATCGAACTCGTGCTGCTGTGTTGTGGGCGCTTCACAGTGTGGCGCTCAACCCGCTGCGCCACCAGGGAGGCTCCTTTTTTTTGAGAGTGGGAAACAAGGAGCTGAATCCTAGGGCAGGTCATCACTTCTTTGGGGGAACAGACCCTATAACCAGACTGAGATGTGAAGGCAGAGCCTGGGTCTAGGCAGGTGTAAAGCTCAGTGTCTAGTCATTCTCGCTTCATAATGCCTTGGGGGCCACCGGCCACGTATGTCACCCCAAAAGACTGGATCACATGATCGATCAAGCACACAGACTAAAAGTAATGATGCTCTAAAACATTTGCACCGAACCAGCATCACCCAACTTCTCTCTTCCGTTGACCTTTGATCCCCGTGTTAGTAAAAGTAAGGTTAGCAAGGGAAAGGTCCGCAGTTTAAACAGCTGACTTTGTTTTCTCTTGCATAGGAAGGCCCAGGCAGAGAGGCAGGGCAGGGCTGAACCGGTGTCATGTGACAGCTGACTGCTGTAGGTGCACAGATAAAGTTTCTGACAGGGTGTGTGTATAGGTGTCCCCTGTTTACCAGGCATGCACACACTCATGTACCACAGACATAGGTGCATTTACACACTTCAGGTCTCCGTGTGTCCTGAAAACCACAAATTCACCACAGCTCACCCAATTCCATTTCAACACCTCTAGTTTTCTCCCTTCCCATATTTCTCCATCCTTCTGTGGCAGTTAGAAGTCTAACTTCCACTTTTCTTCCCCTATGTCTTTTTTTTTTAACATTTAATTATTTATGCACACAAGAGCTGGGGTGTAGGCTAGAGGTATGGGGGGGTGAGAAGACTCACCAGAGACAGAGTGGGGAGCAGAACAGGCAGAGCTACTGAAATACACTGCTGAGGGGAGCAGCAGGGACATAGGAGATGTCTGATGCGCCCTGTGGGTCTCCTCCCTGGCTAGGGATCGAACTGGTGCTGCAGTGGCTGCAGATGCTTCATAGTACTTACGAACGCCTGCGCCATCAGGGAGACCCAGCTTCTGATTTTTGACCCACAGTTCAAAGTCTTCACACCCAGGTTATAAAGGAACTTTCCAGTGTTTACTTATTCTTTTTTGTAGTTTCACATTTTACATTGAAATTGTTGATCCAGTTAGCATTTATTTGGCATGTTCTTATTTTTTCTATTTCTTCTATTTTTCTTATTTTTTTCCTTCTATCGGGTTAATGGGTTTGCTTTATCTCCCTCTTTTAATATTTATTTTCTTAAATTTCTATTTGTACACAGGAATGTCACAAAATGTGATATGTTCTGTTTAAACTTCCACATCCTGGGCCTCCCTGGTGGTGCAGTGGGTTAAGCAACACACTATGAAGCAAATCGCAGACCTCTCCTGCTGTGCCCGCTGCTCCCCTCAGCAGTGTACTTCGGTTGATCTGCCTGTTCTGCTCCCCGCTCTCTGTGGTGTATCCTCTCACCCCCCACCCCACACCTCTGGTCTGTACCCCAGTGCTTGTATGCATAAATAAATAAATTTTTTAAAAAGTCAAAATACTTTTAAAAATAATAATAAATTAAAAAAAATAAACTTCCACATCCCACTCCATTGATAGTTAATCCCTGTTGTTGTTTTTTTTTAAAAGATTTATTTATTTATGCATACAAGAGCTGGGGGTACAGGCCAGAATCGTGGGAGGTGAGAGGATTCACCAGACAAGAGTGGGGAGCAGAACAGGCAGATGGACTGAAACACACTGCTGAGGGCAGCAGCGGGCGAGGCAGGAGAGGTCTGCTGCGCCATGTGGGTCCCCCCCTGGCCAGCAGCAGGGATCGAACTTGTGCTGCAGTGGCTGCGATTTGCTTCGTAGTGCGTTGCTTAACCCACTGCGCCACCAGGGAGGCCCAATCCCTGTTGTTGTTAAACTAAGGTTAACCACTTGGCCAGAGAAACTGATTCATCAATGGTTTAAACCATTGGTTTTTACTTCTCCTTCATAGAAGGTTCCTCAGCAGAGAGGCAAAGGGGTGGACCCCAGGCTGCCAGCCACTGTGTGTGTTACATGTGGCCCCCCAGGTCTCTCTGTATGCTGGCTAAGAGAGCTGCACCCCAATAGCCCCACCTCTTGTGTCATCCCCTCCCATCATGCACTGGGGTTGGTCTTTGTGACTAGGAAGCAGAAGCCATGTAATGGGTTTTTTGTTCAAAGTAATTAAAAATGAGGTTCTGGGCCTCCCTGGTGGCGCAGTGGGTTAAGCAACACACTATGAAGCAAACCGCAGCCACTGCAGCAGGAGTTTGATCCCTGCCGCTGGCCAGGGAAGGGACCCATATGCCTCTCCCACTGCTCCCCTCAGCAGTGTGTTTCAGTCCATCTACCTGTTCTGCTTCCACTCTGTCTCTGGTGGATCCTCTCACCCCCCACACCTCTGACCTGTACCCCAGCTCTTGTATGCAGAAATAAATCAATCTTTAAAAAAAAATAAAAATAAAAATGAAGTCCTCCCTGGTGGCGCAAGGGATTAAGTCTCACTCAGCACTCTGAAGCTATCCCTGGCCACTGCAGCACCAGTTCAATTCCCAGCCAGGGAGCTGTCCCACCTGGTGCAGCAGACCTCTCCTGTATCCCCGCTGCTCCCCTCAGCAGTGTATTTCAGTAGATCCACTTGTTCTGTTCCCCACTCTGTCTCTGGTGAATCCTCTCACCCCCCACCCCACACCTCTGGCCTGTACCCCAGTTCTTGTATGCATAAATAAATAAGCAATAGAAAAATACCACGTGCAAGAATTCCTGTTTGATTCTTTTTTTAAAATTATTCACTAAAACACACTGCTGAGGGGAGCAGTGGGGAGACAGGAGAGGTTTACTGAGCCATCTGGGTCAGCTCCCTGGCCGGGGATCAAACTGCTGCAGTGGATACAGATAGCTTCATAGGATACAACCTCTTGAGCCACCAGGGAGGCCCCAGGGTGGGGCCTTTGTTAAGGTAGAATTGCGTCCAGTTATTTCTCCAACTTGTACCTTACACCAGGAACCCTTTGGCTGCTGTCCCTCATAAAAGGTGTGAATGAGGTTTTGTTTATTAGGCACCCAGAATTCCATACCTAATAGACCGCCACACTTAGCTCCCCGGGTCGCACAGCCCTCCCCTCTGTCAGGCGGTTCCTCACCTGTCCGCCAGAGGGCGCTGTTCGCACTCCTGGCCCGTCCTGTTCCCCACGTGCGCTGAGCTCTTTCCGTAGCTCTGGGTTTATGGGATAGGGACACATTTTATAACATACAGAGGGATGTTACACGTATAACAAATAAATACAATATAAAAATATAATTATGCACATTTACAATAGAAAGAATGCAAGTGTAATATTGCTTTTACCAACCTGTTCCATTTTCACCATCCCCACACCCTCACCTCCACCATCCCCACCCACCGCTCCCTCCATTCCATTGGAATGCAAGCGTCAAGAGGATTGAGCTTGATTCTCCCGCTGCTGGATTCCCAGTCCCAGCCGGTGCTGAATATACAGGAATCGCTGGAGCAACCTTTGTGGCTTAAGTGAATTCCTTTCCCAGGCTGGAAGCAGGCTCAAAAGCCTGAGCGGCTCCTCCCCACACCTAAAACACACTGCGCTGGGCCAGTGCCCTGGTTCTGGGTCTGGGCCCCAGCAATTTCCAGTGCGTGGAAACTCAGTACTGCTGATGCCCCAGAGCCTACCAGGCCCTGCCTTGTCCTGGACAGTGTGCCAGGCACATGGGTGCATCTTAGTCCTCCCCACAAACCTATGAGTGCGGGGTTGTTATTTTCCCCATTTCATAGATGGGGAAACTGAGGCCCAGAAATGACTACCTCTTGGCCCCAGTTCCACAGCTAGAGAATGGAGGAGTATTCACCCACAATGTCTAACCTTCAAGTCCATATTCTTTTTTTTTTTTTAAGATTTATTTATTTATGCACACAAGAACTGGGGTACAGGCCAGAGGTGTGAGGAGTAAGAGAATCCACCAGAGACAGTGGGGTGCAGAACAGGCAGACTAACTGAAACACACTACTGAGGGGAGTAGCAGGGGAGGCAGGAGAGGTCTGCTGCGCCATGTGGGTCCCCACCCTGTGGCCGGCGGCAGGGATCGAACTCATGCTACAGTGACTGCAGTCTGCTTCATAAAGCATTGCTTAAACCACTGTGCCACCGGGGAGGCCTAAGTCCACATTCTTAACCACTAAAAACTGTACAGGATGGTCCCCAGGAAGGGGAAGTTCCAGAATCCTAGTTCTGCCCTAAGTGGGTGGAGCTGAGCAGGGATAAGAAGATGTTGGAGAGAGGAGAGAAGAGGACAGAAGGAAGGGAGGAAGCAGGAAGCAGGATGGAGAGCAGCAAGGAGACCTGGAGGAGGCACGGGGAGCAGAGGGACATGTGAAGAACCTGCGCCTGCTTCTTGGTCCTGGACTGGTTGGAACAGATGTGGGTGAGAGACCCGTGGGGAGGTTAGCAATGGCAGCTTTCATCTTGATTTTGATTTTGCTCTGTCCTCCCAGATTTGTCTGACTCTTTTTTTTTTTAAAGATTTATTTATTTATGCATACAAGCACTGGGGTACAGGCCAGAGGTGTAGGGGGGTGAGAGGATTCACCACAGAGAGCGGGG
>JAGFMF010011469.1:356745-384813 GCA_019455555.1 Galemys pyrenaicus
AGCGGGCACAGCAGGAGAGGTCTGCTGCACCATGTGGGTCCCCCCCCTGGCCGGCAGCAGGGATCGAACTCGTGCTTCAGTGGCTGCGATTTGCTTCGTTCGAACTCGTGCTTCAGTGGCTGCGATTTGCTTCGTAGTGCGTTGCTTAACCCACTGCGCCACCAGGGGAGGCCCAGATTTGTCTGACTCTTTCTGAACCTGTTCTATGGGTCTCTACTGAAAGGTCCTTTAGACGTGTGGCAGCTTTTGGGTCTTGCTTTGGGCCAATCCTATTTGGCTGGACTTTTACCCTCAAGGAGATGGGTAACTCTGGATGCTTAACTTAGTAACTGTGTTCTTTGTCCTTTTGTATTGTACCCTCATTGTATTAAAGTTCCTTTCCATTAAAGGTCTTATATGTTTGTCGATGCGGAGGGTGGCAGAACCCATTTAGAGAGAGTGGGTTTGGGGGTTCTGGGGTGCCCCTCTCCCTGCCCTGTAACATCACTACCCTAGAAGGTTCAGGGAGGCGTGGGGTTATGAAGGGCAACTATTAGCATGCTGCACCTTTTGTACATTTTTCTGGGTGTTTGCGGTGCATCCATAAACTGTGAAATCCACCATTTGAGCCATTTTTTTTTAAAAAAAGATTTATTTGTGCATACAAGCACTGGGGTACAGGCCAGAGGTGTGGAGGGTGAGAGGATTCACCACAGACGGAGTGGGGAGCAGAACAGGCAGATCGACTGAAACACTGTTGAGGGGAGCAGCGGGTGAGGCAGGAGAGGTCTGTGGCGCCATGTGGGTCCCCTCCCTGGCTGGCAGCAGGGATCGAACTCATGCTGCAGAGGCTGCAGTTTGCTTCATAGTTCAGCACTTAACCCACTGCGCCACCAGAGAGGCCCTGTTTGAGCCATTTTAATGCTCCAGTGTCAGTAGCACATTCGCAGTGCTGTGCAACTGCCTTGACTCTAGTTCCTGAACAATCTTATTCCAAAGGGAAACCCCACACCCATTATGCATCCTCTTCCCTTCCACCTCTCTTCCCTCCTGTCAACCACTAATCTGCTTTTCATCTCCAGAAAGTAACCAATTCAAGAGCCTCCCTGGTGGCACAAGGGGTTAAGCACTGCAGTATGAAGCATGTGCAGCCACTGCAGCGCGAGTTCAGTCCCTGGCCAGGCAGCTGACCCACAGGGCGCAGCAGACCTCTCCTGTCTCCCTGCTGCTCCCCTCAGAACTGGTTTTCACTCCATCCACCTGTTCTGCTCCCTACTCTGTCTCTGGTGAATCCTCTCACCCCTCCCAAACTCTGGCCCGCATGCCAGCTTGTATATGCATAAATAAAATAAAAAGAGTAACCCAGTCTAGAGATTTCATGTTAATGCAAGTTCTGTTGCCCCTGGCTGCTTTCACTCAGCATAGTGTTTTTAGGTTTAATTCACATTGTAACATGAATCAGTGCCTCATTCCTTTTAGGACTGACTGAGTAATATCCCATTGTTACTCAGAGACAGGCCACATTCATTGATCCATTCATCACTCGATGGACATTTAGATTGTCTCTAGGGGAACCTCCCGGGTGGCACAGTGGGTTAATTAACACACTATGAAGCAAACCACAGCCACTGCAACACAAGTTCGAATCCCTGCCGCTGGCCAGGGGGGGGACCCACATGGCACAGCAGACCTCTCCTGCCTCACCCGCTGCTCCCCTCAGCAGTGTGTTTCAGTCAGTCTGCTTGTTCTGTTCCCCGCTCTGTCTCTAGTGGGTCCTCTCACCCCCCACACTTCTGGTCTGTACCCCAGTTCTTGGATGCATAAATAAATAAATATTTAAAAAAACAGATTGTCTCTATGTTCTGACTATTATAAATAGTTTTGTCATCTAATTTCATATACATGTCCTGGTTTGCACATCTGCTTAGTTTTGTCATCTAATTTCATATACATGTCCTGGTTTGCACATCTGCTTAGTTTTGTCATCTAATTTCATATACATGTCCTGGTTTGCACATCTGCTTTTAATCCTCTTGGGTACATACCTAGATGTGGAATCACTGAATCATAGAATTATTCTATGTTGAAATTTTGAAGACATCATTATACTGTTCCCCACAAGAGCACCATTCTTTTACACGCCCACCAGCGATCCCCAGGTCTCCAATTTCTCCACATTCTTACACTTGTTATTTTACCTTTTGTCGTTGTTGCTGCCACCCCGGTGGGG
This sequence comes from Galemys pyrenaicus, assembly GCA_019455555.1. Classification (NCBI taxonomy): domain Eukaryota; kingdom Metazoa; phylum Chordata; class Mammalia; order Eulipotyphla; family Talpidae; genus Galemys; species Galemys pyrenaicus. The sequence goes on from JAGFMF010011469.1 coordinate 358,955, forward strand.
GTGAAGTAATACCGCATTGTGTTTTTGCTTGCGCTTCCCTGATGACTAATGTGAAGCTTGTTCGTGTGAATACACGTCTTCCTTTGGAGAAATGTTGGTTCAAATCCTTTGCCCATTTTCAACTTGAGTTTCTGTTATGAAACTGTGGGAGTCTTTTATATGAATTGCGAATATTTTTCCTGTTGCCATTGTGGGTTGTTTCTTCATTTTCACGATACGATCTCTTTAAAAAAAAAGATTTACTTATGCATACAAGAGTATGGGGTACAGGCCATAGGCGTGGGTGTGTGTGAGAGGATTCACCAGAGACAGAGTTGGAGGTAGAACAGGCAGATGGACTGAAACACACTGCTGAGGGGAGCAGCGGGCACAGCAGGAGAGGTCTGCTGCGCCAAGTGGGTCAGCTCCCTGGCCGGGGATTGAACTCGTGCTGCTGTGGCTGCTGATGCTTCATAGTGCTGTGCTTAACCCCTTGTGCCACCCAGAAGGTCCATTTTAGTTAATTTCAATATGGTGTGGCAGCGTCATTCTTTTGGATCTTGAATGTGGATATCCAGTTGTCCTAGCATCATTTATTGAAGAGATACTCTTTCCCCATTGAATCACGTTGGCTCCCTTGTCAAAAATCAGTTGGCAGTTGAGGTCTGGGTTTATTTCTGAATTCTCTATTCCATTCACTTTATAGGTCTACCTTTGTTTTGATGACTGTAGCTTTATAGTAAGTGTCAATCTGAAAGTGTGAGAGTTTTTTTGCAGTTCCCTATGAATTGTAAGATCATCTGTTCCTTTTGTACACACACCCCACCCCAAATGCTGGTTTTCTAGTTTTGAAGAGATTGCACCGAATCTTTAGGTTGCTTTGGGAGAGTACATTCATCATTGTCATCATCATCTTGAGTCCTGCAATCCATGAATGTAAGATGCCTTCCCGCTTATTGTGCAGTCGTTCATCTCTTTCAGTCATGTTTGATAGTCTTCTTTTTTTCAAAATGTATTTATTTATGCATACAAGAGCTGGGGTACAGGCAGAGGTGAGGGGGTGAGAGGATCCACCAGAGACAGAGCGGGGAGCAGAACAGGCAGATGGACTGAAATGTACTGCTGAGGGGAGCAGCGGGCAAGTAGGAAAGGTCTGCTATGCCATGTGGGTCAGCTGCACCACCAGGGAGGCCCCCATAGAGACAATCTAAATGTCCATCCTGGGATGAATGAATCAAGGAAGTGTGGCCTGTCTCTGAGTAAGGTACCCAAATTAACACCCCCCCCCAATAGTATCTATACCCTTGCATTAGCCTTTCAATAGGAATCATTAGTTTCATTGTCTTTAGATTGGATATATATATGTTACTAAGGACTCTTTTGTATTGGATTAAATTTTAATTAACACAAAAGCAAAAAGGAGAAGGGAGGAGGGTCCTGCAACTATTATCACCTGAGAAATGCAGAACCTACTTTTAACAAAGGCAGAAGTGCAAAGCCTTTCACAATGGCCTGAGTTTTGAAGGTCATGCTAAGCATCCCGAGGCTTGTAGCCCATAGTAAAATGCTTGAATCTAAAAGTTTTCCTAATATCTAATTTTAGAATTTGTACAATAGCCACATTCCAATTGTATCTATTTTTTACCTGACTTTAAGGTATTAACTTTCTAGAATTTGTATTGTAGTATTAGCCAATTAGTAGTAGTCATCAATATGCAGAGCAGCCAATTACTTTGTTTAGTAAAACAGCCAATTATACAGCCACCCCCATGGATGATATTCCAGCAGGTATGTTTTTAGTAACTTACAACACTTTAATTATAAAATAGGCCAAAACAAAAAAGAGTCCGAGGAGGGCCGGCTATGGAGCCTCTGGTTTTTCAGGAAAGTTCCCCTATGATGGGCTTTTGCCCCCCGGCATAGGTAGGTGGCCCCCACCAGCCAATACTGTCCACCAGATGGCAGTGTAGGCGCTTCCTGGCAGTGCCTGATACCTGCGCTCCTGTGGTGGTTTCTCTGTGGTGGTTTCATCTTGTTCTTCGTCACTTTTTCTTTTTTAAAGATTTATGTCTTTATGCACACAAGAACCGGGGTACAGCCCAGAGGTGTGGGGGGTGAGAGGAGTCACCAGAGACAGAGTGGGGAGCAGAACAGACAGATCTACTGAAACACACTCCTGAGGGGAGCGGCTGGGAGACTGGAGAGGTCTGCTGCGCCATGTGGGTGGCCTTCTTGGCCAGGGGATTGAACTCAAGCTGCAGTGGCTGCAGATACTTCATAGTGGGGTACTTAATCCCTTGCGAGGAGGCCCCTTCCTCACTTTTTCTTGTAACAAGGAATATATGTGTATATATACACATATTGTATGGATCGGGATACATACACATGTTTACATATAGATATGTACGTGCGTGATCTTTAAAAGATCATTATTTTTGTATGATACTGGGTGTGCCCGCATAGTCTATATCTGATTTTATTAATTTTTTGGATTGGCTTATCAACTTAGAAGTGGCCTCTAGCATTCATAGCTAGACGAAATCTGACTTTTTGGACTAATTGGGAATAATTGTGTACAGAAACCAATAAAAATGTTCACATCTCAAAGCATGTTATTGAACATGATTAGTAAAACTGAGGCACTTATAACCTGGGAAAATCAAATCTGTAAAATGGTTGTATTATATATGAATCTAAGGGTATGGCAGGAGAGGGGAATGTCCCCCTTCCATGCTAGGTTCTTCTCTGCTAGTCAAATAATCTAATATCAGACAGATTGATGCAGGAGTGGGAGGCAATTTAATTACACACCTATAAGGAGTCTACATAAACAGGAGGACTTCAAAGACACTGGAGGTACCTGTATGAGCTCCCTAACTAAAGGACCTCCCTGCTGGCGCAGTGGGTTAATTAACACACTATGAAGCAAACCACAGCCACTGCAGCACAAGTTCAGTCCCTGCCACCAGCCAGGGAGCTGACCCCATGGCGCTGCAGACCTCTCCTGCCTCGCCCGCTGCTCCTCTCAGCAGTGTGTTTCAGTCAGTCTGCCTGTTCTGCTCCCCACTCTGTCTCTGGTGAATCTTCTCACTCTCCCCGCCCCACACACCTCTGACCTACACCCCAGTTCTTGTATGCATAAATATATAAAAACAAATTTAAAAATAAATAAAAACAAATTATAAAAATAAAATAAGGGAACTGGGCTCTCCCTGGTGGTGCAGTGGGTTGAGCAACGCACCATGAAGCAAACCACAGTCACTGCAGCACAAGTTCGATCCCTGCCGCTGGTCGGGAAAGTGACCGACATGGCACAGCAGACCTCTCCTGCCTCGCCTGCTGCTCCCTCAGCAGTGTGTTTCGGTCAATCTACCAGTTTTTTTCCCCACTCTGTCTCTGGTGGTTCCTCTCGTGCCCCCCACACTTCTGGCCTGTACCCCAATTCTTGTATGCATAAATAAATAAATCTTTAAATAAATAAATAAAATAAAATGAGGAAACTAAACCTCAGAAAAGTTAACTCACTTCCTCAAGGTCCCAGAGGATTTAACAGGCAATGTGAGGGGGGTGTCTGAAATGTAAATATGTGCACCTCAGTAACTCTGTTTTTTATCCTGTCTTATTTACATTGAAAATTGATTGAGGGACCTCCCTGGTGGCGCAGTGGGTTAAACAACACACTATGAAATGGGCTACAGCTGCTGCAGCACAAGTTCTATCCCTGCAGCCGGCCAGGGAGGGGACCCACATGGCGCAGCAGACCTCTCCTGCCCCGCCCGCTGCTCCCCTCGGTAGTGTGTATCGGTTAATCTGCCTGTTCTGTTCCCCACTCTGTCTCTGGTGGATCCTCTAACCCCCCACACCTCTGGCCTGTACCCCAGTGCCTGTGTGCATAAATAAATAAATCTTTAAAAAAAAAAAGAAATTGATTGAGCAAAGCAGCTGGCAAGCCAGTGGACACCTGTCCACAGGACAAAAGTCTGTCTCTTGACGACTGCAGCTGCAAAACAAGAGTTCTTTCGTGAGACGGTTGCGACAGTGTCACATCAGTTGTTGCTTACTTTATTGACCACACCCACCTCCACTCGCTAGTACCGGGCATTGTGAGGGGCATTGCTCAACGACAGCTGTTCTCACGTTTTTGGATCCTGAGACCTTTTTGCCCTCTGCAGAATTCACCAAGAGCAACTCTCCCGCCTGCCCGTGACTCTGCAGGCCTTCTCCGCGAACCTTTTCCCTTGGTAAAACAGCAGCAGCTCTGTCCACGTGTGTCTATGCTAGCGCTTTTTTTCTTTCTCCTTTTCCTGTCCTTTTAAAATGCACCCCAAAAAATTCACCAAGGAACTTTTGATAACGTGGATTTCATTTATCAATATTACAGAATTAGAAAATAAAAGTTAAAAAACTTTTCCATGTATCCATTTGAAAAACTAATATTGTTGACCTCTGCATCAGGAGGACCGCCCAAGAAGTAAAAAAAAAAAAACTCTGTGTGACTTATAGTTGGCCTTCCAGAACATTCTATCCATATGTTTCGGTTTGGGGATTCGACCAACAGGCATCATCGTTGGTTGAATCTGCAGGCTTCACCCTAAGAAGTACACTTCCCACCATCTTTGTAGCCACAGGAATGGTGCAGTTGCCTGTCCTGGCTGAGGCAGCCAAGAGCACCAGCAATGCCCAAAAGACTGGCAGATGCCAGGTCCTTTTTCGGCCGAGCTCCAGACATCCTCCAGTTTCTGTGATGGTGAAGCCTGGATTTGAAATCATTGATGACCACAGAGCTGAGGACATTGTTGGGAAGCTGACAGGCAGTTACACAAGTGTAGCTCGATCAGTTTCAGAGTTGCAAGATTTCTTAGAAACTGAGGAAACTTGGAATCATTCAGATTAGCTTAGTTTCATTGCACTGACAACCTCAGCTGGCATCACGGACTACAAAGATGCAAGAGGAAAACACACAGGAGGGAACATTCTGCGGTTCCTTTTCTTTTCTTTTTTTTTTTTTAAAGATTTATTTATTTATGCATACAAGCACTGGGGTACAGGCCAGAGGTATGGGGGGTGAGAGGATTCACCACAGAGAGCGGGGAACAGAACAGGCAGATCAACTGAAGTACACTGCTGAGGGGAGCAGCGGGCACAGCAGGGCACTGCCGCGCCATGTGGGTCCCCTCCCTGGCCGGTGGCAGGGATCGAACTCGTGCTGCAGTGGCTGCGGTTTGCTTCATAGTGCGTTGCTTAACCCACTGCGCCACCAGGGAGGCCCACTGTGGTTCCTTTTCTAAGGATGTAATAGCTACATGCAAATAAGATGCCTCAGTGGACCAAAAGTGCACTTGCATCATTGTTCAGAGCTGTCTCATTCAAGGCCAACTGTACGCAACCATCTGTGTGTGACCATATTTCTTTGTACAACCTTAGGTGCTGCTGCTTCAGTGGACTTTCAGAAAGTGAGTCTACCTCTCTGAGTCTATTATCTTCTTTGTCTCATGACAGTAGCTATTTAGTCTTTCTTGACTATTCCCTTAGGATTCAAATTGAAGATAAAAATATGGTCTCGGTATCTATTTGAGGTCTAGTCACAGGCCAGCAACTAAGTTGGTTACTAGAATCAGAGCTTCTCCCTGTGTACAATCAGTTCTAGCTGGCGGGAGAAGACAGTCACCTTTAACTAGATGTGACACACATGCGCGCACACTCCAACTGCAAATAACAAAAGACAAATCATGGCTAAAACAGTTTTTTGGTTTTGGCTGAAAATAATCCAGAAATCAGAAATTTCATGGTTGGAGGACCCAACACCTCTCTGTGCTCTGCCCCTTTCAGTATGTGGGCAGTGGCTCTTCATGGGCATAAAATGGCTGCAGCAGCTCCAACCATCACACTTTCAGATCATTACAGCCAAAGTAGAGGGAAATAAGAGGTCGTTCTTCTGGATTCCTTTTGTCAAGGGAGGAAACCTTTCCCAGAGGTCTCCAGGCAAATATCTCCTTGTGACCTCTAGGCCCACGTCCTTCCCTTGAGCAATCCTTGTCAGGACAGAATGTGTGGCAATAGTTAGCTGTGACCTCAACAAATCAGAATTCTAGTCCCAAAGTCGGTAGCCGCTGGATAGGCCACACACGTCACCTTTTTAGTAGCCTGCCAGTGTCTGCCTCAAGCAGATGGAGATAAACTCTCATGTCACCTACCTCGCAGGTAGCAGTCCGGCAACCTGAAATGCCCCGGCCTCATGACTGACTCTTCCTACACCTCCACAGTGGAGTCAAGGGCCAAAACTAGGTCGCCACTCTTGTCTTTTTTTTTTAAATTTATTTATTTATGCATATAAGAGCTGGGGTACAGGCTGAAGTCGCAGGAGGTGAGAGGATTCACCAGAGACAGAGTGGGGAGCAGAACAGAGTGGGGTGCAGAACAGGCAGATGGACTGAAACACACTGCTGAGGGGAGCAGCGGGCACAGCAGGAGAGGTCTGCCGCGCCATGTGGGTCCCCTCCCTGGCCGGTGGCAGGGATCGAACTCGTGCTGCAGTGGCTGCGGTTTGCTTCATAGTGCGTTGCTTAACCCACTGCGCCACCAGGGAGGCCCCACACTCTTGTCTTAAAGGCTTCTTGACATCTGCCCTCTCCAAGGGTCGAGTCCCCTGCCCCCCTCCATATCCACTACCCGGAGTATTGGCTGTGGGTGCTACCACTGGAAGAGAGTGAGCAGGACAGGGGCAGAGGCAGGCCCAGCGGCCTCCTGGGGGCTAAACTGGAGGTGAGAGAGGATGGGACAAGGGATCCGTCCAAAGACAAGATCCGAGCTGAAGCCAAGATGAGGGGACAGTGGCAGGCAGACCAGACAGCTGGGGCGACAGGGCAGGACTTGAGGACGGAGGGGTTTTGGTGGGCGAGAGGGAGGACTTCATGGGGAAGACGCTAAGTTCAACTTGTGGGAAACTCCCCCATGTCAGAAACCACTAGGCCTCGGATTGCCGAGCCCTCGCCCACCGAACAGGGGAGCCCAGGGGCCCCGAGCTGCATCCCTGGAGATGACTGCTGAGGTCTTGTTCTTTGGCATTTTATTTCAAAATTGCAGCAAGAGAAAATATATATAGGTATATCTATATACTGATATCTGTCAGTATTTATCTCTGAATAGATATACATATATATCAGCGGCACCACCGGAGATCCGAAACCGGAGAGATGCGGAGCCGAGGCCAAGGTGCAGTCTTAACCCCACAAAACGGAGAGGCGGGGGTCTGGGTCTCCGAGGCGGGACGAGGGGCCAAAACACCTGTGTCGGGCCCTTATGGCTTTGGGAGTGTAGCGAAGGTCGTGTGGGAGCGCGGGGACCAGGCCTCGGTGTCCTTGGGCCCCAGGCCTTCAGTCTCATATTGCACTTCAGGTGAGTCATTGGTAGGGAGGCGGAGCGTCCAGAGCACGCAGCATCATACCCGCAGCATCCACTCGTGCGCCTTCGTGCCGTACTGCGAGACAGGGGGCGCTGCTGAGGGGAGCGGACTGCGACTCCAAGCAGGCCCTGCTGCCTCCAGGGCAGACTTGGGGAGGTACACCCCAGGCCACGCAGGAAATGTAGCCCACTTCCCAGAAGGCCGCCGGGGGCAGGTGTGTGGCCCAGGCTGCGCAGAGGCTTCTGGGGGCTGTGCTGCCTGGAGCTGGAGGCTCTGGGAGAAAAGCCTGAGGGGCGCTTGGTCCCAATGCAGCCAGCGCCCGAAGCTCGTGGTGGGAGCTCTGGGTCCAGCGCCAGGAAGGAGCTGGAGGGCCTCAGGAATGCTGTCTGGGCTCGGAGGCTTGGAGCCACTGCTCAGGCCTAAGAGAGGGAGGGCCAGGGGCCAGGGACTTGGAGAAGCATCTCCTAGGACAGGGGTTATGGCCCAGGGCGCCAGAGCACTGTGGCTCCAAGGGACGGGGAGAGTCTCTCAAGGGAATTCCCAGAAGCCAGAAGTGCAGAGGGGGCTTCTCAGTACCACTGGTGAGCCCAGAAATCCGGAGGCTCAAGAGAAAGGAGTCTTTGGCCACAGGGGCTGTCGTAAGCTACAGAGATTAGGGCCAGTTCAGGTGGGGCCTGAGGGCTGGGAAGGCCTTTCCGGGGTAGCACTAGGGGCTGCCTGTGCTGAGGCTTCCGGGCGAGGCCTCCGGCCAACAGGCCTGAGCCCCATTCCAGCGCCAGCGCCTCACCTGGATCGCCTTCAGCTCCTTGTAGAAACGGAGGATGAGCTCAGGTCCATTGTCCATGGTGGGGATGTGGAGGTTCTGGGGCAGGAAGTACCATGAGGGCCGGCCCACTGCCCCTGCCCTCCCGGCCCCTTCCTGGCGTCCACAGAGGTGCTCACCTTGCCCTGGTACAGGATCTGGTGCACAGGGCAGACCTGGCAAGCCGTGCCCGAACCGAAGACCTCCCGAACCCGGCCCTCCTCCAGCGCCCGCACCAGCTCCTTCATGGTGATCTTCCGCTCCACCACCCGGAACTCGCCCTGCAAGACAAGAACCAGCTCCACCCTGCTTCCCTCCAAGGCGAGCAGACAGACAGACATCCGAGAGGGCCAGCAGGTGCGCCACGCCCCAGCAGCGCGTGGCTGCGGCCTCACCCAGGTCTTGGCCAGGTCCAGCAGGCTCTGTCTGACCACTCCAGGCAGGATGACGCCATCCAGCGGCGGCGTCACCAGTTCCAGCACTGGTGGGAGGAGGGCGAAGGGGGTTACGCATCGCAGGCACGCCCCCTTCTCTTAGGAGCCCACCAGCCCCACCCCGAGGCTGCCAGCAGCTGGGGGCGGGGCCGGGTCCCAGGCAGGCTCACCGCCGTCCTCGTAGGTCCAGTAGACGAAGATGTTCATGGTGCCCACCTCGGTGAGCTGGTGGTCGGGCCCGTACAGCCAGAGCACCTGCTCACAGCCCTTCTTCCTGGCCTCCTGCTGCACGAACACCGTGGGCCCGTAGTTCCTGGCGGAGGGCGGCCTGGTGAGCCAGGGCAAGGCCCGGTCTCTGCCGACAGACCCAAGAGCGCCCCGCTTCTCCCCAGGGCCCAGACCTGCCGCGCTCCGGGCTCTGGGCTGGCCATTCCCCATCTCTGCGCCTCCACACACAGGCCCCAGGACATGGCAGTTTCCTCCTCGAGCTGCCCTCCTCACCCAAGGACAGACCCCGACTTGTCCTTCAGAACCCCTGACGTCGCCTCCTCCACCGGTATTTCAGAACCTCCTCCGCAGCCCTCCGCCACTGCCACCAACTTGGGCACCTCAGCAACTTCCCGTATTGCCTACCACAGCTGGATCTCACCTGCTCCCAAGCCTGCTGCGCTCCCCGTTGCCTCCGCGAGAGACGCCAGGCCCCCAGCTTGGTGCTCAGGGCTGGCCTGGTCTGAACACTTACTAAGCCTTTTGCAAGCACAAGACTTCACTTCTTCCCTGACACCACACCTGTGAGCCTCCCCTACCCCTTGTCCCACGCACGGGCCGCAGGGCTGGGAACTTCGCCCTCTGTACCTGCAGGCCAGGAAACCGTCTCACCTACAGACTCTGGGGGTGTCGCCACCTCTCCTGCGAAGCCATCTAGATGCCCGCTACCCCCAGCAGAGCACACGCTGCTCTGGCTGTGAGGGGCCAGACAGGACTCATTTGCGCCCGACTTTACCAGCACAGGGGCCTGCGCTCAGGCAGCTTCACAGGGGGTGCGTGGAGAGGACCTGAAGGACGCCCCACTGGCCTGTACCGGGAGCCCCCGCCCGTCCAGGGCCCTGGGGAGACAGGTACACAGGGCGCTCACAGGTGGCGGTGGGCGCCGCAGGCCCAGGGAACTTGGGAGCAGCACAGGAAGGGGTAGCACTGGCCCAGCCTGGGGTTCAGAGGAAGCTCCGGGGAGACCAGTAAGCTTCGTGTCAACTTCTGCTCGGAAAGCTTCTCCACTGGCTTCCCCCGCCCCCTCCCCTCCTGCGTACCCCATGGCATTTAGGGAGGAGCTCCCTGCCTGTTGGTGACATCACAGGCACCCATGCGCTCCCCCCAAGTGAAGCCATGGGCGGGTAATGACACCCAAAGGCCACCCCCAGAGCAGGGGCACTGCCCCCAGCTGATGTCCAGGGCACCAGATGTGGGGTGGGGGTGGGGAGTCGGGAGCTACTTACCCCCCCAACTTGCAGTCGCCGACCCCACCCACCCAGGCCCGGATGAAGGTGGGGTCAGCCAGGAGCGAGACGGGGCTCACGGAGTCTCCAGGGAAGTAGGAGCCCACCGGGCACAGGATGACGAACAGGAGGGCTCGCGTGGAATGGCCGACCCCGAGCGAGGGCTGCCGGGGCAGGGTGGGCGTCAGGGCCACCCAGTCCAGGCGTCCAGGCCACCCCCTGAGCCGGACCCGGGAGCTGGGGTCCCCAGCCCCCACACCCAGGGAGTCTCACGCACCTCATTTCCGATGAGCACGGGGCGCACGTAGAGGCTGGTGCCCGGCCGGTCGGGCACCCAGTCCTTGTCCACCTCCACCAGCCGGCGGATGCACTCAAGTAGCTCCACCTTGTTGAAACTCTGGGTGCAATTCTGGAGTCAGGGGCCGGGCAGGCAGCGCCCCACACCTCAAGCTCCCCCACTTCCTGTGGCCAGGGCCCCTCACCGGGAGGCAGAGCCGCAGGGCCGAGCGCAACATGCGGTCCATGTTGAGCCAGGGTCGGAAGAGGCGCACTTGCTGGTCCTGGCCTTTGAACGCCTTCATGCCCTCAAAGAGCTGCGGACAGAGCGGGCGGAGGGCGGCTTAGGGCTCAAGACCGGCTCGGACGGCCAGGAGCTGCGAAGCAACACCCACGCAAGGACGCAGGCGCAGAGATGCTAGACACGCCGGGAGAGACGAACGTGCTGAGCAGGGAAGAGACAAGTGGAGAGAGGGAGCGTCCACCTGAGAGCAGAACTGTCTCAGAAAAAGAAACCCAGCAACAGCAGCGCAGAAAAGAATGCTTAAGCCCTTCCCCATGTTACTGGCGTGATGATGGTATGGAAGTTATATATTTTTTTTTTAAATATTTGTTCATGCATACAAAAACTGGGGTGCAGGCCAGAGGTGCGGGGGTGAGAGGAGGCACCAGAGACAGAGTGGGGAGCTGAACAGGCAGATCCACTAAAATCACTGCTGAGGGGAGCAGTAGAGAGACAGGGGTGGTCTGCTGTGCTGTGTGGGTCCCCTCCCTGGCCAGGGATTGAACTTGTGCTGCAGTGGCTGCGGATAGCCTCATAGGGTGGTGCTTAGGCCCTTGCACCACCAGGGAGGGCCTGGAAGTGATATTTTGAAAGTCTTTGCGTGTTAGAATGACACTGAAGTGGCTATGGACGAAATAATACAATGTCCAGGACTCGCTGCAGAGTCACAGTGGAAGGGCGAAGAGGGTGGAAGTGGAGATGAAGCCAGCACTGGCTGAGGAAGCAGAGTGGTGTTTGGGGAGTGGGGTGGTGGTATACTGTGTTTTATGTCTGAGATCTCCCATAGTAAAAACTTTATTATATATATATTTTAAAAGTATATTTTATATATATATTTAAAAGTTGGGTCCCCACCCCGACTCTGTCGTTCTCAGGAGAACGCCAAAATCCTCCCCTTGGCCTTCCACGCCCCACAAGATCTGGCCCCTCTCACCTCCAATATGATTTTCAGCTCATAACACTCATGGTTATCTAATACACAAAGTAGTCCCACATAAAATTTTTTGACTCTTCCCTGATAGGAAAATCAGCCTAGAAAATGAAGAGTTAGTAGAAAAGGAAATTCAAGTAGCCTTTATGCTGCTGAAAGATGGCTGGCTTCGTTCACAGCTAGGAAGTGTGCTAATTAAATCTACATTTAGACATCCTTAGAGCCACAGAGGACACTGAAAGAGATTAAACATTTTGACAAGAGTTGTCTGGGATTATGGAAAAACAGGCTCTGCTGGTGGGTGTGGAAAGTGATAGAGCTTCTGCAGAGGCCGATTATAGTCATCCGTTGCTTAATGACAGTCTGTTCCGAGAAACGTGTTATTAGGTATTGTGTGAATATCAAGTGTAATTACACAAACCTATATGGTACAGTCTCCTACACTCTTAGCCAAAACAGGCCACCCAGGTGGCACAGCAGCCCCTGCAGCACAAGCTCGATCCCAGGCCAGGAAGCTGACCCACAGGACACAGGAGACTCTCCTGTCTCCCGCTGCTCCCCTCAGCAGTGTGTTTCAGTGGATCCACCTGTTCTGTTCCCCTCTCTGTCTCTGGTGGATCCTCTCCATCCCCCTCCCAGGTTGTACTCCAGTTCTTATATGCATAAATAAATCTTTAAAAAAACCACTTAGGTGAAATATAGGGACCACTGTCCTCCATGCAACCCACTGTTGACAGGAATGTCATTATACAGCGTGTGGCTATACAAGTGTGCATCCCCTTTCAAAGTTTTATACATATAAACTGGACTACAGGCCAGAGGTGTGGGGGGCTGAGAGGATTCCCCAGAGACAGAGTGGGGAGCAGAAAAGGCAGATTGACTGAAGCATACTGCTTGCTGAGGGGAGCAGCAGGGAGACAGGAGAGGTCTGCTGCACCCTGTGGGTCAGCTCCCTGGCCGGGGATCGAATTCGTGCTGCAGTGGCTGGGGATAGCTTCTTAGTGCTGCCACTTAATCCCTTGCACCACCAGGGAGGCCCGTCATACACTCCCTTTGACCCAACAGTTCTAGAAATTGAATGGGGAGATACACTTGAACTTAAAATTATATTTACTTAATTGTCTATTTCAACATTGTTTATAGTAGCACAAGACTGAAAATGACCTAACTCTCCAACAATAGGGGATTGCCTAAATGAGGCACTGTGAGAATGAAATGCTATGCCACAACACAGGGAAGGCTTACTGAGGGCAGCTCAATATACCTTGGAGAACGCAAGACCCCAGGCAGTGCGTGTGCCATCTGTGCCTTTGTGTGGGAGGAATGGCACTAAGCCGCTTACTACATCTGGGTCACTGACCACTCACACAGCAGTGGCCCCAGCAGGCCGCGCCGTCCAGCCCAGCCGTGGGAGGGCGCCCCATCTAGGCTTGTGTCATTATATGCGTCCACGAACTGCCGGAGGACAAATTTCTCACAGCATACCGCTGTCACGTGACACTTGACAATGTGCATGTGGAACTGGGAATGGGGTCGCTGGACGTGGCCGAGGAGCTGTCCTCTCCATTTTACTCTAGAGTTGTGACACGGGTTAATGTGTGGCCCATCTTTTCATTGTAATTTTACAACATCCAGAGTAAACATGAATGCGTGTTAGTGGGGGTTGGCTGGGGCGGGGGCCTTGGGGAGTGACTCCTTAATGGGGCCACATTTCTGCTGGGACATGAATCAAGTTCTGGACCTAGTTGGGTGGGGCTGGGGGTGTCTCGTGGTGAATATACTACGGCCAGTGGTGGGCTTCGGAAGGGTGAGAACGCCCCGAGTTATCACTGGGTTGTCTCGTGTGCCATCACTACCCGAGGACACCACGAAGGGGCAGCGGCCTGCTATTCGTGTGCCCCAGAGTGAGGGCGGCTTGGGCTGTGACCTCCTGCGCCTCCGCTGGCCTCAGGTCCCAGGCCCCTGGTGTGAGGGATCGCAAAGACATACGTCAGGTCTGTCAAGGCTTTTAACCCTTCCCTCTGAGCTTGCTCGGCAGAACATTCCTGGGTCCCCAGCCGGAGGGCGGCCGCCATGCTGGGCTGCGAGGAGCGCGGATCACCTTCCAGGGGACTCCGCGGAAGCCCAGCATGGCGCTCGCCGCGGGCCGATGCTGCCGCTGGGCGGCGCCCTGCACAGCCCTGACGGTCCTAGTCGGACGGCCAGAGCGGAGGTGGAAAAAAGTTGCCAAGGAACAGAACGAAAAAGGACCTAAAGACACAGAACCGTGGCCCCAAGCCCCTCAGACTGCCAGCCAACGAACAGGGGTGAACAGGCCCATCTGACCTCGTGACCAGTGAAGCTTCCACACGCAGACACACGCCTTGGGCCAAGGGAGATGTCTCAGGCCAGCGCCTCCTGGCGCTTGCACCTCACTGACCCCTCCAGGGACCCTCTGGTCTGCGGGCCACCTAGCCTCCACCCGCCCTGCCACGTCCTCCAGGCCCCTCCCGTCCACGCATCCCCTGCTCTCACCCCCGTCTATCTGTTCTCTCAGCGCTGGACCTCCAACGCCCCTGCCACCCCCATGAGATCCCCAGACTCCTCCCAGCCCAACTCCCTCACAGATCCCAGGCTACTCTGTGTTCTGTCGCTGCTGGCTGGCCCCTCCCCCTCTAATATCTAAGCTCCCCTCTTTGCTGGGAGGGAACCCCCTTTCTTGCAGGACAGAGGTAGGATTGGTAATCTCCCTGGCATCCCACAACGCCTCAGCTGCCTCCACCACAGTACAGATCCCCTGGGCTGCCACTACAACACGGGGTGTGCAAATGAAGGTGCATGCTTGTCAGGGGCCTGGATGATGGGAGCAGGGGAGACAGAGCACACAAGAAGCGAAGCCAGGGCCTCCCTGGTGGCCCAAGGGCTTAAGTCCCAGCACTATGAAGCATCTGCAGCCACTGTTGCATAAGTTCGATCCCCTGCCAGGGAGCTGGCCCACATGGCGCAGCAGACCTCTCCTGTCTCCCCGCTGCTCCCCTCAGCAGTTGTTTCAGTAGATCCGCCTGTTCTGTTCCCCACTCTGTCTCTGGGGAATCCTCTCACCTTCCCCTCTCCCTCTGCCTCGAACCTCTGGTCTGCACCCAGCTCTTATATGTATAAGTGAATAAATCTTTTTTTAAAAAAAGAAGTGAAGCCAGCAAGTGGCACAGAGGAGGGGAGACGTGCCGAGAGCAGTGGGGGCCAGAGGCCAGCATGCCACCTGCAGGGAGTAGTGGAGGGCAGAGCAGGCCGGGTGCAGCGAGAGGTTCTGGAAGGGTTGGATCCGGGGCCGGCTCCAGCCCTTCTCCCCAGTCCATTCCACCATCAGCATGTGGTCAGTGAACGTCTTCCCAAACAGCAGGGGCTCGCTGGGGTCGGGCTTCTTTCGAGGCTCCTGTGTCATTTCCAGCTGCAGGTCTGCAGCCTAAGAAAAGAACAGGGGATCCGGGTATCCTGGAATCTGGCTACACCCTCCAAACTGGAAAAACTACAACTCCCATAAATCCTTAGGACTAAGGTCCAAAAAGAAGACGCTCTGTAGCCCCAGAGGCTTCTGGGACATGGACCACCTGATGGCAGGCCATTAAGCTACACCCTTGCCACCCACCTTCATCTTTGGGCCCTGGACCGTTGGGAGATTTTCAAATCTAGCTGCCAGCCACCTCCTCCCTCAGCCCACGAGTCCAGGCCCCTAGCTGCCTCCTTCCTCAGGCCTAGGAGTGCAGGCCCCCAACACCCACTTCTGGAGGTTCAGAAGCCTAGTCCCCTCCTTTCACCTTGAAGTTAGATGCAGCATATCTTCTGGGGCCACACAGAAGCCACCGGACAGGGAGCGGTTTCCGGGCCCAAATCTGGTGGTGGGGGGAAAAGTAAGAACCGGGGTGAGTTCAGGAGCGCGCAAGCAGGGGGCTCAGGCCCCCCTTTGCCTCCTCCTGCACTTGGGAGGTCCCACTGGCCTCCTGCGTCGAGGCCCAGTGTACTGGCACTAGGGCATGTTGGTCCTGGCCAAATCCCTTCCCTAGCCCCATGAGGCCATCCCTAGAAAGAGCTGAATCAGTGCCCATCCCCTCCTCCCAGCTGGTCAAAGTCGAACACAAGCGCCTCCCACCCCTGGGAACTTTGGCCCCAACCTTGAGAATAGCTCAGACGAGAGGACGACGACGACGAGGAAGGTGCACGGGTAAGTGAAAGCCCCCTGACAAGGGTTAGAAAAGTGAGAGACCTACAGGTCATGAGCTACCCCAGGAGCAAGAGCAAGGCCCCAGCCCCTCTTTCTGCAGACCCAGTAGTCCAGGCCCCAGGCCCTCCGCCCCTAGATACAGGAGCCAGGCTTCCAGCCCCTCCTCCCTCGTACCCAGGAGTCCAGGTGCCCAGTCTCTCCTCATACCCAGGAGCAGGCCCCAGCCCCTCCCCCCTCATACCCAGGAGCNCCCCTCATACTCAGGAGTCTAGTCCCCAGCCCCTCCTCCCTCATACCCAGCAGTACAGGCCCCCAGCCCCTTCCCCCTCATACCCAGGAGTACAGGCCCCCAGTCCCTCCCCCATCATACCCAGGAGTCCAGTCCCCAGCCCCTCCCGCCTCATACCCAGGAGTCCAGTCCCCAGCCCCTCCTCCCTCACATCCAGGAGTCCAAAATTCTTATTTCCAGGGTATTAAGATCAAATGGGTTCAGATTACCCAACCCTATACCTTAGACACCTTCAGGTTCCCTGGCAGAGGGGGAGCCTCGTGGACCTTGCGGGGGGGGGTGCTCTTGACTGGACACTACTCAGGCCTTGTGGCCCTGCCCAAGGCAAGGTGGGGAGAGCAGGTCCAGCTGTATCCAGCAGATGTCCTCTCCATGTTCTGTGACCTTACAACGCTTCCTACCCTGGCCTGACTGGGTCCTGAGTTTGGGAGACCTAATCCTGCCCTGTGAGCTAGGTGAGCTGACACCAATCAGTGAGAATGGACGTGAATGGCTGCAGTCACCATTCAGTGGGTGAGTCGCGGGAGAGGGGAATTGGGGGGTGGGGGGGGCAGGGCTGTGGGGTTGCAATATCCTAGTTAGGGAGCCAGGCCCTCTCAGCAGTCATGGATAGTGTAGAGCCCAAGGGCTTCTGGGATGAACAGAGTGTGGTTCCAGAGAAGGCCTCTAGGTGGTGATGCGTAGCCCGCGCTGGCCTGGCCAAGCTTCTGTCCAGGAAAGAATGGCACAGGGAAGGCAGGGACACAGGCTGGACCCAGAGGGAGCAGGCAGTCAGCATCCGGGCAGGATAGTGGCCCGAGAGCAAGCCAGTGGGATAATAATAGAAGTGCATGGAAGAGTGAAGAGCAAGACAGAAAAATGAGAATGGGAATGGAAAACAAACTGGAAAAAAAAAAAATGAAGGCCAGAGATACCAAAATAGATATGATTATAAAGAGAAGCAAGAGACAACAGGAGACCAACTCAGGCAAAGTAATGCCTGGAGAAAAATACTGCAGGCAAGATAAAGAGAGGGGAGGAGGCATGGAGGAAAGCAAGGAAAAAGGAAGTAGATGCCACACAGCAGTAAGTGAAAGGGAGATGCAGAGAAATGAAGACTTGCAGAGACAGCAATGCCAGCACCTAGAAACTGCGTCAGTGAAGCTTAAAAGGTGACATCTGGGAGGTAAAAGGACAGACAGATGGGCATATCCCTTGTCTTTGTCCCTCTGGAATATTTCTCTAAGTGCTCAGGGAAGATGTCCCACTATGTGACACCCCAAGTGATAGAGACTGAGCCCAAAGAAAACACTCGGTTTGTACATGGGTTTTGGCAAACAAGAGTGTAAAAGGATTTGGGCTGAATGAAGAAACGAAGAGTGTGGGTGGGGGGTACACAGGCCAAGGCTCGGGAACATGAGCCTCCCGGTCACATTACAGCCCAGTGCTGACCTCCCACCGTGGCCCAGCAGTGTCCCCATGACAGCTCAGGACTCTGTCGTTGCCAATCCCTTCCTCCCCACTTCAAGACTCCCCATCACAGGCCAGCTGGAGGCCTCCTCACAGTGCGGTGCTGTCCTGTCTCAGCCAGACTGTTCCTAACACAGCTCCAAACGGTCTCTGTCATGACCCACGACTCTCCCCTTATAGAGCAGGACTGCCCTCTCATAACATCCTGCCCAAGAAACTCCACATCACAACCCCAGACTGTCCTGTGCCCGCCCAGGCCTGTCACCATGAAAACCCTAACTGCCCCAGTCACCGCCAAGGCCCGTCACCATCTGTCACCAAGATTCCAAGGAAGTAAAAGATCGGCCCTGCTAGTCGTCCAGCTGGGATAAGAGAGGCAGACCAAGTCAGGCACCAAGTTAGCAGGAAACACTTCTCCCAAGGTTACTCGCAGCTGTCAAAGGTGGTAACGACCCCCTTTCCTTGGAGCGTTTTCCTTCCCCAAATATTGTTTCTTTTTAGAGTAAATTCCCCGCCCCTTTTCTTAGAGTTGTTACCGTTTCCTTCCTCGCCGAGCAACCTAACCTCACTGACTCGACGTGTAGCTACAGCTCGACATCCTATCGCTAAGACCGGGCTCACTGCGCCCGCAGGATCTGCCCCTGACGAAAGGGAGCCGCCGCTATTTCCGACCCAGGTGCAGAGCTTCAGATAAGGGTTCTCGGGAGACACAACAGTGCCCGCCCGCCGTGACTTTCACTTCCAAGAAAACAGGGTTGTGGGTCCGATCCCCAGCTGAGGTCTGGGGTTGAGCCTTGGTACCTTCATCTTACCCCTGCACCCCACGCCCCCCTGCCCATCACGGTCCGATCACCGCCCCCTCGTCCCCGGCTCCCTCCGAGTCCCTCACCAGCCACATCCCGGTCTCCCGCCCCCTGCCCCAGAAAGCCTTCCGCCCCTTTCCCGGCCCCCCTCCTCGAGCCCGCCGCGGAACGCAAGAGCCGGAGGAGCGGCGTCAGGCCGGACCCACCGGCCGCGAGTGGTCCACCCGACAGCAAGCCGCCCCGCGGGGGTTACCCAGCCCCCGGGCGCGGGCCAGTGCACCCACCTGCCCCAGCGCGGCTGCGGCCATGGTCGGTGCGGCGGGGAACTGCGCCGGCCCGCGGCGCGGCCCCTAAGAAAGACGTTCCGGCCCCGCCCCGCCCACGCCCCCTCCCGCTTGAGCCGCCCGCGCGGCACCCCTGGCCGCCCCAATTACGGGCGCCCGCGGAGAACGCATGCGCTGGAACCCGCCGGGCCCGGGGGAGCGCACTGAAACACACCCTCCCCAGCCCCCACCCAGAGCCTGTTCCAGACGCACGGAGGCTGGCGCGTCCTTGCAGCGGTTTTCAAAAATGCATTTTAATAGGTTTTGTTCCAGAGCAAGATAAACAGCCCGAGGGAAAAGCAGGAACAAAAAACTCTGCGGACCTCCATCCTTCGGTGCAAAGAAAAACCACAGCAGACCTGTCAGTGGGTGAGTCTATCATGCACATGAAAAGGGAAAGGACTTTGGCGAAAAGCCACCGATAAGGGTGGCATGCAGGGATGAAGGGATGGGCTTTAAGCTCTGTTTGAATCGTTTTCTTTGCAACTCATGTAAGAACACGCACGCACGCACACACGCACGCCCGCTTCACTGGGCCTCCTCCTAGTCTCTCTCATCAGTGAAGACTACAATTTCACACCTCCCCTCCCGCCCCCTAACTCGCCAGTGAGCCTCTAACAACAACTGCCGGAGTAGGATTTTCTCATTATGCCTCTTCATGAATGTTTCCCCAACTTCAGGACCCCCAAAAGCTGCGTGAGCCAAAGACAGCCCCTCCAGACCGTCCACTCCCCAGCAATTAAAATCCCAGAGCTTCCAGTCTTGGAACTGGAAGTCACTGTGCCTCCATCAGAGTTCCCCATCTAGGTTACTGTGACACCACCGCCTCATCCTGCTGTATCCTCAAGGCCACTGTGCCTTGAGGGTAATTCTATCCTAGAACACTTTGCCCCAAATTCTGCCCCCGGGCCCTACCAGCCACAGTCCCAGGCAATCAAATCCCTCCCCCGCAGGGTGTCGCCCAATAAATCTGCCCTTCTTCCCAGTCCACCCCCAACATCTAGCCTGGGGCTGTTAGGGTGTGGCGCCCACAGACCCGCCCCCGCCGCGGCCAATCAACTACTGCCGCACACCCCCCGCCGCGGCCAATCCGCCGCAGCAGAGCCGCTCCACCCCTCACCTGGAGGGGTTACCGGGGCTGGACCCCCGCCCCACCTGGGGGGAGAGCCAGGGTCCCCACTTCCCTGGCCAGGGAGTCTACGCTCCCAGCCCGTCTCTCCTCCTCTCTCCCTAAGGCATCTCCGCCCGCAAACCCAGATTCCAGATCCCAGCCCCTCAGCCCTCTGCCCTCGGGTTCTCCACCCCCAGCTTCTTCCCTCAGGATTTCGGAGCCCGCCACTTTCCTAAGCGGCAGGCAGCGAGGCACATTTCCCCTAAGGGACAAGAATAAAAAGACGGCTCTTCTGCTTCTCGACCTCCATTATTTCCCAATTAGAGCTTAATTTACTCTCCCCTGCGGGCCTTTTAACTGGCGCGCCGGGAAAAGCGACGACCTGCCCTGCTTTTCCCCGGAGTCCGTCGCGACACGTTCTGCCGACCGTAGGCGCCTGCCGCAAGGCCTGCCGGGAGTTGTAGTTCCTCGGGTGGAGGCAACGCCAAGGGCTGGGCGTAGCGGTCCCTGTGTGGCTGGGGTTGCAGAGGGCAAAAAATAAAGGTAACGATGCCCTCTTCCTTCCGGCTGCAAATTGCTTTTATGGATACCTGTCGGGTGGTGTGGCACATGAGTAAGTAGGCTTGACTGGGGGAGGTGGAGGGAGGCTGCCCCTGGGAGGCAGATGGTAGGAGTGGGAATTTGGGAGACTGAGTCGGAAGCCCAAGTGGAAACATGGGAAATCAGGAAGGGATCTGGGGAGCCTCCACGGGAGTGCTCCCGTGGGCTTTACACCCATACCCCAGCTCCGCACCCCCAGTCACAAGCAGCTCAATCCCTGTGCAGAAATTGGCTTCGGAGGCCAGGAACACAGCAGCAGCCCCCACGTCAGCTGGCTGGCCCATGCGGCCCAGGGGCTGGGGAGAGCAGTGGGCAGAAAGTCGGAGTAGTCCCAGCCTGGCCGCCACGCCCCAAACCACCCCATAACACCTGGGTCTGGACCCCACCCCTACCTGGGCCAGGGTGCCCTCTCGCACTGTGGCCATGGGGTTTGGTGTTAAGGCTGCCAGCTCCTCCCACAGGGGGGTCCAGATGTTTCCTGGGGAGATACTGGGAGGAGGGAGAGAGAATCAGGGAAGTGGACCAAACACTCCCTGGGGGCACGCGCAAATACACTCAGGTTCTGTCCTTCCCCTCCCCTCCTCCAGGAGGTGCTGTGCCCACTGGAGTCACTCACCAGTTGACTCGGACTCCATACTGACTCTCATCCAAGGCCAAGGCTTTGGTCATGGCCGTTACTGCCCCCTGCAGAAGATGGGGGCCAGGGAGAAAGTTCAGTCCAGGGAAAACGATCTCCTCCCCCCCCCAACTGCATGCGTCAAGCAGGGAGGGGCACAGCATGGGAAAGTTCTGCCTTCCACGAGGGCTTTGGCAGGCATGTGGCGATAACAACTGTCACGGGTTGTTATGCCTCAGAGCTGAGGTAACTGAAAGCAGGTAGGGGCAGGGGCAGGAGCTGGCATACCTTGGTGGCCACATAGGGGACTGCCTGGGACTGGCCAATGGCCCCGACCAGGCTGGAGATGTTGATGACATTGCCCCGGCTTCTCCGCAGGTGGGGGAGGGCAAGCTGGGGAGACAGGAAGGAGGCAAAACAAGCTGCCCAGGGCCCTGGCCTCCCTGTGACTGAGACAAAGACCACTGCCCTGCATGTCCCTGCCTTGTAAGGACAGCGTCCAAGCTCCAGGATGCCCCTGCTCTGGCTTGCCCCAGGCCTCCCAGTTCCCGACTTAAGGGGTCTCTCTTTATCTGCAAGGGGTTCCTCCACACAAACTTCCTACCCTCCCTTTCCTGCATGCCTCTCTTTCATCTCTCTGCACCCCTTTTTCTGGGTCTCTATCTCCCTCTCTGGGTCTTGTGTCCCACAAATTCTTTCCTGTATCAAGAAAATCCAAGAAACCAAGACATAGTTTGCAAAAAAGGGAGATATCCCCTGGGAAAACAGTTTCTCTGTGTTTTAGGGAAAACTCTATGGTCAGAATGCGTCGTGGGAGGCTTTCACGAAATGTACCCCATATTTCTAGCAACTTCTCCCCTGCAACTCCCCAGCTGCCTGGAGGTCCCTAAACTAACTCTGTCTCTTCCCCCTCTCCAGTCCCTCCCTCTGTTCTTTCACAACGCGTGACCTCAAATAAGCTCAGGTTCTATCCTTCCCCTCACTGGTCTTGCTGGCCTTGGGCAGCTGAGCTGACCAGGCAAAGCCTGTTCCTGCCACTAAAGATTAATGAGCACAAGCCGGCTCCCCCATGGGATGCTCAGAGTGGGAGTCTAAATGAGCTCCCTAGGGCCTCCCTGGTGGCAAAAGGGCTTAAGTCTCAGCACTGTGAAGCATCTGCAGCCACTGCTGCCTGACTTCTATCCCCAGCCAGGGAGGGGACCCACACAGCGCAGCAGACCTCTCCTGATTCCCTGCTGTTTCAGTGGATCTGCCTGTTCTGCTCCCTGCTATGTCTCTGGTGAATCCTCTTACTGCCAACCCCCATACCTCTGGCCTATACCCCAGTTCTTGTATGCATAAATACATCTTAAAAAAATTAAATGATCCCCCCGTCTGGTTTACCCCACCAGATTTTTTTCTCCAACCCCTCAAAAAGAGCCTCCACCCTCTTCTCAGAGTTGCATCTTTAACCACAGTCTGCAGGCCAACTTCAGGGCCTTTGCACTGGCTGTCCCCTCTGCCTGGAATGCGGTTCCCGAGACTCACTCCTGAGTGACCGTCCAGCCCAGCTTGCCCAAGAGTGACCGGTTTCTCAGGAACAGAGTCTGCGCAAACCTGGGGAGACCACACCCCCGCAGCCCCAGTGCCTTTCACACAGCTCCACCCAGACCCTTCTGAGAGCCAGCCCCCACCAGCCACCCTCTGGGCCTGGCCTTTTTCTCAGGGGTACCGCCCACTTCTGACAGGCCCCCTTTCTTTTATCTGCTTGCTCCTTTAAAACCTCTGCCTCTGCACCAGGATGCAGAAATCAATCGACCAGGGAGAGCTGGGATTTCCGTTTCCTTTCACCCCCACAGTAGCAGCTCAGTAAGTCCCTGAATGTCTGAATGGATTTCCAGAGAAGGGTTGACTGTCCTGGCTGGGCCTGTCCTCAGCATTTGACACAGATTGTTTTTACACAGATTAGTTCATTCAGTCCTTCCCACAGCCCTCACAGGAGAGCTTCTAATCAGAGCCCTCTCTCACGGGGGAGGACGCAGAGGTGAGGGAGGTCCCGTGACGCCAGACAGCCCCAGTGTCTGAGTTCAGGCAGTTTGAGCTCAAAGCGCATAATGAATGTGAACTTATGATTGCTATAATACAGGTGTGCATGATGTGTGCAGAGGGCTCCCTAATCGCCCAGCCCCCTCCAGGGGACCCCCCCACACCCTTTCCTATGGGCTCAGGCCAGCAGCCTAAAAACCTCCCTCCTGCAGCCCCAGGGCTCACCCAGCCCCCACCCTGGCCCTGCCCCTGCCATGTCTCTGCTTAATCCTGTCACTCCCTCCCCACCCCAGCTTTTAATCAGGCCTTGGAGGGCCGAGGCCCAGTCCATTCGCCACCTGGGCACAGAGCTGGCACTCAATAAATATTTGCCCCACACCCGTGACCCTTCCCAGCCCTCTCCCACATTCCTTGGCTAGAGTCCTCCCTGCATCCCCCAAGGTCACCCAGCACTGCAGTCGGCCTGCACCGCCTCCTCCCTCCACGCACTCCACTGGAGCCCTGCTCTCCTGCAGCCTCTGCTCTCCTGCAGCCTCTGCTCTCCTGCAGCCTCTGCTCTCCTGCAGCCTCTGTTCTCCTGCAGCCTCTGCTCTGACCTGACCCAAGTCTCCCTAAATACTGGGGGTTCCTGAGTCTGCTGCTCACTCTCTGATCTCTGCGGAGGGAGCTCCCACTTTGCTGGCTTCCCACCCCCATCTTATGCACCTTCACAGCCTCCACTGCCCCTGCCCCCACTCCACCAGCTCCTGACCTGCCACCTCCTGCATCTGCAGGTCTTAGTGCAAAAGCATCCCACTGTCTCCCCTAAAACCTGCCTGGTCCCCAGCCTCATCCGGTTCGTGGGGCCCACTCCCACCCAGGTCCTCAAGCCCTGCTAACTGGGAGTCTGCAGCGCCTCCATCCCCCTCACGGCCATCACAGCCCTGGCCCCTGAGCCTTCTGAGGCCCTCTGGAGTCTAAACAAGTCTCTTCTTCACCATGTGTTAACAGTCGTTAACTGAGCACCTGCTATGTGCCAGGTATCGTGGTAGATGCCTGGGACACCGCAGTAAACGGGACAGATTTCAGACGCGTCCAGTACACGTACTGCGTGAGAGGCGAGGCTGGCACAGCCAACCAGACAAGGGCGCAGACAGCAGGCGGGGAAAGGGAGTGCTGGGCTGGGCACAGGCTCAAGCAGCGTGTTAGGGACTGTGGCAGCTGAGCATCTGAATCCAGATGTGAACTTACTTAACGGGCTGTCTTGGAGAGAGATGGTGTCAGGCCAGAGGGAGGAACAAATGCAAAGGCCCTGAGGCAGGGCCTGACCAAGTCTGTCTGGTGGAAATAGGGGCTGGGTAGGGGGTTGACTACCATGATGGAAAGTGAAGTCAAACCGCCCTGGTGGCGCAGGGGTTAGAGCCTTAGCACTGTCAAGTGATCATAAGGCACTGCGGCCTGAGTTCGATCCCCAGCCAGGGCGGGGACCCACATGGCGCAGCAGACCCCTCCTGCCTCCCCGCTGCTGCTCCCCTCAGCAGTGGATTTCAGTGGGTCTGCCTGACCTGCTCCCCACTCTGTCTCTGGTGGATTCTCTCACCCCACCCCACTCCCTCCAACTCTGGCCTAGACCCCAGTTCTTGTGTGCATAAATAAATAAAATAAATGTGAAGGAAGGAAGGTGGCTTCAAGAAGCTGACAGGGGACAGGTAAAGACAGATAAAAGAAGGCTGCCTTTCCTTCCTGGCACAGAGGCCTCTCTCTCCCATACTGGCTTTCCGGCCTCCACACTCTGCCCTCTGCTTTGTCCCTCAGACAAGAGCCTAGAAGGTCTGTTAGTGTTAACAGAACCACCTCATTTCCTTGCACAGACACCCCTCAGGGCTCCTACTGCTGTCGAGATAAACACCAGTGCCTCGATACCAGTCCCAGGGTCCCATGTGATCTGCACTCCACTCCTTCCTGCACTGTCCCCCCTTTCACTCCATAGAACCCCCAATAGTAAGTGCCAAGCAAGGGAGCCTCCCACAGCCCCCCTCCCCGAGTGAGTCCTGCTTTCATCCTGTTCTCCAGAAAGCCTCCCTCCCTTGACCCCCAGAACCAGGCTCCCTCCCACACATTCTTCCAGAAGCAAACCAGGTCCTTAGCACAGAACAGATTTACCCATAAAACTTGCCTGTTCCTGTTGGTTTAATGGCACCTGGCAGCCCCGCAACCATAAACCCCACAAGGGCAAAGACCAGGCGGTACACCCCGGTACCCAGCCTGTTGCCCGGCACCACGTGCCAGTTGATGAATAAGCAAATGAAGGAATGGACCATCTCTAAGACCAGCCGGCTCTGAGAGTCCACGACGGACACCTTGTGTTCAAGCGCCTCCTGGGGGGCCTCCCTGGTGGCACAGTGAGTCAAGTAACACACTATGAAGCAAACCGCAGCCACTGCAGCACGAGTTCGATCCCTGCCGCCCACCGGGGAGGGGACCCACATGGCGCAGCAGACCTCTCCTGCCTCGCCCGCTGCTCCCCTCAGCAGTGTGTTTCGGTCCATCTGCCTGTTCTGTTTCCCACTCTGTCTCTGGTGACTCCTCTCACCCCCCACACCTCTGGCCTGTACCTCAGTTCTTGTGTGCATAAATAAATCTTTAAAAAAAAACACCTCCTGGGGATCCTCTGCCCAGGAGATTTCAGCTAAGTATGTAAATGTTCTGCTGTGTTCTCTGGCCCAGGAGTCACAAACTTTGGGTCCTGTCAGAGTCTATCAGCAGGTCAAAGATCCAGAAATCCTGACTGAGGAAGTCTGGCTGGAGCCCCAGGGTCAACACGTAACGGGATCCCAAGGGACTTGGGTAGCGGGGGGGGGGGGGG
>JAGFMF010011469.1:384983-422665 GCA_019455555.1 Galemys pyrenaicus
GGTGAGGAAGGCAATGGGGGGCGGGGCCATAATGATGACCTCAGCCGTGAGGATGGTGGGAGTGATGACAGTACTGCTGCGGGTGAGAAAAGGGTGTGATGAAGATGAATTAGTGATGAGGTTGATGGTGGCTATGGCGATGACAATGAGGAGGGTGAAAATGACAGCTTACTCATGCTGACCCGTCTCTTTGTTGTTTTTGATTTTAAAGATTTATTTATTTCTGCACACAAGAGCTGGGGGACAGGCCAGAAGCGTGGGGGTGGGGTGAGAGGATTCCCCAGAGACAGAGTGGGGAGCAGAACAGGCAGATCCACTGAAACACACTGCTGAGGGGAGCAGCGGGCGAGGCAGGAAAGGTCTGCTGCGCCCTGTGGGCCCCTCCCTGGCCGGGGGTCTAACTCACCCTGCTGTGCCGTGGATGCTCCACAGTGCAGCGCTCAACTGCTGAGGCACCAGGGAGGCCCTGACCCCTTTCTTTGAGGTGGCCACTGTTTTTAGCTACTGGCAGAGGGGCGAACAGTCTCTGTCCTCTAGAAAACCAAATACAACAGGTGGGCCCTGGGTGGAGCCTGGTGTGAAGACATTTGGGAACAAACACATGGGTGAATTTAAATAGGACTTGGATATTAAATGGCATTAAGAAATTACTGTTACTGGGCCGCCCTGGTGGTGCAAGGGTTAAGTCTCAACACTGACGCCATCCACAGTCAAAGCAAACATTGTAAGAAAAAAAATAAAAGTCTTAATTTCCAGGTGCCAGTTACAACAGCATTTGGAATGAATTGTCATGTACTTATACTTTATAATACACTGGCTGCGTGTGGAGCTGCATCCCAGCAACATGTGTATAATTCATTTGAGTAATTGTTAAATACACATGTGGGAGAAATGGGTGTTTACACTAATCTCTAATTTTTTTAAAGATTTGTTTATTTATGCATACAAGAGCTGGGGTACAGACCAGAGTTGTGGGGGGTGAGAGGACTCACCAGAGACAGAGTGGGGAGCAGAACAGGCAGATCCACTGAAACACACTGCTGAGGGGAGCAGCGGGCAGGCAGGAGAGGTCTGCTGCGCCATGTGGGTCCCCTCCCTGGCCGGCGGCAGGGATCGAACTTGTGCTGCAGTGGCTGCAGATGCTTCACAGTGCTGCGACCTAACCCCTTGAGGCAGCAGGGAGGCCCCTGTTCTGACAATATTTGTGAATCTTAAATTTTGTCAAAATAAAAATAAACACTCCATTCCATCACTGACAGTTTCGTGACGAGATGACTGGGTGGGGTGTGGGAGCCGCAATGGACAGAACAAATGTGACAAGAGGGCGCCACTGCTGGAGGGACAATTGCTCCTTGTGGTTTCTGCCTCAGAACCTTTGCACACATTTTTCTTGGTGAGCGAAACCTCTCCTGCCTCGCCTGCTGCTCCCCTCAGCATGTGTTTTGGTCGATCTGCCTGTTCTCCTTCCCACTCTGTCTCTGGTGAATCCTCTCACCCCCCACAACTCTGGTCTGTACCCCAGCTCTTGTATGCATAAATAAATAAATAAACCCTAAAAAAAAAAAGAGAGAAGAAAACCTGCCCTATGTTGCAGGTAGGTGTGAGGCAGGAGGGCCCTGGCTCTAGAATGTACTCCCACCTGAGGCTTCTGTTACCCTCACAGGTAACAGTGTCTGATGACCCAATAAGGAAAAGTGGGGCCTGGGGTACACTGGAGAGTTGCATTTAGCAAACTGTCACCCTGCCCCAGGGGTGCCAGCTTTTTGAGTGCAAACAGAAATCTGGACGTTTCTGAGAAATCTCTGTATGTTGTGACCACTAATGGCGGGGAGCGCGGGGGAGCGAGCTCACATACACACACTCACATTCCTCAACCCTTCATGGGCTGTGGTTTCCTGTGTCCTAACAGAAGAAGGTGTTGGGTCAGTCTTAGAAAGTCACGGTACCAGGGTTGACTGGTTGAACCAGGGATTACCTGACTGCCTGGGGGGGCACTTCACCTAGATCTCAGGAGGAACTTCCAGACAGCACCTGAGTTTCCACTACCTGGAATGACCCAGCTCCACCCTCAGGCCTCTGCTTTCTTGGCGAGTTGGCTTTTCTGAGCTCCTCCAGGCTCAGACTTTTTCTGCTGCTGGAACCATGAATGCCAGCACCCACTCGCCAGCCACATGGGGTATCTTCCCCGCAACACGTCCCCCTACCAGCCGATCCTCCCCCGCGCTTCCTCTCACCGTGGAGGACAACTGCTCCCATCCCAGTTGCTGGAGGCAGCATGGAGGAAAAGAACCCCAAATTCCCACTCTTTTTTTTCTCATTATGGATCCCACATTCCGTCTATAAGGAAATCCTGGCAATTCTGCCTTCAAAATGGATCCAGAGTTTATCACTGGATTCACCAGAGACAGAGTGGGAAGCAGAGTGGGACAGTTTATCACAAAACCCCACGGGAACCCCCGCCCTCGGCTGTCGCCCCTCCCTCGCCCTCGGCTGTCGCACCCCCCTGCAGTCTGTGCCCCACGCGGCCACTAGAGGGCGCCGGTTTCCGTTCCGGTTGCGCGAGCGCCTCTGCTCGGAATTCTTTGCGGTTCGCTCTTGCAGTGTCAAATCAAAACCCCATCCCTAGGTTACAAGGGTCCGTGTGACCTCGGCTCCTTTGCCCTTTTTCTGCCCTCCTCTTCCTGGCTGGGTGATGCCCACATGAGGTTCTTAGGGGACTAGGTGTCGGCTTGCAAAGTGCCTTCATAAAAAATGTTCCGAAGCAGCATTTACACTCACCCATCACTCCTTCTCCCCTACGGTCCCTCGCGTTTGTGCACAGCGTGGATCGCTCCCCAACGTTATTTCCTGTTTGTTTCCCCCACCATCTTGTCAGTTCCCCTACATCAGGGCTGTCTTTTTAGCCCCTGCTTTATGCTGGGGCTTAGCTAAGTGCCGGTGCTAAATAAATAGCTAAGAATATAAATAAGGAAGAAATGCTAAAAAGAAAAAGAAATTTAAAATAATTTTTAAAAAGAAAAATTGCTCAATGAATGACTGCAAAAGTGTACCAATGAAATTAAACCAGTCGGGGCCTCCCTGGTGGCGCAGTGGGTTGAGCAACACACTATGAAGCAAAGCAACGCACTGCAGCGCGAGTTCGATCCCTGCTGCCAGCCAGGGCAGGGACCCACATGGCGCGGCAGACCTCTCCTGCTATGCCCGCTGCTCCCCTCAGCAGTGTACTTCTGTTGATCTGCCTGTTCTGCTCCCCACTCTCTGTGGTGAATCCTCTCACCCCACCCCCACACCTCTGGCCTGTACCCCAGTGCTTGTGTGCATAAATAAATCTTTAAAAAAAAAAAAAGAAATTAAACCAGTCGTTCGCACAGGGCATGGACACATAGGTGCAGGAGACGGCTCCAGCACGGTCTGGAAAGTCCTCTCCAAGGAGGTGACATTTGAACTGAGCAGCTCATTTGGAGGCAGTCATGGGAAGGTGCCAGGCGGCAGACAAGGCCTGAGGTGGAAATCCCCCTTCTGACACACCCCACCTGTCTACCCCGGTCATGAATTCCCCATGTTCCAGTACTTGGCGGAAGGACCCAGAGATGTCTGATCCTGGGTGGGCGCTGCATCCGCCGTGCTGGGCACTACGGGGCTCCCCCACCCCCCACCCCCCCACCCCCGGGGCCTCCCACTCTGCCACCTCCTGGAGGGACAAGGAACCGCTCTTTGACCCTAACAGCTGTTCACCAGGGGCCAAGCTGGCACTCTTGTAACTCACCCCTTCGCAACACCTCCCCCTCGTTCTTAACACACACATACACCCCGCCACACCACTTTGGAAGCTTCTGGAAGCAGGACCTGAGCTGTGAAGCCACACTGGTAGCTTGGGCTGAATGGAGGGACTTGCACTTTTTTCTTTTTTACCAAGACTGAGTCCTTTGGGAAACAGATCCAATCATAGCAAAAGACATTTTGTTGTCAGACCAAAAAATCTTGGGATGCCACCTGAGACCCAGCCCTCACCTTGGTCAAGGTGTATGTCCCCAGCAGGTTCAGCTCCAGCAGCTGCCGGAAGTCCTGGGCGGAGGTCTCCTCGGGCCTCTGGGGAGGGGGGTCTGAAGATGGGGGTGGGAGACAGAGAGGAAGGAGTGAGGAATGAGGTGGATGGGAGAACGGGGGAGGAAAATGGGAGGCCGCGAGGAGGGTGGCAGACAAGGGGTCAAGCCCCAGAAATGGAAGGGAGGCTGCACAGCTGTTAATTAAGGCCCAGGTTCCAATCTCAGTTCTGCCGCTTTGGGACTATATGGCCTTCCCTCTCTGTGCCTCAGTTTCTTCATCCGTAGGATGAAGGTAACACCTTGTTCTTGTGTTCAGACATTTCATGTCAATATTTACACCTGATACTTGGTACCAGGATGTGTTTGTTAAATACACAGAGGGGAGGCCTCCCTGGTGGCGCAAGGGGTTAAGCACTGCACTGTGAAAAATCCACAGTCACTGCAGCACGAGTTTGATCCCCAGCCAGGGAGGGGACCCACAGGGCGCAGCAGACCTCTCCCTGCTGCTCCCCTCAGCAGTGTGTTTCAGTCAGTCTACCTGTTCTGCTCCCCACTCTGTCTCTGGTGACTCCTCTCATGCCCCACACTTCTGGCTTGTACCCCAGCTCTTGTATGCATAAATAAATAAATCCTTAAAAAATAATAAATAAATAGAAGGAATGGGGGGGGGAGCTGCAGGAGGGTAGCAGGACAGAAAACCAACATTCAGAAGGAGTAGAAAAGTAAGAAAAATGGGAAGAGATAGGAAGTGAAAAGAAATCCCTGACAGCTTGGGGGAGCTTGAGAAAAGAATGGATGCAAGGACAGGGATGGGAAAGAAGACGCTGGTGAAAAACTGAGAAAACAGGGCCTCCCTGGTGGCGCAGTGGGTTAAGCAACACACTATGAAGCAAACCGCAGCCGCTGCAGCACAAGTTCGATCCCTGCCGCCAGCCAGGAGGGGGACCCACATGGTGCAGCAGACCTCTCCTGCTGTGCCCGCTGCTCCCCTCAGCAGTGTACTTCCGTTGATCTGCCTGTTCTGCTCCCCGCTCTCTGTGGTGAATCCTTTCACCGCCCCTACACCTCTGGCCTGTACCCCAGTGCTTGTATGCATAAATAAATAAATCTTAAAAAAAAAATTTAAAAAAAAAAACAAACAACTGAGAAAACATTGAATTACTCCTCCCCAGAGACCCTAGCCTTGCTTCCTTGGGTCTGTTCAACGTCTTCTGAGAATCTCAGCTTTGTCTGTCTTCACTGTGTATATCACACTGGACGTGGTGTGGCGGTGTAGACAGGCTACTCTCTGCATGTAGACGCTTCAAGCCAGATGACCTGGGATGGGGGGGGGCCCGACCTCCGGGCATCTCTGTCTGAGAGCTGGCACAAGCAGACACAGTTGTGCCTGTTCCACCTGGGGACGGCTGCTAAGGGCGACTCAAAATTTGGCCACTCAGCCAGGTCTGCGATCCAGGGAAAGTGCACCCCCCTTCCCGCAGCACCCCCCCACACCCATAAGGAGTCTGTCCAGTAAGGGAATAAGAAAAATTGGCTGAATCTGTTTCTCGTATCTTTCCTGTGACCCTCACAAGGACAGGGGTGTTTTGGTTTTTTTAAAAAGATTTATTTATTTATGCATCCAAGAGCTGGGGTACAGGCCAGAGGTGTGGGACGTGAGAGGAGTCACCAGAGACAGAGCGGGGAGCAGAACAGGCAGATCAAACGAAACACACTGCTGAGGGGAGCAGTGGGCGAGGCAGGAAAGGTCTGCTGCGCCCTGTGGGTCCCCTCCCTGGTCAGGGATCGAACTTGCACTGCTGTGCCGCGGATGCTTCACAGTGCAGCACTCAACCTGCTGCGCCACCAGGGAGGCCCGTTTTATCTATTTTGTACACTGCTAAATCCCCAGCCCTGGGACAGTATGTGGGACATGGCAGGTGTTCCAGAAATAACTGTTGAAGGGACAAAGACCACAGAAAGGATGGGCTGGCAGCCAGTATCGCTTTCAATCTTTACATGTAAGGAGAAGCTGCAGCCCAGAGAGGGTGAGTCACATGCTTGAGGTTGCCCAGTCAACAAGGGAGGCTCCTGTCTCCCACGCTGGCTGTGTGACCTCAGTCCAACCAGTTCACCTCTCTGAGCCTCCGTTTGCCAACTTGAGGTGGCCTGATGAGAGGCAGTCATCACGCTCATGGAGACTTGCCTTCCAAGCTACCACACCAAGCCCGCTAGCCCACCTGCCGGCAGGACAGCTTCTTGTCCCGGGCCAAGAGAGGGATCAGCCAACTGTGGCTACTAGGCAGAAGCTGTGGTGTGGCCGACATGTGATGAGGCTGAGCAGTTGACTTTACTCACTACTCTCCCCAAGCCTATGAGGGTGGCGACGGGCACCCTCTTTGGAAACTGAGGCATGAAGAGGTACCAACAGGCAGCAGGAATAGAACAGAATTTAAGCCCAGGTCTGGAAGACTCCGTGGCTTCAGAGCGCCACCCAAGTGGACAGAGAAGAAATGAGGTGTCAGGGACACCGACGTACAGGGTGGGAAGCCCGGAGAAGGGAGAATGGCCCTCGGGCCTGAGACTCACGGTAGCCGGCGTTGTTGACCACACAATCCAGGCGACCAAAGCAGCGGACAGTCTCAGAAAGGAGGGCCTGGGGAGAGACATGTCTTTGAGTGAGTGAAGTCGGGGTGCCAACCTTGTGGAGCTGGGGTCCCAATAGCAGGGAGGGGAGGGAGAGGAGATAGAGGAGGTTGGGGAGCAAGACAGGAAAGGGGAGTTCTCACACAAGAGAACTTTGAGGGATCACACCGTCAATCGGTGGGGGCAATAACAGCTTTGAAGAACTGGGAGCTAAAGAGCTTTCTTGGGAGACCTAGTGTAGGGGGGCTTGGAAAGGGGAAGTTCCAGGATCCCTGCCCCACCCCAAGCAGAGTGGAGCTGAGCAGCGATAGAAGATGCTGGAGAAGAAGCTGCAGTAGGAAAGAAGGAAGGAGGAAGGTTGGAAGGAGCAGGAGGGAGAGCAGCAGGAGGCCTGGAGGAGGCACGGGGAGCAGAGGGACATGTGAAGAGGCTGTGCTTGCTTCTTGGTCCTGGACTGGTGGGAACAGCTGCGGGTGAGAGATCCGTGGGGAGCTTAACATGGCAGCTTTCATCTTGACTTTCATTTTGCAATTTTCCTCCCGGATTTGTCTGACCTTTTTCTATGGGTCTCCACCGAAAGGTGCTTTAAACTTGTGGCAGGATTCCCGGCCTTGCTTTGGGCCAATCCTGTCGGCTGGGCTTTTACCCACGAGCAGATAGGTAACTTTGTATGCTCGATTTAGTAACTATATTCTTTGTCTTTTCTGTATTGTTCCCTAATTATATTAAAGTTGCTCTCTATTAAGGATCTTATATGTTTGTCTTGATGCAGCAGATGGCAGAACCCATTTAGAGTGGGCAGGTTTGGGGGTTCTGGGGTGCCCCTCTCCCTGCCCTATAACAATAGGACCAGTCGGTAGAATCAGGCAAAGCTTTAAAATGACACTGGGCTAAACCCTCCGGATCAGGGACACTTTACCCAGGAGGACATGGAAAAGTGGGGGGAACAGCATGTGCAAAAGGCCAGAAGAGAACAATTATTAGACCAGAGGAGCTAGCAGAGATGGGGGAAAGACAGCAAGTCCGCTCACCCTCACATCCTCCTCCTGGGTTACGTCACAGCGGAGAAAGACAGTTCCAGGGAGCTCCTGCTCCAGGGCCTGGCCCCCCAGCTCTGTGGGCAGAGAAGGGCCGGGGCCTGGGCCTGGGTCTGACCGGAGGAGGAGCTGGGCTTGTGGGCTGCGGGACCTTCACTCACCATTTTTGTCGCAGATCACCACTTGGGCTCCGCTTTCCGCTGCCAATGTGGGGGACCACGTTAGCCCTGCGGCCGGTGGAGAGGACTCTGCTGCCCCCTTGCGGGCCCTCTCTCCCCCTGTGCTCGCTGCTGACCCCAAAGTCTTGTGATGATTCCCGAGTACAAAGAGCAAGGGCCTTGACCCTTGTTCTAGTTGGTGACTTCCGTTGCCGTTGGGGGTTCTGTGGGGGCGCCTCCCTGGGTTCTAGTCAACCCCATCCCAGGAAGTGACATTCCCCCAAAGCACCCCATTGATTCGTAATAAAGGGGGACCCAGAAAAAAGGAATAACAGTCATAAGAGACTGCTAGAGGCCCAAGCTGGGGTCACCCCCCAACACCCCCCCCAGGTTCCCCCAACTGCTCCTTCCTTAGCATTGCGAATTAGACTCCATAAGAGCAGAACCCAGGAGAGCCTCCAGTCCGGAGACTCTGCTCTCCCACCCCTCTTAGCCCAGGGGCTGCTGCTCTTCCAGGGTCCAATATTCCGGCCACCGGACCCCTCTCACCGAAGGCTCTCACGATCCCGGCTCCAATGCCGCGCCCGCCCCCTGTCACCACGACCACCTTCCCGGCGTAGCGCGTCGCCATTGCCCTCCGCGATAGCCCGTCTCTTCCTCTCTCCCACGACCACGGGGCCTCTTCCACCTCCAAAGTCCAGGGAGGCCGTGGGGGCGAACCATAAATAGGGGCTGGATCCTGGAAAGCCCGGCCCTGGGGGGCGTTGCCAGGCGAGCCCAGAGACCAGTGGCCCCCAGTCCCTCCTCCCTCCGACCGGGGCGCCAGAGCCCCAGCCCCTCCTTCCTCAAACTTCTCCCTCAACCCCGGAGTCCGGCTCCCCGGCTTCCTCCTCTTTCAGATCGGGAGTCCTGGCCCCAAATGCCCTTCTCCCTCCAGCTCGGGATTTACAGCGCCGTCCCCCTCGCCCGCAGCCCCAGTGGCAGGAGAGCCTGGGGGCGAGGTCACCTGGGGCGTGGGGTCTCCATATCCGAGATCCCGTCCCTTCCTTCCTCGGGACCCAAGAGTCCGTGACTGCAGCTCGACCCCTGCGTCACAACCCACACAGAAAGACAACTGTTGCCTACAAGTTCAAAGTTTTAATCCAAATTGGGACAAGTGTTGGGAAAACCAAACTTTGGCCACAGCAACCACGCCCCTTCTCCGCCGGCTCGGGAGAGAGCGGAGACTCCGGATCCCAGGGCGGAACCTCGGGCCACGCCCTCACGCTCCGATTGGCTGCTCAGAAGCTGGACTGCAGCAGAGTGACGCGCAGAGGCCACGCCCCCTCGTCCTGGGCCAGGACGGGAGGGGCGGGCCCCGACGCCCACGTGGTCTCCCAGGCCGCGGCCGCGCCACGCCCACTGGCTGGGCGGGAGAACGCGGTGGGGCGGGAGTTGGCCGTTCCGGGAGATGTCGGGGGCGAGGTCACCTGCGGCGTGGGATCAGAGGCGGGCGGCGGCGCAGGAGGGAGCGTGTCCACTCGGGAGTCCACGTTCCCACCTGGAGAAGGCAAGTGGGGAATGAGAATGGCAGACTTTGGGACCCCAGGCCTTTCCTCCCCCGACCCTGAACCAGCTTCCTTCCTGCCTAGGACCTAGAAGGGCCAAGTCCTGTCTAGCGCTTTCCGCATCAAGGCAGACGATTCCCACCGGCTCCCAGGCTCCTCCCACAAGGGTCTAGGACCCCGAGTCTCTGACTCCCCCTTCCCTAAAACCCAGGACGCCAAGGTCCCCAACCCTGCTCACCTGTCATCATTTTGTGCCACTGGGACGCCTCGGTGGCCAGGGCATGAGAGAGGCTCAGGACTCGTTCCCGGTGACCTTCGGACGTCGGCAAGTAGGGGGTGGTGTTCCTTGGACTAGGAAAAAAAGAGATTTGGGGGACGCGTACTAATAGCCACTACAGAGAGGACCACAGAGCCGCGCAGGTCCTTCTGGGAGTTGTAGTCCCTAGCACGTGTCTCTAAAGGATTTTTTAAAGGCCTGGCCTTCACAAAAACCTGTGCTTTACCGGATGTGTAATTCACTAACCCATACATTTTACCCAATGTCATGATCCAGCGAGCAGAGTTTGACATTCAGGGCGTTTGGAGAACCACAGTTCTCATTAGGGATTTAGGGCTTTCTGGTGCCACAGGAAGTCAAGTATCTCTAAAAGGTATGCGTCAGTACTCAGGAACATTAGTGATTATGTTACTTCCCTCTGCTTTAGCAACTCCTTTCCTCTACTCCGTGTCCCCCTCCCGTAGCTTACCTGCTCCAGGACCCCGAGCTTCTGAGCCATTTCTGGGCTCCTAAGTGGCCTAGGGCAGGCTGCAAGGAAATGGGGTGCTAGAATTCCTTCCCTAGAAACCCCCACCTTCTCATCTTAAGGATGTAGAAGAGGGGGATCAGAGAAGGAATGAAATTGCCCCCAAAGATTCAGCCCCTGGAAAGCATGGATGGATTAAAAAAACACCACCCACTCCCACGTACCCCCTTTTGTGTTCTGGGAAAAGTCTTGCTGCAAAGAATCCCTCCTTTCCACAGGATGTAACTAAGAGCCACAAAGGAAGCCTCCCCCCATCTCTGACAAGGCCAGAAACAAACCCTCCCAATTTACATTCTTTGCCTCATAAATGATTGACTAGACTGTTTGTTCCCCCAAAGAAACTAGACATAGAAATAGGAGTTCTGTGTTCAGCTGACTGACCCAGATGCCCTCTGATTAGAACACCAGCCCCCACTGTAAAGCCACCCCACCTATGACACGGCTGTCTAATTCCTCCTGGTGGAAAATGAAACCACCCCACTGACTGCCTTGAGTCAGGTGCTCCCCATTGCAGCGGTTGGATTTAAATTCAGTTCCTCGCTTGTTTGTTTGGGATTTTTCCCCACCTTTGATAACTAACAACTGAAAAGAAAAACAGAGCTTGGTGCAGAGCTGTGACGCCCACCCACAGGGAGAAGGAAGTTGTCTCTACCCCCTCCTCTGCCCTCTCTACTTGGGGACGGAGGGTGCTGACATCAGCACAGGTAGAAGTTGGGGTGAATCTGGAAACCTGGGAGGCTGGGCACACGCCCACTTTACAGCGAGGAAGCCCACCACCACCCACCCCTGCTCCTCTCACCCTCTGGTCCATGTCCGGATGGCATCTGGCCCGGGACAGGGTCCGCCCCAGGGTGAGGCGCCCAGGGGAGGCAGGGCGAGGGAGAGGCCGCCCACACTCCTGGTTTCTTCGCATCCTCTCCAGCTGCTCCTGGGCACTCATCCGGGGACGGGCCAGGGGGGCCTGGGAGGAGAGAAATGCCTGGAGCCCCCAGCCGTGGCCTCCCTGTGATCTCTGCCCTGGACCTCTGGGCTCCAGACTTGCCTTTTCCAGAGAGCCGCCACCAAACCACAGGGGTTCTTTGGACGCCAGAGCTGATCCCCTGGGGTCCGTGTGTCCTCCCTTCACCCGAGCGCACCGGGACAAAGGCCTTGGAACTGCGTGACCAGGCTCCACCCTCCCATCTGGTCTCAGCTCTGCCAGTGGCCTTGAGAAGGCGAAGCCCGGGCCTAACGCGGCTCCATGTCCCCAGACAGACCACGTGCCCTCCACTAATCTTCAGGACTCGGTAACAAGAAGCCACTGCGTCCACCCTGACCATGACAGGAAGAATGGCAGCTGCTGAGTGAAGGGCCTGTGGGCTGGCCTTACAGAGAGAGAACTTCACGAACTCTCTCTTGACCTCAAAACCAGACAAATATGAGGGGACGCCACGTGACCACAGGAGTCAGCTGCCACCAGCCACGTTGCTCCCCAGGCTGAGAGAGGTACCCCAGCGCCTCCTTGCCCTCGGCCCTGCTGACACCTTGCTTGTGGACTGCTCACCTTCAGAATTTAATTAAAATGCTATTTTTAATTAAAACATACATCAAAGAAGAAAATGTTCACCCAAAAGAAACCAGAACATGTTCACATAGCTTTTAGCATTAGCTTAAATTAAATTAAGGTTTATGATCTGTATGATTTTAATTAAAACACTATGATGCCCCCCAGGCCTCCCTGGTGGCTCAAGGGGTTAAGGGTTAAGTCTCAGCACTATGAAGCATCCCCAGCCACTGCAGCACAAGTTCGATATCTGGCCAGGGAGGAGACCCACATGGCGCAGCAGACCTCTCTTGCCTCGCCCACTGCTCCCCTCAGCAGTGTACTTCCATTGATCTGCCTGTTCTGCTCCCTGCTCTCTGTGGTGAATCATCTCACCCCCCCACACACACCTCTGGCCTGTACCCCAGTGCTTGTATGCATAAATAAATAAGATAAATCTTAACGAAAAAAAATAGCTCAGCCTCTTCCAGGCCCAGCAGACAGGGATGGGACGTTTTGGAAAGAGGAAATTGAAGAGTTACCTGTGAACGCTAAAGGCTGATGTAAATTTTATTTATTTTGCATAGAAGAACTGGGCTGGAGGCCAGAAGTGGGGGGAAGAGAGGGGGTAAATGTGAGAGGATTCACCAGAGAGTGTGGGGAACAAAACGGGTGGAATGACTGAAATACACTGCTGAGGGGAGCAGCAGGGAGACAGGAGAGGTCTGCTGCGCCCTGTGGGTCTGCTCCCTGACGGGGAATTGAACTCAGGCCAAAGGCCCCTGATGTAAATTTTTATTTTAAACACTTTTTTTAAAAGATTTATTTATTTATGCATACAAGAGCTGGTACAGACCAGAGTCCAGGGAGGTGAGAGGATTCACCAGAGACAGAGTGGAGAGCAGAACAGGCAGACTGACTGAAACACTGTGAGGGCAGTAATGGGAGAGGCAGGAGAGGTCGCTGCACCATGTGGGTCCCCTCCCTGGCCAGCGGCAGGGATCACCTCGTGCTGTAGTGGCTGCGGTTTGCTTCATAGTGTGTTGCTTAACCCACTGCACAACCAGGAAGGCCCTGATGTAAATTTTAAAGAAACTCCGGAACTAATCTCAGCCTGACACTTTAGTAGTAAGCCGTCAGCCCAGATCTATATCTTCCATCTTAGAGCCTATAAACTCCGAGTATTAAGAGCCAAACTTTTCTCTCGGTGGCCAGACACTCTCTCCATAGTCCCTGCAGCTCCGCAGTCATTCAGTAAATCTGGCTTTTCTACTTCCCATCTAGTCTGGTGAATTCTTTCACAGGGGAGACCCTGGCGTCCCTCCACTGCGGTGGATTCACTCCTCACTTCGTGCACAGGAGCGCTAGCACCCTAGTACCTAGGGCTGGAGTCGGCGGCATTTCGCTTTTTGAATGACATTCGCCTTTGGAAGAGGTATTAAGATGGATGTATCTAGAATCCCGCTGCCTGGCAACATCGCCACATCTTTTAACCTAGTGCAAACCATGGTCACTCCCACCAACACCGTCTCCTTCACCCCTCCCTGGGTCAGCCCTCCCGTCTGTTCCCCCACATGGCCACCAGAGGGCGCCCGTTCCCACGCCT
Organism: Galemys pyrenaicus; assembly: GCA_019455555.1. NCBI lineage: Eukaryota > Metazoa > Chordata > Mammalia > Eulipotyphla > Talpidae > Galemys > Galemys pyrenaicus. Next base: position 398,328 of record JAGFMF010011469.1, read on the forward strand.
GCAGCTACCAGCTAACACATCACATTGCCATGACGCCTCCCAGACCACGGCACTGACCACTGCACTCCGACCCCCGAGCATCCCAAAGCAACTTGGCTCTGTTCTGTTTTTATTTCCTTTGTACTTGCAACATATAAAATAATGGATAGTAAGTTGATTGTTTATCATCTGCCTCCTCCTAGAATCTTGAATATCAGATTCATGACAGAAAGATTTTCTTCCTTCATCTTCCATGTGTGTGGCTTGAGCGTGTGAGCTCAATGCACTCTAGAACTTTCTGTGTTGGTGGAAACGTTGCATGCATGACTGTCCCACAGGGCAGCTACTGGCTCCAGGCGGCTCCTGAGCGCCTGAAATGCAGCCAGTGTAGGTGCATTTACTTCACTTTAACTTGTTTTAAGTTACCTAGCCACATGTGGCTGTGAACTAAAATTACCAATTAAAAGCGTGCTCCTCTCCCAGGTCTATAGATTAGAGCTCCAGCCAGAGCGCAAAGGGACTGGCCTGACGAAGCTGCATCGACAACAACAAAGTGTTTCTGGGCAAGACTTCAAGGGCTATGGCGTTGCTAAAACTCCAGTTCCCAGAAGATAAAGCTCTAAAGAGAGGGGGGTAAGTTTAATAACCGTCCTTGTTTGCCTCCAGGCTCAGACAATGTAGGAGAGATGCGTTTACTGGACACCTGCCCCAACTTTCTCTGTAAAAATCCTCGAAAATGTGAAGTGTTTTCCTTGCATAAAATTCTTATCAGGAAGCTCAGAATTTGGGCAGCTTTCCCAGAGATCTCTGGGGGCTGTTCCTGGGCTCGTGTCCTCAGACATGATTCTTTGTCAAGTCACTTAATTTTTTTGTTTGCCTCCATTTATTTAAGCCAGCGTGGCTCTTGGCTCCATTATGAGACAGCCAAGTGGATATTTAATAAATAGGTGTTCCAGGTACTATTTTTTCAGGTACTATTTTTTACCTTAATGGGTATTTGTTTAAATCCTCACATCAGGGCCCTCCTTGGTGGCACAGTGGGTTAAGCAACATACTATGAAGCGGACCTCAGCCACTACAGCATGAGTTTGATCCGTGCAGCCGGCTGAGGAGGTGACTCACATGGCGCAGGCAGACCTCTCCTGCCTGGCCCACTGTTCCCCTCAGCAGTGTGTTTCAGTCCATCTGCCTGTTCTGCCCCCTGCTATGTCTGGTGGATTCTCTCACCTTCCCGCACCTCTGGCCTGTACCCCAGTGCTTGTATGCATAACTAAATAAATCTTTTTAAAAAATAAAATAAATCCTCACATCAGCTCTGGGGGGGAGGCATTGCCATTCACTCCAGTTTGCAGGGAAGAAAATGGAACAGAGAGGTTAAGTAACAGACCCAAAGTCACACAGCTCAGAAGTGGCAGAAACAAGCCCAAACTTAACACTCTTAACAGCTCTGCTCTCTGCTCTGGCAGGAGAGTGTGACCTTAGACTGCCCCTCTCCCAGCTGTTTCCCCAAGAGTGACAGACCCATGGGGGCCATGTCAAGGGGTTACCTGGTGGATGGCCTACCTTGGTTCCTGGCTGGGGAGAAGGGGGACGGCGGCTCTCAGGGCTGGAGGCACGAGAGACTCTCGGAGATCCAAGACCTGGAAGGGCAGAGGGAACTCGGTGAGTTGGGGGAAAGCCAAGCAAGTCCCACCCTGCCCAGGGCACTCACCTGAAGGACTGGCCAGGTCTCTGTTGCCCCCCGGGGGCCGCCCCCAGTCAGCCTCAGGGGACCGAGAGGAGCTCAGTTCCAAAGACTCAGGCAGACTCTGCAGGTGTTGAGAAAGGGGAATAATGATTGTTATTATTACTACCATTTTTCAAGCACTTGGCAATTAAGATACCCTAAGCGTAGGTAGGGTATCTTAAAGATTTTATTTTTTATGCATACAAGAGCTGGGGTACAGGCCAGAGGTGAGGGGGTGAGACAGAGTGGGGAGCAGAACAGGCAGCTCGACTGGAATCCACTGCTGAGGGGAGCAGTGGGGAGACGGGAGAGGTCTGCTGTGCCCTGTGGACCCCTGTCACACTGCTGCACAGTGGATGCTCACAGTGCAGCACTCAACCCCCCACACTACCAGGGAGCCCTCTCTACAGGTTTCTTACAGTCCCTTTGACTAGAGAGGACGTGGAGTGGCCTAAATGCCCATCAACAGACGGCTGGTATTCCCTCACTCTGGAATATTGTTCAGCTCCAGGGAAAATGAAAGGCAGCCATTTCCAGCAACATGGAGAGAATCTGAGGGAGTAATGTGTATAAAGTAAGTCAGAATAACGAAAACAGGAGCCTCCCTGGTGACTCAAGGGTTAAGTCTCAGTACTCTGAAGCTATCGGCAGCCACTGCAGCACCACTTCGATCCCCAGTCAGGGAGCAGACCCACAGGGCAGCAGACCTCTCCTGTCTTCTCCCCACTGCTCCCCTCAGCAGTCGATCTGGCTGTTCTGCTCCCCCTCTGTGAATCCTCTCACCTCCTCCCAAAACTCTGGCCTACACCCCAGCTCTTGCACCCATAAATAAATAAATCTTTTAAAAAAAAAACAGAAGAAGCAGCGATATAGGCCCGGCTGTTGGGAGGTGTTGGGAGCCAGCTGCGACTCTGTGACCCCACTATAACAAATGAGAAAGCAAATGCTTCTGGAGCTTAGGACACGAGCAGGTGAGACAGTAGGCCAGGGTGGGAAGAAACATGTGTGTCTTACCTCCCTCTCTGAAGACTCCTCAATTTGGAGTGCGGCAGGTGGGGAATCAGGCTCAGTGTGGGTGGGTGGTTTCTGGGGAGCCCCCAGACCTGCCAGTGTATCTTCCACCATCCACAGTTGCTGCTGAGCGGACGCTCTGTCCTGGGGGAGGAAAAGCATCCTTTATTCCTTATTCCGGGGAGGGGGGGGCACATGGAAGGTCAAAGGTCATAGACAGTGTGAAGTCGCTGGGCTGCATTTACGGAGCCCTAAGTGGGCCAGGTGCACGCATGCCTACCACCGTCTCTCATCAACGCTGTCTTTGCTGTACTGCTGCAGGTTTACCTCTGGCAGAAAGAGGTGACGCGGAAATGCATGAGTGTGGTGTGAGCACCCTGGTCTGTCGTTTTGGTCCGTTTGTCTAACCTTGAATCTTAGTGACTGTAGTTTTAGTCAGATTTAGACCCCAAACTTTGTTCTCGGAGGTCGCTTTGGTGACTGCTGTTTTTTGCACTCTAGAAACAAAGCCAGTTTGTCGGTCCACATTAAAACCTCCTGGAGCGGTTTTGGGGTTATGCATCCCCACTGGAGAACTCAGTCTGAGGAGCCTACATGTTTCCGTCGTTCCATATTTTCTAGACATAAACATGGCCCGTCTCTCCAGCTGTGTGGGTCTTGTATTTCTCTTGCTGATCATTTGAGGCTTTCAGAGTGGACGGTTTGCACATCTTTCACCAGATTTCTCCCTGAATGTACAGTCTATGTAAATTACAAACACCAGTGTTTAGAAATATTTATTTTCTAATAGTTGGGTAGCAGCACACAGGAAGACAACGGTGTTTATATATTATCCTTGTACTCAGTGACCTTGCTAAATTCATTTATTCTAATAGCTTAGCTGGAGATTATTTTGGGTTTTTTATGTATACAAAATCATGTCATCTGTAAGTCAAAACCACTTGAATTCATCCTCTCTAGTCCTTATTAACTTTGATTTATTTCCAGGCTCATATGTACAGGACCCCTGGTGTGAAGGGGTCCAAGTTTCCCACCTTACACTGTCAACTATGGAGTTTACTGTAGATGTTGTTATAGATGACTCATCAGATTAAGAATGTTTCCTTCTCATCTGACTTTGTCGAGAGCTTTAATCATTTCTTCAAAACTTTTTTCTGCATGTCCTGGAATGATGAGTGGTTACTCCTTTCTCTTGTTAAATGTGGTGAAATACATGGACAGGTTTTCAAGAGTTAGCCTAACCTTGTATTTCTGTAATAAACCTAACCTGGGATGCGTTGTTATCATCCACAGGAATGGCCTCACAACATCACTCAGCCATTTCTAGAAGACACTTCGTAGTCTAATGATAGAAACCTTTATTCACAAAGGACCACTCCTAAATTCTTCAGACTTAGCTAGAACTGTCTTTGGAACTCCCATCCAAAGCCTTTTCGGAAACAAATCAATTCTACCAGTTCCATAGATCACTGGTGCTGAGTAATATTTAACACCAGTAAGTGGAAGATTAGAGCTGAGAGGTGGACTGTAGGAAGAAATGGATAGGCTTAGGGTGAAGAGGGTGGGCCCTGGGAGTATGCATATGATACACAGAAGCCATTGTTTCTTGGCTACAGGTACGTGTTTTAGAGTCTCAACCGCCAGGTTCAGACAGACGAAGTAGGTCTGAGGCTAAGCATCAGAGCTTACACTTCCAGACTGGGCCTTGAACAAAGGGACTGGATAGTGAACTGGAAATTACAGAGGATAAATTCACCAGCAAAAGTAGGATGCAGAATGCCAAGACCTGAGCTTGCAGGATGGGCAAGGGCTGAGGGGTGGAGTTTTCTCACAAAGGCAAAACAAAAGAGATTTGGAGCCAGGAGAGAGTGGCTCCGAATTTGAAAGGAGGTTTTAACTACAGTAGGGTTTTTCAACTAAAAGACAAAACAAAGTGGGAGGGGCTTGGGATAAACACAGCCTAAGGGTTGGGCACTATCTACCAAGTGCTTATTATACTTACGAAGTCTTCACAGCGATCTTATAAAGTGGGATTCTGTGAGCTGGGCTTAAAGGCCTCAAGTGTTTCCATGGGAACGTGGAGTGGCAGGTGGGGCTTCTGGGCTGGGGGTTTAGGGCAGGGGTGTACCTGGGGGGACCCAAGGTGCAGCAGGTACTCGAGGGTCTCTCTCAAGGTGCCCAGCTCCTGCTCCAGGCCGCTGTATGTGTCCCAGACCCGTTCTCTCTCCTTGGGTCCCGGAAAGAGGAGGCACAGGTTAGCATGCCAGCCAGCCAAATCTTTCCCCCAGGCCCTCTTTCCCCAGCTGGGGAGGGGGTAGGTGGCCTGGGCCTGGTGCCCTGGGGTGGGAGCCTCTAGGTGTCTATGGACTATAATTCCCAAGGACGTCTGTGCTCAGACTTCGGAGAACCCAAGTCTGTTTGGATCCTATATTCCAAGCAGCTGCTAGTGTGGACAAGTAACAAGTTCCCCCGGATGCTCTGGATTATCTCTGCACTCCCTGTGGGCAGCAGAGCCCACAAGCTAATGAATTCTTGGGACAGTCAAGGCCACACCCCATGCATCCCTGGGAGTAGAAATCTCCTTTTGAATAATAGTAACAACAACAACAACAATAATAATACAAGGCCTCCCTGTGGCACAGCTGGTTTAGCGCCATACTGTGGGGCTTCCGCAGCCACTACAGTGTAAGTTCGATCCCCGGCCAGGGAGGGGACCCACATGGTGCAGCACACCTCTCCTGTCTCCCCAGTGCTCCCCTCAGCAGTGGATTTCAGTAGATCCACCTGTTCTGCTCCCCACTCTGTCTCTGGTGAATCCCTCACTCCCCACATCTCTGGCCTGTACCCCAGCTCTTGTATGCATAAAGTAAAATCTTAAAATAATAATTATAATTATATTTATATATATTTATATATTTATAATTTATATAATTATGCTAACATGTATTAGGCACTACGCTTAGCGCTCACTCAGATTTTGAGCGGTAGGCAGTACGAATGTCAGCATTTTAGAGGTGATCATAATGATAACTAGCACTTAAAGGTAGCTAACTGTCTACCAAGTACCTAAGTGTCTAACAGTCATTCACTTCTTTACTTAGACTTATGAAATCTTCAAAGCAATCTTATAAAGTAAATATCATTTTTAGCACCTCACATTTCCAGGAAGTATCTAAGGCCCAGAGGGGTTAAGTAATTTTTATTTAAAAAAAATAAATCCCCTCTATTTATTTCTTACAACCCCCCGCCCTCCATACACACACGCCCAATTCCATGTGTAAGTCATTTTTCTTAAGGTCTCCCAGCTACTGAGAGTAGGAGCGAGGAAACCTGTATCAAATGCACCATCTCAAGCCAGTACATTAGATTCCGTTGCCTCTGCTTGCCACTCGTCCTCTGGCTTGTCATGATCACTGTTTTAAAATTGAGGGAAAATGGGCCTCCCTGGTGGCGCAGCGGGTTGAGCGCTGCACTGTGGGGCCTCAGCTGCACAGCAGCGCGAGTTCAATCCCCGCGGACCCACATGGTGCAGCAGACCTCTCCTGCCTCTCCCGCTGCTCCCCTCAGCAGTGTGTTTCAGTCCATCTACCTGTTTTGTTCCCCGCTCTGTCTCTGGTGAATCCTCTCACCTCCCAAACCTCTGGTCTATACCCCAGCTCTAAGTGCATAAATAAATAAAATCTTAAAAAAGTAAAATTTAGGGAAAGGGAAATCTTAAGAACTGTATTCCTATGCGGCACTGGGTAGGGCCCTGGGCCTCCCTGGAGGGCATGGGCTTTTGGGATGCTCACCTGGGTCAGGTGACAGAGAGCGGCCCTCACGCTGACCAGTCGGTCCTGCAGGAGGCGCTGTCGTCCCCAGGCCCGCCCAGGAACGGCAACCTCCCTGGCTGTCTGGCCCATCTGCTGCCGGGTCAACTCCAGGGCTGCTTCTAGCTGCTCCTGCACCCAGATGGGGTGGTTAGATGCGGAAGCCACACCCAACACCAGGGAGAGCAGACAAGTCCCGTGTTCCTGGGTAAGCAGGAATCAGGAAGGACTGAGGGTGCGCCCTCCCCGTCCCAGCAGCCTGTACCTTCTCCTCCTGCCTCTGGTCTATCTCTTCCTGCAGCCTCCTGAGGAGCCGGTCCTGCCCACACAGCTTGTTCAGCAGAGACTGGAGGAAAGAAAACAGCAGCTCTTTGCGGGACAGACCTGGCTCTTCACCCACCGCCTCCCCCCTCACATAGAACATTCTCGCCTCAATTCTGGGAAGTTGGATCAGGAGGACTTACATCTGTCTCCAAGCTTTGGTGGAAAGGTGAGTCCAAGGGGGGACCGGGCTAAGGAAAAGCAGAGAAGATGGGAGTCCCATGGAGCTTACTGTAATTCAGTGCTGAGTTACACCCTACGTCTATGCATAGACCCTTCTCCTTAGCAGCTTCATTCCGAGTCTAGCAACTGCAGTAGGCCAATTGCCCATTCATGGCTTTAGGAAGATCCAAGGGGCTCTGTTACCAAATAGCGATGAATGGGGGGAAAATATGACACTTCTTTTATGTCTGAGAAGGAAACAAGAACACTGGGTACCCTGTTCCAGCTTAACACTAGACCTTAGAGATCTTGACCAATGCTATACAATAAGAAAAAGGAAACAAAGAGGGCCTCCCTCGTGGCTCGGTGTTAAAGTGTCCAGTTCCCAACCACTGCAGCACGAGTTCTATCCCTGGCCAGGGAGCTGACCCACATGGTGCAGCAGACCTCTCCTGTCTCTCTGCTGCTCCCCTCAGCAGTGTGTTTCAATAGATCCACCTGTTCTGTTCCCTACTCTGTCTCTGGTGAATCCTTTCACCACCACCACCCCATACCTCTGGCCTATACCCCAGTTCTTGTATGCATAAATAAGTAAAAATAAATCTTAAAAAAAGGAAAAGGAAACAAAGAAATATAAGGATAGGAATTGACAGATAATATGCTCGTTTATCCAAAAGATCTAATTAGAGCGTGATTAGAACTAAGAAGAGAATTCAGCAAAGATCCAGGTGCAAGATGGGACAACTATACCAATAGCCTATCTAGACACCATCAATAGCTAGAGAGATAGGTTATTGTTGTTGTTGCTTTATCTAATATGCACACAAGAACTGGAGTACAGGCCAGAGGTGTGGCAAGGTAAGAGGATTCACCAGAGACAAAGTGGGTTGCAGAACAGGCAGATCTACTGAAATAAACTGCTGGCTGGGGATTGAACTTCTGCTGCAGTGGTTGTGGCTGCATCATAGTTTGGTTCTTAACCCCTTGTGCCACCAAGGAGGCCCCTAGAGAGGTAATTTTTTAAAAAAATACATCATTCAAATAGCTATAAAACTAACAGGCATTCAAGAGTTCTCTTAACTGAGTGTACACGGGAAATCCTTTAAGATTAAAAACAAACAAACAACCTAGAAGGGATATGACTGAGTGGAGGGATCCTGACTATGATACCCAGCTGAGACAGCCTTAGTGAACTACTAGAAGTGCCCTCGCAGGGACCTTGAAATAGCCACTTCTCTAGGCTACCAGTCCAGGAGGTGACATTCACCATAGCAAAAAAAAAAGAGAGAGGGCTGGGGCTCGAGCAGATTCAAGATGCCCGAAGTCACCTACCAATAAAACCATGGAAGCCCGGGTGCCAGGAGGTCTTGGGGGAAGCTGTAGATATGTGGAGGTGCCAGAGGGGGCCTGGAAGGAATATTGAGATGAGATGTTTAGAGATTGGCATGTCTCAGTAACAAAAAGTAGGGTGGCTGTGTCCAGAACTGAGCTGTCTTAGGAGACTTTTCGAGGTCACACTGGATTCCCATGATTTCCTCAGCCCCCTGCTCTCCAGCTTTGTGTGCCTCTGTGGGGACGTAGAGAATGGTAATAAATGGACAAGACAGGCAGAATAGCCACAGGCCCCAGGGAAGTAGCAATCTACTCTCACATTTGTGGTCAGCTGTGGATATTCTGGGCTACAATCCCATAATGCTCAGAGTGACCAATTTGGAAAGAGAAACTGGATACATAAGGCATATGCAATTCTGCACTACCTCAAAAGGTACGGGCTTGGAAGGGAGTATTCTGGGCTACCGTCTCCATCATGCTGAAGGGGTAATGGCCAGAGACCAGCCTGAAGAGAGCCCTGATGACTGATGAGAGATAAAGTCCATTCTCCCTTTCAAGTCTGAACCCAGCTATGCTGCTGTGAACTACAATTCCCATGACTCTCAGGGGGCAATGGCCTAGCAACCACTCTGATAGACAGCCCAACGCCATATGGGAAAGGTAGTTCTGCTCCCTGCTCCCTGTCACTCTCTGCTCACCTGTGTTCTGGCCTCCTGACTCCAGTGTTGGGGGCTCCTGGGGGGTCTTCCTCCAGCCTCAGAGACGGGTCCTCGGTGGGGAGTGGGTGGTCGGGAGACGGTCTGCCGCTGGGGCCCAATATCCAGGGGAGGCCGGACATCAATGCGACTCATGGGGGTGTGGGGCCTGGCTGAGGGTGCTGTGTCTCCAGAGGTAGGAGGTGGTCTGCGAGCAGGAGCAGAACTTGGCCGGGGGAGACTCAGAGGAGAGGGCGGGCGAGAGAGAGGTGTGAACAGGCTGTGGGGAGGTGAGAATTAGTGAACTGGGTCAATGAGAGCCCCTTCACCCCAGTACCCACCAAGTCAACCTCAAAGATGTGTCTCCTTTCGGTGTGTCTTACTGCCCTGGCACCTTCCCCTACTGGCCAGGTCCCCAATTGTTGCCCCCTTTGAGTCATCCCCACAACCTCTGACCCCACAAAAACCCCAGCAAGTCGCTTATACTCAGGTGAGATGGCCCTAAGCCAGCCCCTGCTCAGTCCCAGTCTCCTCTCCACCCTTCTTAACCTCTGAGGCTCAGCCCTAGAGGAACTTCTGGCCCAGCTTCTCTGCCCAACTCACTCGGGGCTCCTCGCCCTCCGAATCTGGGACCCAGATTGGAGATCGACTGTGGGGCTGGTGGGGAGCAGTCCGGTTCTGCCCCGGCCGCTGGAGAGCCGAGCTACTTCCGGTGACTCTGAGCGGCGTGCCTCCTCCCTTCTTCTCCCCTCTGGGGGACCACCCGGGCCTCCAGGGCCTTCCCCCGGCTGGGGACGCGCAGGTGACCTGGGCCGCCCACTAATGAGGGAACAGAGAAAAAGAGGTCACCCCTTGGAGCTTCAGCACAGACTCTAGTCTCAAGTCACAGACGAGGACTCGGGACAGACCCGAAAGAGGAGAGGTCTAGGAACTGTTCCCATTTTGCAAATAGGGTCACTGAGGTCTGAGTGTGGGAGTGACTTGTGCAGGGCCGCCACGTCCACCTGGGTGGTCGCTGGACCCAATGCCCAAGCTATGTGTCCCCTGCCTGAAAACAGGGTGGGGCTGGGGATTCTCCTGAGACTTTCTTTTTAAAATCTGACTTTGAGTGACAGCCTCAGGGGGTGGAGTCTTCTGAGGGAGCCAATCAGAGTGTAGAATATTGAACTTTGAGTGAGAGCCTCAGGGGGTGGAGTCTTCTGAGGGAGCCAATCAGAGAGTACAGAAATTGATGAGGGGCGGCTGGACCAAGTAGAGGGCGGAGCTTACGAGAGAAAGTCTTGCTGGTGAGAGGAGACACGGAAAGCGACCCGCTAAAAGAAGAGTGATTACTGATTCAAAGGAATACCTGCACCCCTGTGTTCATTGCAGCACTATTTATAATTGGTAAGACTTGGAAGCAACCCCAATGCCCAAAAGTAGAGGACTGGATAAAGAAGAGGTGGTCCACAGACACAATGGAATACTATTCAGCAATCAAAAAGACAAACTAGAGTCCTTTGGATGGAGCTAAAAGGAACTGTGCTCAGTGAAATAAGTCAGAAGGCAAAAAGAAAATATTGGATAGTTTCCCTTATAGGAGGAATATCAGGGAGCCAAGTAAGGGACCAAGGAAAAGAACAATAACAATAATTTAAAAAAAAATCAAATCACAACATACAAAAACAAAGAGACAAAGACAAACCAGAGGCACTTTGTGGAGAGGAGGAGGGAGAGTGACTGGGATGAGGACAGAAAGAGCACAAGGGACCGAGGTGCCGGTGCACGGGGAATGGTGGTGGGAATTCCATGGGGACTACAAATGATGGCAAATACACGTGAACAAAGAGAAAAGGTAAAATAAAATAAGTAAAGGAACAGCGACTGGGTGTTGAAGAGGCTGGGCCGCAGGGGAGGAGTTCGGGTTAGCCGAGGTAGGAGTTAGACCGAGGGTGGAGGTACAGGATCAGGAGCTTGGCCTGGGCCGAGACCCACCAGTCGTCGCCCTCCGCGCGGGAGGCGCGGCCCAGCGCCCGGAGCCAGCCCCGCAGGTCCTCCAGCGTGTCCGCAGCCAGGACGTAGGTCCGCATGCCCGGGTGCTCCGCCTGCGGCAAGCGAGAGCTGGGAGCCCAGCGCTGGGGGACCCTGGTCAGGAGCCAGAGCCTCCCCCCACCGCCTGGTGCTTCGGGGCCCACCGAGGACGGACAGACGGACTCACGGTGAAGGTGAAGCGCCGGCCTCGGGGGGCACCGGGCCCATCTGGTCTGATGCTGTAGCTGGGGAGCAGGACGCTGCCCAGGACACTCTCTTCTCGGCTGTCTGCAAGGAGCGGCTGGAGGTCGGGATCCGGTGGGGTTCTCAGGCTGGGGGGCTGGGGCAAAGGGAGGGGCGCCCACCCCATGCCGCGGGGGCACTGACCCTTGTAATAGAAGAGGCAGTGGCCAGAGAGAACGAACCAGCGGCGTTTCCAGAGCCGGAGCCCAGCGCTGTCCTGGGGGGAGAGGGCAGGGGAGGTCTGAGCAGGGGGAGAGGAAAGAGCACTTGGGGCCAGGGCCGAGAGAGGAGAGAAGAAGAGCGGGAGGCAGATGGAGACTGGACACCCGCTCATAGCTGACCAGACGGGGCGGGAGGGGGGGTTTGAGCTGTCGCCTCCAGCGGTGGACTCAGCCCACCACAAGCCTTTCCCCACTAGGGCGGTTGTGTTTTCTCCTCTGTCAGAAACAGAAGTTACAGGAAAGAGCCTCCCTGGTGTCGCAAGGGGTTGAGCACCGCACTGTGGGGCTTCCACAGCCATTGTAGTGCTAGTTCAACCCCGGGCCAGGGCGGGGACCCCCAGGGTGCAGCAGACCTTTCCTGCCTCTCCCGCTGCTCCCCTCAGCAGTGTGTTTCAGTCCATCTGCCTGTTCCGCTCCCCGCTCTGTCTCTGGTGGATCCTCTCACCACCCCCACCCAACCCCACTGCCTCTGGCCTGTACCCCAGCTCTTGTATGCATAAATAAATAAAATTGTTTTTAAAAAAGAAAAGAAACAAGTTGCAGGAAAGCCGGGAGCAGGTACAGTAACACACATGGTAGAGCCTGAGACACAGAGAGGCGAAGGAGGTAGCACTGAGCCATCGCCAGGCACTGCAGCACGCGTTCGATCCCTGCCTCCAGCCAGGGAGCTGACCCACATGGCACAGCAGACCTCTCATCTCACCCACCCGCTGCTCCCCTCAGCAGTGTGTTTTAGTCATTCTGCCTCTTCTGTTCCCCACTCTGTCACTGGAGAATCCTCACACCGTTGGCCTGTACCCCAGTTTTTGTATGCATAAATAAATAATTTTTAAAGATTTATTTATGTATACAAGAACTGGGGTACAGGCCAAGGGTGCAGGGGAGGGGGGGCGTGAGAGGATTCACCAGAGACAGAGTGGGGAGCAGAACAGACGGACTAACTGAAATATACTGCTGATGGGGCCAGCAAGGAGACAGGAGAGGTCTGCTGCACCCACCGTGTGGGTCCCCTCCCAGGCCGGGGATGGAACTCGCACTGCAGTGACTGCGGATGCTTCATAGTACTGCGACTTAACCCCCTGTACCACCAGGGAGGACCCATGAAGTCTACTTTCTATACTAATGTATCGTCCGCCTGAACCCCCATCTTGCTTGTATTATATGGTCATGAATGTGGTCTGTAGTCACGGGTCCTTTATGAATGGGGATAACTGGGAAATTCAGCGGCCGGCGACTGTCACTGTGCAGATGCCCAGCGGGGTCTCGGCGCTCTAGAGAGACCATCATCACACAGCCCTATGTGGACACTTGCTGTGTGTCTGGGCCTGACTGTAGATCCTTTGTCTTCTGTGAGCAGCGCGTGCCCCAGGCTTGGTGAGCTGTAACGCGCAAGCAGTGGTGAATGGAAGTGGTGAATGGAAGAGCGAAGCAATGACAGAGCAAAGGGAGAGGCGGGGATGCAAAAGTGAAACATACTTGGAAACTTGGGAGGAAAGAAACAGGAGGATCAACGCCACAGGAGAGCCCCTGCCCCTCCCCCACTCCCTCACCTGCTTGTGAAGCCAGCCACGGATGTGCACCGGGAGGTTGGGGTCCCTTCTGAGCGCATTGCCCCTCTTCCCGAAGGCGTGCACCCTGCTCACGGCCCGGGTGGGCTTCTGAGGACAGAAGGAGGACTGCAGTGAGCGTGACCTTGGGGGGCTGGGGGGACCCTGCAGTGGGCTGCAGGCAGACCGCGGTGCTTGCTCGGCTGCCTCAGACGCCAAGTCCGGGAGGCTCTGGCTGTGGAGATCAGGGTTCGGTGTACACACTGCAGTAGACGCCTGGAGGGGCCGACGAGTGTTCTGAAGCAAGACGGTGGCCAGTGCTGATGGGACAGGAGTGAGGAAACGGATCTGCTCCCAGGAGAGGGTGCTTTGGCCACAGAGCCGCCGAGGAGTGCAGCCTGCGGGATCTGACCTGGAGTCTTGCCCATCCCAGGCCCCAGGCCCCAGACCCCAGGCCCTGTCCTCAGGAGAGACCACCAGCTGCGCCTGGGTTATGGCCAGCTGGAGTCGAAGGACACCTCGGGGCCAGCCAGTGACAGCCCTTAGCAGCCACCTCTGGGGAAGGAGATGCCTCTTCTCGACGTCTTTCCTGCGCACTCGGGCACCAGAGCCAGAGCTGGAGCCAGATCCCCACGGCCGCCCTGCCCTGGAGATGGCGCTCGCGCCACCAGGACCCAGCAGCGGGCAGAAATGAGTAAGGGGAATGGCAGGAGGTCGAGGACGTGAGTGTCCATCACTGCTGGGGTGACAATTTAAGTACAAGCGTCTCGGGCCTCGTGGGGTTTATTTGTCAGAGAAGGCTATTCCTTAGGGAATTTCAGGCCTGGGTGTGTTGGTGGGCTGGAGATAGGACTTTGGATCATGAGTATTTCTGAGCTGGGAGGGGGTGTTAGGGACCTCAAGGCTGGGGAGTGGCTTCATCTTAGCAACCAGAGCCAAGCCAAGTTGTTACTCTGGCTCGATTTGGGGAAACCCAAGGGGCGGGACCGGCAGGGAGTGTCTGAATTCCTAGGGCTGGTGGGCAAGTGAGAGCTGAGGACAAACCCCCTTGTGAGGGAAACTTGCTCTTCGCAACCAACCTCCCACCTTGGGGGGGCCCAAGCCACCAGCCAGGGTCCGCTCTCCCCTGCTGCCCCGCACTCCCCCGCCCCCCGTGAAGCCCCAACCTTGGTGCTCAGGTTGCTGATGGAGGAGAGGGTAGAGGCGCTGCTGGCCAGGCTGAGGCTGCTCCGAGGTCTGGCCTCCTCCATCAAGGGCTGGGAGAGAAAGAAAGGAGCTGTGTGCCCGTGTGAGCAGCTGACCCTGTGGGACAGAGCCCGGGTCAGGGGCTCGGAGGTTGGAGGAGGCTGAAGAGAAAGAGCCTGTTGTTTGGGGGCTGGGGGGCTGGGGAAAGCCCTGGCCTGGGACCACATACCAAGGGCTGTGCCAAGTAAGGTGGGCGGCCCTGGCAGCTGCGGGGGGTGGGGGGAGCTGTCTATAGCCCAAGACAGAGAATAGGGACTCTTTATNGGCTGTGCCAAGTAAGGTGGGCGGCCCGGGCAGCTGCGGGGGGTGGGGGGAGCTGTCTATAGCCCAAGACAGAGAATAGGGACTCTTTATTCTTGCCCCCCAGGAATTTGACCCCCCCCATGCTCAGGGACCCTCCATTCCCTACCTCTTTCTTTCATTCCCTAGTTACCTATCTCCTGCCCTCCCACGTGCACCCCCAGACTGTCCCTGCCAAGTCCTGGGGCACCAAGAACATACACCTAGGTAAGCCCTCCCAGCCCAGCCTGGGAACTTACCAGCTCTGGGGTCTTGATTACAGAGGACAAGAGGCCAGAGACAGCCAGTCTCCCTCTCTCCGTGTCCCTCAGGTGCTGCCTCGCATAGCCACGCTTGCTGTCTTTCTCGCTGTCTCTGGTGGTCTCTCGCCCTCCTTTTAGATGCGCTCTGTCTCCAGCCTCGCCCTCCTCTCTCTCATCGCTGTCTCTTCCCGTGTCTCTCACTCATTGTCTCCCTCCCTGTCACTTCGCCAGTCTCTCTCTTTCTGTCCAAACCTCTTCCCTTGGACTCAAGAGTCTCTTCTTGAGTCTGTCGCCTTCTCTCCCTCACACTCAGTCTCCTCCTCTTTCTCCCTGTCCCTCCACGTCCGCTGTTTCCTCCTCTGATTCCCCTCTCACTTTCTCTCTTCCTCCCTCTCCCAGTTTCTCTTTCCTCTCTGCTGGTCTGCCAGCCGCCCACGCTGCTGTCTCCCCTCCCAATCCCGGCTGACCCCGCCCCTCTTGGCCTCTCCACCACAGCCTGACCCCTGGCTCAGCTGCCCCCACAGCTGAGGGGAGGGGCTGGGGGGGCCCTTGACTCCTGAGTGCCTGCTGGCTGGTCCCTGGAGGGCCCCAGTGCCCTAAGGGCTGAAGCTGGAGTTCCTGAACGTTTGGAGAATAGCTGTGCCCAGAAAGCAGGGCCCGCTGGGCTGTCCATGGCAGGGACCTGGATCCTTGAATGAAGGACGCTTCGATCTCGAAGCTCAGACTCCTGGGTGTGAGCTAGCAGACAGGACATCTGAGGTGTGAATCCAGTGGGGTGGGTGGGTCCAGACCCTCCTGGGAAGAGGGAGTGGCTCTGGATTCCTGGATTCTGGCTAAAGCAGGGTCAAGTGGCCCTTGTCACATCTCCACTTTCTGTTCTAGACAGAAAGTGCTCCCCCCCACCCCACGTTTCCTGGACCTATTTTGAAAAGCAAGATTATGGGGGGGGAGGAGGTGAGGGGAAGCAGGCAGGGAGACTGTGTTACTGGGCCTGGGACTTGGGGAGATTCCCCACTCCCATGAGGTTAACCTGCTGCTACCAGATCAGTTTCAGTTTGTTGTAGGGAATTTTTTTAAAAAAGATTTTTATTTATTTCTTTATTTTAAAGTTTCGTTTTATTTATGCATACAAGAGCTGGGGTGTAGACCAGAGGTGCGGGGGTGTGAGAGGATTCACCAGAGACAGAGTGGGGAATACACTGCTAAAGGGAGTGGCGGGGAGACGAGAGGTCTGCTGCGCCATGTGGGTCCCCTCCCTGGCCGGGGATCGACCGAGACTTAACCCCTAGGCCACCAGGGAGGCCCAGGTAGGGGAAGTTGTGTGTAGGTCTGAAGCAGGTAAAATCCAGGATCACTGCATCAGGTTTTCGACGTTATACCCAGTCACCGCATAGTTCTGGATCACCTGGCCCTGAAAAGTGCGCCAGGCGCTGAAAAGAAAGCCGTGAGCGTGAGCGAGCCAGTGGCTGCCCTCGTGGGGCTGACACGTTCCTTCTCTTCCTCCAGGAATCTAAAGGCTGCGGCGACCCCCGCGGCCAGTGCCTTTACTCCAAGCCTCAGTTTCCTCATCTGTGAAATGGAGTCCAGTGCCCTCCCCTTCCCGGGAGGACGCCGGCGGGGCGTGAAGATGGAAGACCCGAGCCGGGGCGGCCAAGGGACAGCTCCGCGCCCACGCCGGCGGGTGCGCTGATTGACAGCTCGCCGGCGTCGGGGCGTGGCCACGCGCACGTAAGCCCGGAATGTCCGCGAGACTTCCCATTTCGTTTTCCCTGCCCCGCCCCACGTCGACGTGGCGACACCTCGCCGCCCCCCATGGCGTCACCACGTCTGGCTGCGTCGGCTATAAGAGCCTGCGCGCCGCGTCGCCGCTCACCCGCCCCTGCCAGCCTGTTGTCTGCATGTAGCGCCTGCTCGACTTCGCGTCCCTTGGTCGCCACCGCGCCCGCAGCTGCCGGAACCACTCGGAGCCCACGAGCCCACGCCGGAAGGCGAGATGAACGCGCTGGCCGAGCGAGCCGTCCGGACCTGCGACCGCTTGTGGCAGCCCGAACCTGCGCTCCTGCCCCCGGGCTGACGCCCCGTCCCCAGCCGGTGAGTGCGGGTCGGACCGGCCGCGTCCGCAGGGACTTGTCGGTACTGAGGCGGCGGCCCGGCCTTGTGGATACTGGCGCCCGCGGGTTCGGGGGTTCGGGCGGGGCCGCTGGGTCCTGGGGAAGGAGGGGAGGAGCCTGCGCGCGTTTGGGACCGACTCCAGGGCGCGGACAGGAACGTGGAGGGATCGGGAGCCGGATGGGGGCGGGTCTGGGATCCAGATGCTGGCAGGCCCCGATGAACATGGGGGTCATGAAATGTGTGAGTCTCCGACGCGGGAGGGTCATTTGCCCGTCCTGGGGAGAGGAGCGAACGGGGGACTGAGACTTTATCCCGCAGGGAAGCAAGTAGGAAGTTTGTGTTCTCTCTGCTTGGGGGTGGGGCTTGGGGCCTGCGGGAAGAAAGGACTGATGTCTTGGGTCTGAGGAAGGGAAGACTAGGAACCCAGATTCCAGGGTGTTAAGAGGGGCAAGGAAGTGGAGGGACAGAGATGGGCGTGGCTGGTATCAAAGGAATGTGAGACCGGAGCCTCACGTGGCAGTGTCTGTTACTATTCTTTTGTTATGACTCAGCCTCAGCCCCTGATGCTGTCTCCTAAATGGCTTCTTAAGCTTTACTCTTTTTTCCCTCCCTTTTCTCCAGCCCAGAAAGATGGCTCCAGGCCAAGTGCCTCAGCAGTGGCTCCCCTGGAGGGATGCCCACCCCTTCTTCCTCCTGTCCCCGCTGATGGGCCTGTTCAGCCGGGCTTGGAGCCGCCTGAGAAGCCCAGGAGCTCTGGAGTCCTGGTTGGTGGAAGCAGTAACCAGGGCAGATCAGGGAGAAGCTAAGGCTTCTCTGGCCACCTACCATGACCCCGGGGACAGGCACCCTCAAGGAGAGACTGGAGAGATCCGAGCAGCTCAGGAGAATGGAGAAACTTCCTGGGGGGCCCGCCCAGACCTGGAAGCTGGTGTTTCTCTTCTTGAAACTTGGGGACTTTCAGAGGCTGCTGCTGAGCGTGGTAGGGAAAATACAGCCAGTGTCCTTAGAGAGCAGGGACGTGAGTGTATAGGGGGCCACCCTGCTCCTCTGCCCCCCAGCCTTCTCATAAGATCCCTGCAAGACCTCAGGGAGGAGAAGTCAGAGGAAGACGGAGCTGTTGAAGGTAAAGTAGGGACCATGTTCTCTCTTCCCGTGTCACTCTGGGAGAGTTGTCCAGGGGTGGCAGAGGATGCAGAAGATGGAGCAGCTGTACATAAAGAAGCTCCTGGAACATCTACTCCCTCAGCGCCAGGATCCAAGCTCAGAGTGTGGGTGGAGGAAGAGGATGGAGTCACAGAGGAAAGGACAGAAGATAAAGACGCCACGAATACCTCCATTTCCACCCCCTCTGCGGGCTCTCACCCCAGGGCCTGGGAGTGTGGTCCAGGAGAGCAGTTAAAGGAGAAGAGGGATGAAAATGTTGAGGAAGGAGAAGCTCACCCAGGGCCACACTCCTCACTTCTAGCCCTGAGGCCCCAGCTGAGGTCCTGGCAGCATCAAACCAGAGAGATCTCAGTGGAAGAGGAGGTGGAGGGGGACAGTGTTTCTGGGACGGCCGGGGGTCTCACTCCAGTCCCCCTGACAAGTTCCTTCCTGAGGGCCTGGGTGTACCGGCCAGGACAGGACACAGAGGAGGAGGACAGTGATTCAGAAGCACATGAAGACTGGGGAGAAACTGAGGTTCTCTCGTCTACGCTCCCCACAAGTGCCTGTGTGAGGGCCTGGGTGTACCGGCCGGGAGAGGACACAGAGGAGGAGGAGGAGGAGGAGGAGGAGAACAAGAACAGTGATTTGGGAATAGCTGAGGAGGAAGAGGAAGCTGAGGGTCTCATTCCCGCCCCCCTGACAAGTGCCTTCGTGAGGACCTGGGTCTACCGGCCAGGAGAGGACACAGAGGAGGAGGAGGAAGAGGACGGTGATTTAGGAGCAGCTGAAGAGCGGGGAGAAGTTGAGGGTCTCTCTTCTATGCCCCCCACAAGTGCCTTTTTGAAGGCCTGGGTATACCGACCAGGAGAGGACACAGAGGAGGAGGAGGAGGAGGAAAATGATGAGAATGAGGATGAAGATGATTCAGAAGCAGCTGACTCAGAGCCAGGTCCTTCCCTTGAGGAGTGGGGAGAAACCATGGCCGATCCCTTTGCAGTGGCCATCTATTTACCTGGAGAGAAGCCGCCGCCTGCCTGGGCTCCTCCTCGGATGCCCCTGCGACTGCAAAGGCGGCTCAGGCCTGTAGAAGTTCCCACCCGGCATCCGGAACCCACGACGCCCCCAACGGCCAGAAAGGTGGGTGCTAAGGACTGTGAGATTCTTGAATCTTTGTGAGGAGGCGAATCCCCATTTCTGGGTCCCCCATGTGTTGCAGAGGATTGCAGGTGGACTCCACTGGGAGGGCTGTGTAATGCAATCCTTTGTAAGCAGTCCGGTCCTGAGGGAGGGGGAGGCCATGTGACTCAGGTCAGCCCCTGGGAACCTCCACCCTCAGTGAGTCATCAGGCCACATAGTCATCGCCTTTTTGTAACTCCTTTGTGTTTTGTTCTCTCCTCACCCTCCTCCCACCTGTGTATCTTGGGTCTCTTTCCCTGTGTCTCACATGTCCCTACCGGTCCATCCCCCAGGTGCGCTTCTCTGAGAAGGTCTCTGTCCACTTCCTGGCCGTCTGGGCAGGACCAGCCCGTGCAGCCCGCCGAGGCCCCTGGGAGCAGATGGCCCGAGATCGGAGTCGCTTCACCCGCCGCATTGCGCAGGCTGAGGGGGAGTTGGGCCCCTGCTTCACCCCAGCAGCCCGAGCCAGAGCCTGGGCCCGCCTCGAGAACCTTCCCAGTTGTCTAACTGCCAGACCTGTCTCCAGCCAGACAGTGTGCATGTCCACCATCCAGGCCACACCCCTGAGCCAAGCTGTGGCCTCTGTCTCCCCTCCTTGGCCATCGGCCTCTCCTGGCCTGAACCTCAGTGGGAAGCGCGGCTAAGATCAAGTGGTTTGCCTCTTACTATTATTTATTTATTTATTTATTTATTTGAATTGTTGGTTTATATACAGAATAAAGCCTTTTGATTCGTAGAGAGCAGTGTCACTTGTTTCTGAACTAACATCCACCACTCGCGTCCTGAAGCATAAATGCAAGTAGCTCAGATGGAGGATAAACTACAGCTCCCATCATCCTTCAGATTTGCCTCTTTTTCAACCTAAGGCTTCTTTCAAACTGAAGGCTGGTGTATTTTGTTACTTTTCTTTGGCTTCGGCTTATATCTTTTCTTTGCCCCTCACCTAAATCTCATTATACCTGGAACAACTGTCTACAAAGGGGTTGGACTGACCCATAAAAAAAGTGAAGCCCAGTTTTCCGTGCCTCCCTGGAATAAACAGAATCCGACCACTTCCATCTCACATCCAGTGTCAAGAGATAGTCTTACGTGTAGTGTGTAACTAATAGTTGCACATACCTGATGGGATTGTAAGGCCCCAAAGGAGCAGTATTTCAAAGGATGCTGGTCAAATAACAAAATGTGACATAAGTGCAGGTATTGTAATTATTCTCATTCTCACCCATGCTTGTCTTCAGGTGGCCATCCTTAGAGATTTCTCCAGGTTCTAACTCTGCTCTAACCTCATGGCTTCTGTGCTGCCAGCCAATTAAGAGTGCCTCCCAAATCCTGCACTGGCATCCATCCGTTTCCCTCATACCCTGCCCCTCTCCATGGTTCCCCAGGCCCGCCATACACCTTTCACTTTCCCAAACCAACCATGCCCCCACTCACCTTAAGACCTCTGTAGGGGCTGGGCCCACAGCCCGATGTCCCTCCCCCTGGCTCCTGTGGCTCAGCTAGCGCAGGCTGCTTCACATACAGTATGAAAATCATTTGTACAGATGCCCTGCTCTAACCCAGTCAACTTGGTCTTCCATGTGCCTTTCTCCACCGAGGATAGCATTTTGATTTTTGGTGGCTTAAGTTCTGCCTCATGATCAACTGAGTCTCACAAGAGCTGGTGCTGCTGAACAGCCCACACCCTAAACGCAGGACTGGGCACTCCAGTCCTCATCCAATAAGAGTCAGTGGTTAGGAAGATGGTGTGGAAGAGTATGCTGGGGCCCAATAAGATGCACAGAAGGCGGTGAGAGTATGATATTTCATTGGATTACTCACATGCCAGCTTCCCATCGAAACTAGACAGGCAGATGGCAAAGGCTTGGAGTGGACAAAGCGGATAGCCGAAATCCATGGTGAATGAATCTGGGGCCACGCGACCGAATTGGAGTACCAGGGAGTTCGCTGAAGAAGAATTCAGTAAAACAAGCCTTAACTTCGCATTTCCCTGCCTAGGGCTCACTGCTACTGCTGTGATTAAGCTGGGTACCCCTCCAGCGCCCTGCAAACTACATTTCCCAGTAGGCTTTGCAGTGGCGTGCGGCATCAGCCCCGCCTAGAAGAAAAAAACGCTCAGAGGTATGGGGCCGAGTAGTTCTCATCCCCTTATGCTCCCTTCCCCTGGAGCTCACGGTCATTCGGATGCACGATCTGGAAGTTCTTAACCGAGGCCCGAGTGACTCGACCATGAAAATTGAGCACGTAGGCGCCGTTCTCGTTGTTCCACGCCGGCGCTTTGTTTCGCAGCAGGACTAGCCCGTGGCTGGCCCCCCTTTGGAGGCGATTCAGTAGCGAGTCCTGCTCCTGCGAGGTAAAGTGAAGGCTGGGGCGCGGGGGGTGGTGGTGGTGGTGGTAGTGGTATGGTTGACCTAGCACCAACCCGCTTTTCTTCTCCAGACTTAGTTGAGTCCCTTATTCTCACCTCCCTGAGACACTTAAGTCTGACAAAGTGTCCCTGGCTTCACATCTGACCTGTTCGCTCCTCTCTTGGGATTTGGGAGGCCTGTGCCCCAGTCCTTCCTCACTCGTTGACCCAGAGGTTCTCAACTTCGGTGGACTCACAGTTTTTGGCTGGATGCTGATTCTCCGGTTCTGGGAATCGATTCCTGGAATGATCACCGTCATTTTCCGGGGTCCTCGGAATCCCAAGACGTTGGTCTCCTGCAGGGTATTATGTTCCCGTTGGCCTGTTGTTTTCTCCCTCCCCACCACCCAGTTCGGTTCTCTCATGCCTCCAGGACACTCACATAACACACAGCCCCCAGCTCTTCCCTGATCCGAGCAGTCTCCAGGCCAAACATCTTCCTATCAGGATTCACCCCATTGTCAAAGATGGTGAACTTGGTGCCCAAGACATTAGATCTGCGCCAGGAGGGGAGTAGGAGAATAAAAATAACCGTTACCTTTTCTGCTGTATGTTAAGTGCCTTCCCGCGTCACCTCACCAGCTCTTCCCTCCAGTCCTCAGCATAAGACTCATGTTCCGGTTCCCAGTATTCACAGTGCCAGTCCCCTCTCTGCCACGATTGATTCTTAGCCTCCTGCTTTGACCCTTTAGGGCCCTTCTCCCCTCAAGGATGCAGGAACTCAAACACCCCAACCTTCTCTAACAGCAACTTCGGAGTCCCAAGTCCATGCCTCTCGGGAATACCGGCCTCAAATGCCAGCTTCTGCTCCAAAGTCTTCAGCCCTCTAGTCCCCACCAGCCTGAGGCTACAACTTCAAGTTCCTATCAGTTATTCGGAATAAAAGTCTTGAGAGCACAGAACTGAGCTTTGTGGCCATCAGGGAAATGTAGTTCACTCCCCATCTTCCTCCCCCGCCCCTTCACACACATCAAGGCTCTGCCCACCTGACTTTTCCAATAAAGTGGGCTCCGGTCCGAGACAGGTCTGTGGGATCCAGGGAGATGAGGTAATTCGAGGTTGTGCTCTTTTTTCTCTTCCGCCCAGCTAGAAGGAAGTGCTGTGGATGGGAGGGACAGTTCATCAGAATGGATTGCTGCTATCTGGCTAGGACTACAGGCCCAAAGACCAGGAAACAGTGGGGCCTCAGGACAGAGGAGACGCTGACAGAGCAACACAGTTCCCAAGGCTTGCTAGGAGAGGTGGTTATCACCGAGGGAATTCCTCACTCCATCCTGAGTGGGGTTGTGCATCTGAATTCCCTCCCTCCTCACTGGGAAGCAGGGTCAGGTCTGAGCCCAGGCAGGGGCCAGACTGTGCCGGGCAGGAACTGATCTTGGAATATTATGGCAGGACTTTGGTGGGCATTCCATGCAGGAAAAGCGTGTCTGGAAGTGAAAACAGTGCTTTTAGGTGAGGGGCCACACCGAGGAGAGAATGGCTAGACAGAGGTGGGCGTGGCCTGGTCCAGATGGGCGTGGCTCGGTCTAGCTGGGCAACCCGTGAGGGGCGGGGCTTATCCCAGGATTGGGTGGTTCTTGATAGCAAAGAAAGTGCAGGGAGGGTACAGACTTGGACCGCAAGAGATGGTGCCGGTACCTCAAAAGAGTGTGTAAGGGGTGGGGTTTTGGAGGCTGAGAAGGCTGGCCTAACCGAGAAAGGAGGTCTACCCCCAGATCCCCACCACACACACACACACACACACACCTCTAAGAGTGGACAGCGTTTGGGTACAACCTAGGCTATTGGGTTTTTGTAAGGAAAGGAAACTAATTCTATGCGCGCAGGGTTGGCGTAGAATCGACAGGTCCTAATTTGATAAAGAGTAAGGCCAGGCAGGGGTCGTGAAAGTTGATCCTGCTCAGAGGGAAGGGACTTGCCGCCCCCCGCCCCCCCAAGTGCAGCTTCCTCGTGAGACTGTCGGACCGCACCTTCAGGCCGTCGGTCGCCTCCAGGTAGAGGTAGTAGGAAGGGAACATGCCCTTGTCCATGCCGCGTTTGTCGCGGCTGATGCGGCACTGCACGGTGCTGCCCATCAGCGCCGGCCGGAGCACGTACGCTTCCATGTCCTCGCCCAGGCGAGGGCCCGGGACGCGGGCTGGCAAGCAGGGCGACGTCTCCACGTCGCTTCTGTCCGTGCCGCCCGTGCCCTCATCCTCCACCTCGCTCTCGCCCTCGCCTTCCGAGGACAGCTCTTGGCTGTTCTCCCTAAGGAAGTTTGTCAGTGTAGACTCCAACTCCTCTCTCTCACCTTCCAGGTCTTCGTCCTAGCCCACGAGCCAAATTCAAAGTTGAGAGACAGCTTACCTCCCCGCTGCCTGGCTGTTGCGGCTCTTGGTTCCGCCTTCTCCCACCCACGGTTTTTGCCTATTGGTCAAATATCCATCAGCACCCTTGTGATTGGCCCACCCATTCAAGGGGTCCTCCCAGCATCTGTAGATTGCCGAGCCTATTAGCTTCCTTCTGCAGGCACTCCCACCCGCCCACTGACCAGTCCCTTTGAAAACACTGCCCAGGCCTCCCTGGTGGCGCAGTGGGTTAAGCAACACACTATGAAGCAAACCGCAACCACTGCAGCACGAGTTCGATCCCTGCTGCCGGCCAGGGGGGGACC
>JAGFMF010011469.1:431415-449874 GCA_019455555.1 Galemys pyrenaicus
GAAGTACACTGCTGAGGGGAGCAGCGGGCACAGCAGGAGAGGTCTGCTGCGCCATGTGGGTCCCCTCCCCAGCCAGCAGCAGGGATTGAACTCGTGCTGCAGTGACTGCGGTTTGCTTCATAGTGCTTTGCTTAAATCACTGCGCCACCAGGGAGGCCCTTAACGATTATTTAGTTACGCACACAAGAACTGGGGTACAGGCCAGAGGTGTGTGGGGGTGAGAGGACTCACCAGAGACAGAGCGGGGAGCAGAACAGGCAGATGGACTGAAACACACTGTGAGGGGAGCAGCGGGGAGGCAGGAGGGGTCTGCTGCACTGTGTGGGTCCCTCCCTGGCTGGGTACCGAACTTGCGCTGCAGTGGCTGCGGGTAGCTTCACAGTGCTGCGCTTTAACCCCTTGCACCACCAAGTTTAAGAAGAAACTCTTTTAAAAAACAAAAACGAGCTGTCACTTAGGCAGCAGGTTCTGGAGCAGCTCGGGGCCCTTCCGGTCCATACCACCTCATGCTCCTGGGCAGGCAGCCCACCCCTCCGTGCCTCAGTTTCCTTCTCAGGAGCAGTGATGAGAGTCAGGGAAGCAATGTCAGGGCTGGGATGTGAGCTCAGGCCCTAGGACTCCCCCTCGGGAGACACAATGCTAGTGAGGTCACCAGGCTGGAAATGCCACCCTCGTGGGTCTGAGGGTTCCTGGGCTCTTCCTGTTCATCATCATGGTAGCAGGGGCTTGTGGGCGGGGCTGGCCGCACTCCGAATCCAGCACAGGGTCTGGCCTGTCCGAGGTGCCTGCCCGACTGAGGCTGCAAGACAGTCACCGGTCACCTCATCCTGCTGCCGCTGGAAGGCCACGCCACCTCCCGTGGTCCCCAAAGAAGCCACAAATCCATCCAGGCAACAAGAGACAGTGGTGGGCACGGGGAGCCCCAGAGGGGGCCTGATCCAGTCTGACAAGTGAGAGGGACTTCTAGGGAAAGGACCCCAGTGGGGTCTGGCCTGAGCGCACCGAGGTCAGAAGAGGTGTGAGTGGAGGAGTCACCTTTCAGACAGCGAAATGTGTGCAGACGAAGCCTCTGGTTCCCTCAGCTGTCTGCATCCTTGTAACTGACACAGAGACGGGTGATGGTGATGGAGCTGGAGGGGCGGGTGGGTGCAGGGTCTTGAGGGCTGGGCCCAGGGTGTCTGTCCTAGGGCAGCAGGGAGCTTTGGTGGGGGAGAAGCAAGGGAAGGAGGGCCAGCTCTGGGTGGAAACAGATAGAATCTAAAGCTACTATTGAGGAAGCTCAGAGAAGGAGCGTGTGTGTGTGTGTGTGTGTGTGTGTTGGGGCCAAGAGGGTGGCCGGTAGAGATTCTTCCCAAGGGCAGTGCCATCTACCTAGACTACTTCTTCTCTTTCTTTTTCTTTTTTTAATATGTGTACCTGGTTTGTCTCCATCAACTATAACATAAGCATCAGCGGGATAAGAACTTTTGTTCCTACTGTACATCATCAATGTTTTTGAAGGTCATGGTCCACCTTTATACTTTACTTTTTCTTCTTTATTTATAGATATTTGACATCAATTGTGGTCTCCATGGATTTCCCCCACCGTTTCACCAGTGCACCGTCACCTCAGTCCCTTGTGCTCTTTCTGTTCTCATCCCAGTCCCTCTCCCCACCCCACAAAGTGCCTCAGATTTGTCTTTGTCTTTTGTTTTTGTTGTGTTGTGATTTTTGTTGTTGTTATTCTTTTCCTTAGTCCCTTATTTGAATCCCTTATATTCCTCCTAGAAGTGAAACCATCCTATATTTTTCTTTTGCCTCTGACTTATTTCGCTGAGCACAATCCCTGTTAGCTCCATCCATGTGGCTACAAATGACTGTTTTTCATTGCTGAATAGTATTCCATTGTGTATATGTCCCACATTTTCTTGATCCAATCATGTTTTTGGGCATTTGGGTTGTTTCCAGGCATTACCAACTATAAATAGTGCTGCAGTGAACATATACCTAGACTTCTGAAGGACAGCGAGGATCAGTTGAGAAGGATGGTGGGAGCAGCTGCAGCATGTGCAAAGGCCCAGAGGTTGGAAACAGCCTCAGGGGCCGGGGCCTGTTCCCGGTGACCACTGCTGCAACTCAGAGTGTGCTTTGCTGAGTGACCAGAGATGGGGCTGCAGAGGTGGGCAGGGCTTTAAGGGTCGGGGTCTTGTCTCCGCTCTGGGGAGCCCCATGGACATTGGAAAGTTTAACGAAGTCTCTAGAGAGGACAGGGAAGGGATAGGGAAGCTTCGTGTGCCCGCTCCCAAGCCCGCAGCCTGACCAGTGCCCCTTCTGTCCGGGCAGAGCGGGAAGCTGAGCCGGGAGCTGGACTTTGTCAGCCACCATGTCCGCACCAAGCTGGACGAGCTCAAGCGGCAGGAGGTGTCCCGGCTGCGCATGCTGCTCAAGGCCAAGATGGATGCGGAGCAGGAGCCCAGTGAGCTGAGGGGCGGGGCTGGGGGCTGGGGGCTGGGGGCTGGGGGCTGGGGGGGCGTCTCCCTCCACAGCCTCTGCCGCGCCTGTAAAATATTCCTGGAAAATCCGTCAAGTTTTTTCCTCATACAGTCTCCTCAAAGCAGGGTTCTATTGTGGCTTGGTTGGTTTTTGGTTTTTGTTTTCGGTTTCAGTTTTAATTTTTATTTGCAAAAATCCCAGTCATTTTTTTTAAAGATTTATTTATTTATGCGTACAAGCACTGGGGTACAGACCAGAGGTGTGGGGAGGTGAGAGGATTCACCACAGAGAGCAGGGAGCAGAACAGACAGATCAACAGAAGTACACTGCTGAGGGGAGCAGCGGGCGAGACAGGAGAGGTCTGCTGCACCATATGGGTCCCCTCCCCGGCCGGCAGCAGGGAGCGAACTCGTGCTGCAGTGGCTGCGGTTTGCTTCATAGTGCGTTGCTTAACCCACTGCGCCACCAGGGAGGCCCCTTATTTGCAAAAATCCCAGTAATTTGAAATGTGGCTGTAACTTCAGGTCGACGGAGAAGTTGCAAACTCCCCAGACCTTTAACCCAGACTCTCCAGGCGGTAGCACACGCTCTGTGCACGTGCGCGCTCCTGGCAGATGCTGTACCCCTTCACACCTACAGCTTTTCGGGGTGCGTTCCCTCAGAACAGCGACATTCGCCCATGTAACCACAATGCCCGCATCAGAGCCAGCGAGAGTCTGGGTTGCGCCGTACTTTCCTTGCTCAGCTTCTCCCACCCTTCCGCTAGAATGCTTGTATTTCCCCTGCACGCCACTCGTAACAGATGGTATTTTGTACCGGAGGGATTTGGCTAGAAAAGCAGCAACAATTCCTGGAAGGAAGAGGTTGGGGCAGGTTCAGATTCCATGCTCTCATCCAATTTCTCAGTTTCCTAGATAGGGTTTGTGGGATACATATCTGGACCTGGATCTTCCATGCCAGCATGCTTTCTCTTTTTTATTTGTATTTATTTATTTTTAAAGATTTATTTACTTATGCATAGAAGAACTGGGGTACAGGCCAGAGGTGTGTGGGAGTGAGAGATTTCACCAGAGACAGAATGGGGAGCAGAACAAGCAGGTCAACTGAAATACACTGCTGAGGGGAGCAGCAGGCGAGGCAGGAGAGGTCTGCTGCACTAGGTGGGTCTTCTCCCTGGCCGGAGATGGAACCTGCACTACAGTAACTGCAGTGCTTCATAGTGCGGTGCTTAACCCCTTGTACCACCAGGGATGCCCCTTTCTCTTTGTTAAATTTTTTTTTTAAAGGAATAACATGCTCAAACTGAGCTCTTTCATTTTGAGAAGTCGAAATGCTAACTATAAGCTCTTCTTTTCTATTTTTTTTTTAAAGATTTATTTATTTATACATACAAGAGCTGAGGTACAGGCCAGAGTCCAGGGTGGTGAGAAGATTCCCCAGAGACAGAGTGGGGAGCAGAACAGGCAGATGGACTGAAACACACTGCTGAGGGGAGCAGCGGGCACAACAGGAGCGGTCTGCTGAGCCATGTGGGTCCCCTCCCCGGCTGTCGGCAGGGATCGAACTCGTGCTGCAGTGGCTGTGGTTTGCTTCATAGTGCGTTGCTTAACCCACTGCGCCACCAGGGAGGCCCTCTCTTTGTTAAATTGAAGTGACATGGGTTTTCCACATCATATGGGCTTAGGAGTTAGACTTAGACTTAAAAGGCCCCATCTGTCTCTGTTATGTTCGCCACCGAAAACCATCACCATGTAACTGACACCTTTAATTTGACTTACCCACCTCTCTTCCCCTCCCCCTCTGGTAATCACTCTTCGGTTCTCAGAGTCTTAGAGTTTGTTTTCTTCATCCTTGTGCTTTGTTTCCCACATAGGGGTAGAAGAACGCGGTCCCTGCCTGACTTAGATCACGAAGCATCCTCCCCTCGAGACCCACCCCTGTTGTGAATGACAGGGCTCCCTTCTTTAGAGCTGTATAGTACTCCATCATGTGTGCACGCTGTCTCCACCCGCTCTTTGTGGGCGGACACAGGGCCGCAGTGAACATGGAGATGCAGAGGTGCCATCTCATGCATGCCTTTGTATTGAGGGAGCATTCTTAGGAAGTGCTGCAGAGACACGTCATTCTCTCCTTGGGACCTTTGCCCAGGTGTTTCCTCTGCCAAGGATTATCTTTCCCCCGCTTCTTAGTGTGACTCATTAAGCTTCGGTCTCAGCTCACATCACCACTCAGAGCCCCGCCTTATCTGAGTTCTGGGTGCCCGCATGTTTGCCTCTGGGCTGTCTGGTCCCTGCCGTGTCCACAGGGTTGGGACTCCACGCTCACCTGCAGCATGAATGATAGACTGTGAGTGTCATTGTGGACGTGTCTCCTGAGCATCTGTGCCTCCCCTGGGCCCCCCCACGCCAGAGCTAGGGTTCTATGTGTGTCTCTCACGTCCACCAGCCAGCAGGGCCAGCCAGACCCAGAGGGCCAGGGGTCTTGGTCACATCTGGGAGGCCTCAGGAGACCTGTGTTAAGTGAATGAACGGGTGTTGCGTGTGTGTGTTTATGTGTGTGCATACACGTACACTCTCTTCTTGCCTGTCTGCTTGGAAACTCCAGCGTGAGGATGTTGTGTTACTTTGTTCTGTGACAAAGTCCCCAGACTGGGCGGCTTCAGTCATAGGCATTTATTATCTTACAGTTCTAGAGGCCAAGGTCACAGGGTTGGTTCCTTCTGAGAGCTCCCATGGAGATATATTTTAGGTCTTTCTATTGGCTTGCACAAGACCACCTTCTACCTTTGTTTTTTCACATCATCTCTCCTTTGTGTGCATATTTCCCCTCCCTTTTTTTTTAAAGATTTATTTATTTATTATACAAGAACTGGGGAACAGGCCTGAGTCACAGGATTCACCAGAGGATTCACCAGAGACAGAGTGGGGCAGCAGAACAGGCAGATCGACTGAAATACACTGCTGAGGGGAGCAGTGGGCAAGGCAGAAGAGGGCCATTGCGCCATGTGGGTCCCCTCCCTGGTCAGGGATTGAACCCACGCTACTGTAAAGTGGGTGCTTCACAGAGGGGCGCTCAACCCGCTACACCACCATGGAGGCCCTCCTTTTATTTTATAAAGGCATATTTATTTATGCATACAAGAACTGGGGTACAGGCCAGAGGCGTGGGGGGTAAGAAGATTCACCAGAGACAGATTGGGGTGCAGAACCCTGAGGTGAACAGCAGGAAAGCAAGAGAGGTCTGCTGCACCATGTGGGTCACCTCCCTGACTGGGAATCGAACTTGTGCTGCAGTGGCTGTGGATGCTCCACAGTTCAGTGTTTACCCCTTTGTGCTACCAGGGAGGCCCAAATTTAATGTGTTTAGAGCAGGGTCTGGCAGAAGTAAGTGCTCAATACATATTAGCTCTTACTCTAAGCAGCAGGCTCAGCTGTGGCGTGGCTTCTTCCAGGAAGTCCTCCTGATTGCCCCAGCCTCAGCCAAGCCATTCTCTGTACTTCCTGTGAGCATGTCAGGAATTGTTGTTTGTTTAATTTTTTCTTCTTATCCAGATGTACAGTTGGATCACTTGAGCCTCCTGAAGCAGTTTCAACACCTGGACCCTCAGAATCAGCACACATTTGAGGCCCGGGACCTGGAGCTGCTAATCCAGACGGTAGCGTGAGGGGCTGGGGGCTACAGGGAGAAAACAGAGAGAACCCTTGTGGAGGAAGAGACAGGAAGAGAGCCCATAGCATGAGACCTCTCCGCCCTGCCTGGCCTTCTCTGAGGTTGCCAGCTGGGTCAGGCTGTGTCTGAAAGCTCTCCCTAGATCCTCTACAGGGAAATGGGGTGCAGGCACAACTGACTTGGCTCCGCGCAGGCGGTTTTCAGGTCTGTCCCGGCTTTGACCTTCCCGTATGACCCGAGGCAGGGACTGTCTCTCTTGTCTTGGAGGGAGGCAGCATCATGTCCCTCCCCCAGAAGCCGTGTCACACCCTGGTCTGCAGGACCGGGGCTGTGTGACCTCACATGGCAAAAGAGACTTGTGAATGTGATTAGACTCTTGACATGGGGGGATGATCCAGTGTTATCTGTGTGGCCCTAAGCCTCATCACGAGGACCTTGTGCGTGCAAGGGCAATTTCACTACAGTAAAAGGCGGTTATGATGTGGCGTCTTGCAAAATGTCCCCGTGTGGCCACCAAGGGTGGCCAACGAGCACAGAGGAAGGCTCCAGAGATGGGCCCAGCAAGTACAGGTTCTCGCTTAGTCTCTGGAGGCAGCACAGCTCTCTTGACGCCCCAACCTCAGCTCTGTGACCTCCATCCTATCAGATGCTAAGTGCGTGTTGTTTGAAGCCACTGGGTTTGTGATCATTTGACATAGTAGCCATGGGAACTGACACAGTCCTCACCTGGAAACAGATCCACAGCCCCGCCTCATGAGGAAGGATAAGTGCCTGGCCGGGGAGTGGAAGGGCCCAAGCCTATCCCTGCCCAAGCCAAGCCTATCCCTGCCCTGCTCTTAGCCCTTCCGAAACTATGTGTCACCCAAACCACCCTTCCACCCCTCCTGTCTTGACCCTGCCTTTCAGCCTACTGGAGCTCCGCCTAGTGGCCACAAGGATAATAACAGCCATTTATTTCATTGTCTCCATTGCTAGGCACTGGCCTCTGGGAGATTTGTTTGCTATTTATTTCTAGAACATGCCAGAAACTGTCTGCTTTTCTGCAGCCTCACTGCTGTTGTCCTGGTGTCAGCCCCCACTGTGTCTCATCGCTGTCCTCATTGGGCCCTAGGTTCCATCTTTGTTGTGGGAGCTGTTCATCAGTCTATTGTAAGGTTTTTCAGTGTATTCCTGGGGTTTCAGGTTTCTCTGCATTTGCTGTGATTGAGCCAAAAGAACAGGCACGAGTAGGTTCCTATGGAAATTTTGAATCTATGAAAGATTTTGAGGAAGTGAGGAAGGCTAGATGCTTTCAGACTGCAAAGTGATCTCGGAATGGAAAGGAATTATTTGGGTTGACGCCTCTGTGTACCTGAACTAGGAAACATCAATATTTGGGCTGAGGAATAATTACTATTTATAAATAAACCATTAAATACTTAATGGGGGAAAAAATAAGAATACTAGTCATTGGATTTTGTTTCCTAATCCAGTAGAATTTCATCTTAAATAAAAATATCCAGATATAAATTTGGAAGGGGCATGATTCAATACAGTACAATATTGTTATCTCCATTTCCAAAGGCAGAAACTTAGACACAGAGAGGCCAAGTAACTTGCCCAAGATCACACAGCTCAGGGTATTTGTTCACATAGCAGAGCCTGGATTTGAACCCTTGGCAGAATCATGAAAGAACTCGTATTCTTTTTTTTTTCCAAAGTTTTAATTATTTATGCATATAGGAACTAGAGTTCGGGCCAGAGGTATAGGGAGTGAGAGGATTCACCAGAGACAGAGCGGGGAGCAGAACAGGCAGATGGACTGAAGTACTCTGCTGAGGGAAGCAGCAGGCAAGGCAGGAGAGGTCTGCTCCGCCATGTGGGTCCCCTCCCTGGTCGGGGATCCAACTCGCGCTGCAGTGGCTGCAGATGCTTCACAGTGCAGTGCTGAACCCCTTGTGCCACCAGGAAGGCCCCAAGACCTCATATTCTTAGCCCACTCACTGTATTACTTTCTGTATTAAGTCCACCTTGTGTGTTGTTCCATGTTCCTGCAAGATCTCAAGATGGGGAGGACTTGGAAGAGCCACTGTTAGATTCTAATCTCTCTCGAACAGAGGAGACTGTGTTATGTGTAGGTGGTAGAGACCAAGAAGGGAGACCTAGGACAGGGTGGAGGTCGGGGGCTGCCCTTGACCAGGTTCAGGGCTGAGGATCTGGCATTTGGAGGTTGGAGTTAGGGACTGGGCATACCAGCCAGTCAAGAGTGACTGTCTGTCCCCAGGCCACTCGGGACCTTGCCCAGTACGATGCAGCCCATCATGAAGAGTTTAAACGCTATGAGATGCTTAAGGAACATGAGAGACGCCGTTATCTGGAGTCCTTGGGAGAGGAGCAGCGAAAGGAGGCAGAGAGGAAGCTGGAAGAGCAACAGCGCCGGCACCGAGAGCACCCCAAAGTCAATGTGCCTGTAAGGACCTTCACTCATGCCCACCCCCTCCCACCTCCAAAACTGTAGGCACCACAGGACCAGTGACTGAAGAACTACAAGTCCCAGCAGACCCCGAGGCACAGAGTTCCTTTTCATAGGCTAGCAATTATCCCAAGGGCTGCTGGGAGTTATAGTTTTCTTACTTGAAGGGATGGCTGTTTGAGGGGTGGGGGGACCCAGACTTCTTGCTCATGAGCCCCTGGCTCTCCCCTCCACAGGGCAGCCAAGCCCAGTTGAAGGAGGTGTGGGAGGAGCTGGATGGATTGGACCCCAACAGGTTTAACCCAAAGACCTTCTTCATACTGCATGGTAAGGTGGGGAGGGAATCCCAAGACATAGGCTCTGACCTTTCGGGGGACCTAAGTGCTAACCAGGGGTCTTCCATCCTCGTGGGGCTTAGGCCAAAGAGGTCAGAGCCCATCTCCCCGGTGATCTAAAAGCCCTGCCTCTCCCTGTTGCTAGACTCTTCTGTGGCAGAGCTGTGTCTTTTTCTGGGATACACCAGACATCTGGGTTCTTTGGACTGGCTAGTACCCTCCCACTTTGGACTGAGCAAACCAGACTTGACTAGACTTGGGTTGATGGTGGCCCAGAAGCCCTTCTCCCTGTCGGAGGTGCTGTGGCTCCAATGGGCTACCCCCTAGTAAACAAACCTCCGGGGAGCTGGGGGTTCTCCATGGTCACTCAGTCACACTCCCCTTCTTTCTCTTCTCATCTGGAAACAGGCTTCCAGACCCCTTTGGGTGTGCCCATGACTCTGACCCAGGCCCCCAGTCAGTCTTCAGAACTCCAGGGCCTGCTTCATGCATGCACAAACGTCCCCTGTGCTCCCTGTGAAGACCAGCTTCATGCAGACCCGGTGACTGTAGTTGAGAACCAAGCGAAGTTCCCACCAGCCAGCCAGTGATCGGGCAGATCAGTGTTCTGTTTCCGTGTGGCTAAGAGACTGAAGAGAAGCTAGACTGGAAGCTTTTTTTAGAAAAGATTTCATTTATTGATGCATCTAAGAGCTGGGGTACAGGCCAGAGGCGGGGTGGTGGTGGT
Source organism: Galemys pyrenaicus (assembly GCA_019455555.1). Taxonomy (NCBI): domain Eukaryota; kingdom Metazoa; phylum Chordata; class Mammalia; order Eulipotyphla; family Talpidae; genus Galemys; species Galemys pyrenaicus. Next base: position 441,071 of record JAGFMF010011469.1, read on the forward strand.
GAGAGGATTCACCAGAGACAGAGTGGGGAGCAGAACAGGCAGATCCACTGACATACACTGCTGAGGGGAGCAGCGGGGAGACGGGAGAGGTGTGCTGGGCCATGTGGGTCCGCTCCCTGGCCAGGGTTCAAACTCGCGCTGCTTTGCCTCGATGCCTTATAGTACTGCGACTTAACCCCTGCGCCACCAGGGAGGGCCTAGACTGGAATCTTTACATCTGCTGCCCACTGCATGGATGAACTGTCGAGGATAAGAGTGTTCCCAATAGGGAAAAATGGGTGCTAGTCATCTAATGATAATTTCGTTTCATTCATTCATTTTATGAGTCACTTAGTGGTAAAAACGAGCTATGAAGTCACTTTATCAGACTGATAAAAATATGGAGGGCGGGTAAAGGTGCGTGTTTAAGATCCATGAAGGAAGGACGGGTGATGGTCTCAGGGGAGGATGGGTGCCGTGGAGGAGGACAGCAGCGTCCAGCGCCTGCCGTGACAATTGCAGGTGGCCCGGTCAGGAGACGCTTGCTCAGCTGGCACAGGCCGGCCGAGCTCTCCGTGCTGAGGGGAACTTCCACGGGGCACTGTCTGTTTTGGTAGCCCCGCCCCACGTGCCGTCGAGCTCTTGTGATGTGGCTCTCACGTCAAAGGCAGGGAAATGCTTTTTTCACTTCTGGTAAATGAAGTTTTATTTATTTACTTTGGGGGGATAAGTGAATTTTCAAAAATGCATAATTGTGCTAGGTCGTCTTATCACAGGAATCTGAATGCCTGAGCGTTTTTCACCCGTGCGGCCGCATCAGCTGAAGTCCCTTCACGTTGCTGGCAAATAACCTCCAGGACTCTCTTGGCCTTCTCAGAGACTCCATGACCCCTGCCCTCAGCTCCTGACAACCCCTTTCTCATTTCTGCCTCTTGCTGACCGGCTTCTCTCCCTCTGCCTCACGTCCAGAAGTGAAATTTGTAGTGTGTGGGCACGTCTCCTTCTGTTGTCACTTCGTGGGCCTGGTGCTCTTGACCAGGTTTGTGGCAGCTGCTCCAGCCGAGTCTGTTGGTCCCGTTTTCCAACAGCTCAGATGAGGGGTAGCGTTTTCCAGCAGTAACGTAGCTCTCAGTTGAAGCATTGATACGGCTTTCTTAGAGCTGTGCTGCTGCACACTTACTGGACTGCGGCCTCGGGTAGCGACGTCACGCGTCAGGTGTTGGGCAGCGCACACGTGGTGTGGCTTGCGCTGCGGCTCTGCTCATTGTCGCAGTGTTCGGAGCAAACCCAGGTGTCTATATTTGATTGGAGTTTATATTTCATGGGTCCCCAGCAGCTGGTGGCTGCCGTATTGGATAGCACAGCTCTAGAAATCAAATTTGTTTGTTTTTTAAAGATGTATTTATTTATGCATACAAGAGCTGGGGTACAGGCTAGAGGTGTGGGAGGTGAAAGGATCCACCAGAGACAGAGTGGGGAACAGAACAGGCAGACTGACTGAAACACACCTCTGAGGGAGCAGCGGGCCAGGCAGGAGAGGTCTGCTGTGCCATATGGGTCCCCTCCCTGGCCTGGGATCGAACTCACGCTGCCGTACCGCGGATGCTTCACAGTATGGTCCTCAACCCACTGCGCCACCAGGGAGGCCCTAGCAGATCATCTGAACGAGGTTTATGAGGGGACAAAAGTGCATCTAAAGTGACTCCAAGTTACTGACCTGTGCACCTGGAAGAATGGAGAGGCGAGCACTGTGTTTGGCAGGAGGACTGGGAACTGGTGTCTTCATGTTAGAGACATCTGTGAGAAGCTGACGTGGAGACGAGGAGTAGGTGGTCGGCATGACGTTGAACACTGAGGGACTGCAGAGACCCGTCTACGGAGGTGCTGGCCAGTCAAACTAATGAGGGGCATGTACTGTGCCGCCTAATATGGCAGCCACACTTGACGTGTAACGAGCAGGGGTGATATAGGGAAATCGTACTCTCAGTCCATCTAAATTTAAACAGTCAGTATAGCTAGCGACTACCATACTGGACAGACTAGAAGATTAAGAAGAGATGAGGCCCCAGCCCTGAGTCCTGGGGTGCACCTGGGTACAGAGGTCAGGAGGAGGATGGAGCCAGCACAGCAGAATGAGGGACAGTTGAGAGGAGAAAATGATGTTCTGGAAGCCAAGGGCAGAAAGTCAAGTGAGATGCGAGCTGATAATTAACCACTGGGTTTGCAAGGTCAGGCTTCCTCGCCACCTCAGCACAACCAGTGCGGTGCCGAGCTGCGTGAGCAGAGGAGCGGAGGCAGCGAGCCTGGCCCTTACCAGCTGGGCCAGAGGGGAGGCCCTTCTGCAACTGCAGGAGCCTGGCCTGGTTCTCTGGACAGCAGCGGCCCCTGACACCCCTAGATCCTGGGCGAGGGAGCCAATCCTGTGCGCAAGACACTGGGTGCCAGGGCCAAGTCATCCGGCACGCCAAGGCCCCAAGAGCAGTCCCAGTGAAATCCCACCTTCATCTACCCCATTCTTGGGGCCCTGGTTGGTAGGGAACAGACTGTCCCAACACAGTGTCTGTGCGCCCTGAAGCTTGAAGGTCGCTGCCCTGTCGGAGACCCGTCGTCACCTGTCCTCTGCTGACAGACACTACGTCACCTACGATTCCTTCTGCAGCTGGTCCCTCAGGGACCGTCAGTGCTCCAAATTCCTGTTGTCTCCCCCTCAGATATCAACAGTGATGGTGTCCTGGATGAGCAAGAACTGGAGGCCCTCTTCACCAAGGAGGTGAGCATCTTGCGGGGATGCCCGCATCCACCTCTTGTTCCCCTGAAGTCTCCCCAGATGTGGATTCAGGGAAAACTACAACTCCCAGCTGCCCCTGGGGCAAAAGCCAACTGCTAAGAGCGACTGGGTGCCTCAAGGACTGCTGGGATTTGAAGTTGTCTGGTTGTGTGTGTCAGGTGGTAAAGGAGCCTGGCAAAGCGGGTACCTTGGACCTCTCAATGCTTCTGTCTCTTGCTTGACTCCACAGCTGGAGAAGGTATATGACCCCAAAAATGAGGAAGACGACATGCGGGAGATGGAGGAGGAGCGGCTGCGCATGCGGGAGCACGTCATGAAGAACGTGAGGGAGGGCCTGGCCTTGAGGGAAGGTGGGACAGGGTGGAGGCTCCAGCACTGTTGCTTACCCTCACCTGTCTCCCCAGGTGGACGCCAACCAGGACCGCCTTGTGACTCTGGAGGAGTTCCTTGCATCCACCCAGAGGAAGGACTTCGGGGACACTGGAGAGGGCTGGGAGGTGAGGACGTTGGGCACCCTCTAGGTCCTGAGTATTTGTCTTCTGGCCCTGTCCCTTCTTTGAGGGTCTCTGGCCACTTCTCTTTTCTCTCTGGCTCTCTGGGCCTCCCGCCCTGCTTGGGGGTCTTTGTCTTACAGCCCGGGTCTCTGTCCCCCACTCAGTTCTCTCTCAGTCCCGTAAGGCCATTCTAAACCCACTCCATTAGCGCAGCCTCCTCCAACAAGGGTGGGCCAGGGCAGAAGTCCTTGCTGATGGCCCCTGTCCCCACCTGGCAGACGGTGGAGATGCACCCCGCTTACACGGAGGACGAGCTGAAGCGTTTTGAGGAAGAGCTGGCTGCCCGGGAGGCAGAGCTGAATGCCAAGGCCCAGCGCCTCAGCCAGGAGACAGAGGCTCTGGGGCGTTCCCAGGGGCGCCTGGAGGCCCAGAAGAGAGAGCTACAACAGGTGACACGCCAGGGGGGCTGGGTCCGTGCCCTGAGTCCTGGTGTGGGGATAGGCAGGAAGGCCTGCTGCTGCAGCGTGCTTCACTGGAGCAATTGCAGTCAGTGACCGCCATCTTGGTGAGGCAAGCTCTGTGCTGCGTGCTGCGTCAGGGTAGTGAGATTATATGTAGGAGAGGGAGAAGAGCCTCAGGAGTGAGAAGGGTAGTTCCAGGGAGGATTCCATGAGGGCTTCCCTGTCCCAGCAAGGGCGACCCAAACCATGACAGGGAAGCAAGAACTGGACCTTTATCCTTAGCCCCAACTCTCTCAAGAGCAAAACTTGTCATGAGACCCATGGAGAAGGGAGTCGCCTACGACAACTTAGCACAGTTTCATGCTCTCTTGCCTGTGCAATCCCCCTACCCTCTGCAGGCCGTTCTGCAAATGGAACAGAGGAAACAACAGCAGCAAAGCCACCATGACCCAGCCGTCGGCCCTGAGGGGCAGCTCAAGTTCCACCCCGACACAGGTGCTGCTCCTGGGCGCAAGCGGAAGGGGCCAGGGGCCTGGACCCCAGGTCTGAGGGAGGGGGCATGGGGCTCTGGATCCCAGGTCTGAGGGAGGGGGCCTGGGGCCTGGACCCCGGGGTCTGAAGGAGCAGGGGCTGGGGGCCTGGACCCCAGGTCTGAGGGGGGTGAGGCTGGGGCCTGGACCCCAGGTCTGAGGGAGGGGAGATGGGGGGCTGGACCCTAGATCTGAGGGAGGGGGGCTGGGGCCTGGACCCCAGGTCTGAGGGAGGGGAGATGGGGGGCTGGACCCCAGGTCTGAGGGGGGCGGGGCTGGGGCCTGGACCCCAGGTCTGAGGGAGGGGGTCTGGGGCCTGGACTCCAGGTCTGAGGGGGGCGGGGCTGGCATATCTAGTGCCGCAGTTTTCTCTGTTTGCAGACGACGCACCTGTTCCAGCTCCAGCCGGCGACCAGAAGGATGTGGACAGTTCCGAAAAGAAAGTTTCAGAACGGCCGCCCGAGCTGCCACAGCCTGGTTCCCAGCACCTGTGATCCTCAGGGACCCCCACCGTCTGCGTCCCCACGAGGCAGCTGATGGGAGTGGGGAGGTGTCGTCTCAGCCTCCTCTGGAGCCTCACGTCACCTCCTGGAGATGGGGACCTGGCAGCGCCCACGCCCTTCATCTGCCCGCTGCGGCCTCCCGGGCTGTGCTCCCTTCTCTCTGTCCCCCGCGACCTGCCCTCCCTCCGGGCCGGCAGGGTCCTCACTGGATCAGCCTAAAGCAGGCCGCCCCCTTCCTCCCAAGACCTGCCGTTCTGTGCGGGCTGACCGCAGCGGTCTGGGCGAGACCGCTCCAGCCTCCTGTGTCCCCTCAGCTGCCGGCCCCGCCCTCCGCTCTGGGCCCAGCCTTTGGTTTATGGGGCTGGGGGCCTCCCTGAGAACTGTCTGTACGTTTTGTGGGACCGCTGATGCCTCAAAGACGGTGGCTTCCCGTGCACGCTCGGGGCAGGGCAGCAGCACCCTCAGAAGAGGAGACTGGCACTGACGCCGGGACCCCAGGCCCCCCTGCCCCGGCCTCCAGCCACTCTGTTTCCACCTCCGCCCTGACAGCTCCAGGAGGGCCCGCAGCTGACCCTGTCGCAGGGTCGGGGCCAGGCCTGAGCCCCACACGGGAGGCCCAGCAAGGTCACTCCTGCCTGCCTCTCTGGCCTTGTCTTACACAGCGCCCTGTCCTGCTCGCCACTCTGATTCCACCCAAATACACTTTCTGGAACAAATTCCTGCTGCTGTGTCTTTGCATGTAACCTGCTGCCTCTGAAGCCCCAGCCCCACTTGACCTGTCAGAGTCCCCGTTCGTTTTTTTTTTAGTTACAAAAGAAAATTTTTTTTAAAAAAAGATTTTATTTATGCATACAAGAGCTGGGGTGCAGGCCAGAGGTGCAGAGAGTGAGAGGACTCACCAGAGACAGAGCGGGGAGCAGAACAGGCAGACTGACTGAAACACACTGCTGAGGGGAGCAGCGGGCAAGGCAGGAGAGGTCTGCTGCGCCACGTGGGTCCCCTCCCAGGCCGGGCATCGAACCTGCGCTGCTGTGCTGTGAATGTTTCACAGAGCGGCGCTCAACCTGCTCTGCTACCAAGGAGGCCCCCTCATTAGATTTTTGAAGCATAAATGGCCTGAGCTGTACGTTGGGAAGATGGTACAGGAAGGAACCCATCCCATGTGTTACGTAGCTTGAGAAAGTCCAGTCACCTCTGCTCAGCATCTAGTTTCAAATATTAAGAAAAAGGGCCTCTCTGGTGGCACAGTGGGTTGAGCAACGCACTATGAAGCAAACCGCAGCCACCGCAGCATGAGTTTGATCCCTGCCTCCGGCCAGGGAGGGGACCCACATGGCGCAGCAGACCTCTCCTGCCTCGCCCGCTGCTCCCCTCAGCAGTGGATTTCGGATGATCTGCCTGTTCTGCTCCCCACTCTGTCTGGTGAATCCTCTCACCTCCCTGGACTCCGGCCTGTACCCCAGCTCTTGTATGCATAAATAAATAAATCTTTAAAAAATATATATATATTAAGAAAAAGAGGAAAGGTACTTAGTGTTGGAGTTTATCTCTCTAGAGTCCCCCTACAATTTCTGTATTTGAGTGGGGAGAGGCCCTGGCTGTTGGTAAATAGAAGCCAAGTCACTCACCTGGGATTTGAACCCCAGGAGACTGGAGCCAAAGTCTGCTACTAAGCAGTGTTCGTTCCGGTACTGAATCCACGCTCCAGAAACCCTGGAGGAACGAGTTAACGGTACGTGGCCCGCCGTCCTGTCTCCCGGCAGCCGCCAGCACCCTCACATGGTTGAGTTCCTGTGTGACCTTGAGTTTGCACGTGCTTTTCTGGTGCTTGGACATGACCTTGCTCCTCACCTCCTTCACGCCCCGTCACCTGTAGGGTGAGCTTGCTGGCCGGCCCGCGTGGCCCCGCTGACCTCTCAATTAGTCTTTCACATGCCCCCCTCCCACTCTGGGCTCCAGGCTGTTGCTGCCGGAACAAGCCAGTTATTTCTTCTGTGGAGAGACACCTTCCCTCCTTCCAGGCCTCCAAAGCCCCCATAAAATCTTGCAAGATGAAGTTGGACTACCTCCCAGTCCTTGCTGGCCTGCAGGCTGGGCTAGGAGTCTTCCCCTCCTCCAGTCCCCAAATCCCAGCACTGCCCTCAGCACGGACTGCAGAGGGGCCCAGTGTCCACACCTTACTGCTGCAACAAGAGTCTTAATGGCTTAATGTATCACCGTCTTAATGGCTTAAACGTGCGTTTTTCATCTTACACTGCTGGAAGTTACACATGCGCAAAGGGTGGTGTTTGATTCAAATCAAGGTGTCTGCAGGACTGCCTCTATCTGGGGGTTCTAGGGGAGAAGCTGACCCCCTATAACCTGCTATGCTTCTTTCCCGGCTTCTAGAAGAAGTCCCCTGCATTCCTTGGCTGCTGGCCCCTTCTGCCATTATCAAAGCTACAGTGTTGCATTTTCAAATCTCTTAGTCACTTCTGTGATCTGATCCACCTGTCTCCCTCTTGCAAGGACATTTGTTGTTGTTGTTTTGTTTTTAAAGATTTATTTATGCATATAAGAGCTGGGGTACAGACCAGAGTCATGGGAGGTGAGAGGACTCACCAGAGACAGCGGGGAGCAGAACAGCAAACTGACTGAAACACACTGCTGAGGGGAGCAGTGGGCGAGGCAAGAGAGGTCTGCTGTGCCATGTGGGTACCTTCCCTGGCTGGCTGCAGGGATCGAACTCGTACTGCAGTGGCTGCAGTTTGCTTCATAGTGTGTTGCTTAACTCACTGCGCCACCAGGGAGGCCCCTGCAAGGACATTTATAATGACACTAACCCAACAGACCATCTCAAGAGCCTCAACTTATTCGTGTTTGCAAAGACCCTTTGACTATGGGTTCCAGTGACAAGGTAGTGGATGTTTTGAGGGGAGAGGGGGCGATCGTTAGTAAGCCCATCGCAGGCTGTCTGTTTGCCCTGCCAGAGGGGGCCGGGAGTTGCATGAAATCCTACCAGCACAAGGCCAAGTCCAGCGTGAAACTGTTGGCTGAATGAACACCCGAGTAACCAATGACGGGCACCACAGTAAGACGCCGCCCACGTTAGTTCTCTGTCCCTGCTGCTCCTGAAAACCTTTCAGCTTCCCTTCCAAGCCCTCTGTGGATGGAAAGGCTTTCTCCCCTGCCGGCATTCCCAGTCCCATCTTGCATTACACTCAGCCACCCTCTCGGCTCTCAGAACACAGCCCTTGCACATGCTGTTCCCTCTGACACTGTTCCCTGCACCCCCGACCTCCTGCCCCCACCCTGGACTGATAACTGAATGAGGACTGAGAACACGTATCTCATTCCGATGTGTCCCCCGGGCCTGCAGGGATCAGGTGCTCAGCAAACACCTGTGTTCCTTGGAAGAGACTGGTCTGATTTTGGAAGTCATTTCTGGGGTTCCTGGCTAGGAACCGGCTGGGACAGAGCCTTCCCCTCTCAACGATTTTAGCTTTCTCCAAGGTCTGCAAATGATGTTGCCAACAAGTCCTGAAAAAAGCTGTCACCCAAATTGCTACAAGTTGGCATCCAAGCTCAGACTGGGTTTGCCATATGTCCAAACCCCGGTCTGCCTTGTCTACTTGTAAAGAGAACAAGGGAGTGAGGAAGTGTGTGTTCTTGGGTACAGCCCCACAGCGTGGGAAGCTGAGCCCCTTGCCAGAAGACAGTGAAGAATGCTATGTCTGTCCCCTGACCCCACCCCTCTGACTTCTCTGTCTGCCCTCCTTAATTCCCTGCCCCACGCTGCCTCCTGGGGGCTGAGGGCGCCTGACCCACTGAGCAGATTCCCATCCTGGGTCAGTGGTTTTCCTTAATTATGAACTAAATCACACGGTGCAGCAGTTTAGCAAGTGAACTCTGAGACCACAGCTGTTGGGTTTCACCCAGCACCCACTTTCTATTTTTTTTTAAAGATTTATTTTATTTATGCATACAAGAGCTGGGGTACAGGCCAGAGGTGTGGGGGGTGAGAGGATTCACCACAGAGAGCAGGGAGCAGAACAGGCAGATCAACGGAA
>JAGFMF010011469.1:450250-465724 GCA_019455555.1 Galemys pyrenaicus
GCCTCCCTGGTGGCACAGTGGGTTAAGCAACGCACTATGAGGCAAACCACAGCTACTGCAGCACGAGTTCGATCCCTGCCTCTGGCCAGGGAGGGGACCCACATGGCGCAGCACACCTCTCCTGCCTCGCCCGCTGCTCCCCTCAGCAGTGGATTCCAATCGATCTCCCCGTTCTGTTCCCCACTCTGTCTCTGGTGGATCCTCTCACCCCCCATACCTTTGACCTGTGCCCCAATTCTTGTAAGCATAAATAGATTTTTTTTTTAAAGATTTATTTATTTATTTATGCACACAAGCACTGGGGTACAGGCCAGAGGTGTGGGGGGTGAGAGGATTCACCACAGAGAGCAGGGAGCAGAACAGGCAGATCAACGGAAGTACACTGCTGAGGGGAGCAGAGGGCACAGCAGGAGAGGTCTGCTGCACCATGTGGGTCCCCCACCGGATCCCTGCCGGCAGCAGGGATCGAACTCATACTGCAGTGGCTGCGGTTTGCTTCATAGTGCGTTGCTTAACCCACTGCGCCACCAGGGAGGCCCCATAAATAGATCTTTAATAAAAAATAAAGATAATTCTAAGTTATGGTTTGTTTAAGAAGTTGCCAGGATAATAGAGAATCCCTTTGTCCCCTATGCGCCCTTGCCCCGCGACAGGATCTTAGGTAACTGATGATATCTCAGGGAACTACTGCAGTGTGTCAAGCCAGGAGCTGATACTGCTACGTTCTTTAATCAGGCACAGACCTGGCTTGGGTTTCACCAGCACTTACTCAAATTTACACACCCTTTAAAAACAGCAAGCGTAGGGCCTCCCTGGTGGCACAGCAGGTTGAGCACCTCACTGTGTGAAGTATCCGAGGCACAGCAGCGCCAGATCGATCCCGGGCCAGGGAAAGGACCCGCATGGCGCAGCAGACCTCTCCTGCCTCACCTGCTACTCCCCTCAGCAGAGTGTTTCAGTGGATCTGCCTGTTCTGCTCCCCGCTCTGTCTCTGGGGAGTCCTCTCACCTTCCGCGCCTCTGGCCTGTACCCCAAATCTTGTATGCATACATAAATAAATCTTTAAAAAAATAGCAAACGTATTGTTGTACAAGATTTTATGAGATGCGAAGACTTGAGTACCTGCTGTTAAGCTCGGGACACAGAAGAGTTCCTTCCCACAGAGACTCCTTCCCATTACCCCTTAATCATGCCCTCCCCAAGGACCTGCTCTGGCCACCCCTCTACTGTTCTCCATGGCTCTACGATTTCTTCACTTCGAGAATGTTCTATCAGTGGAGTCAGAGCATGCAACTTTTTGAGACTAGCTTGTTTCCTTCAGCATACTGCCTTAGAGAGCCACCCAGGTTATGCTCTATCATTTAACTACCCCTTCCCTCTTACTGTTGAGAAACATTTGACGGTATTTATAATACCAGCTGGTTTAGTGACTGGTTTGTTAAAGGGCATTAGGCTTCTTTGAGCTATTAGTGATCACAGACAACGCTGCTCTGAACATCTCTGTACAGTTTTGTGTGTGTGAATCTGTTTTTAATCTCTCTAGAAGAGCATTCCAAGAGCATGCTTTTTTTTTTCCGTGCAGCGGATGTGCAGTCATTAACATATTTTTATTCAGCAGTTCATGTGGGCTCCTTGGAGCCCGTGGACTCTAACTGAAGATTGGATCCAATGAAAAATTTTAAAGGGAAGGAGAATGATTTGATTTGTGGAGAGTGAAATTGTTTAGCCCGGGGCCAATTAACTGACTTAGAGACTAAAATTTGCTTTATTCTAGAGCTCAGTTTGTTATAGGGCAGGGAGAGGAGCACTCAGAACCCCCAAGCCTGCTTTTTTTGAATGGGTTTTGCTATTTGCCGCATTAAGACAAACATATAAAACCTTTAATGGAAAGGAACTTTAATACAACTAGGGTACAATAAAGAAAGAACAAAGACTATAGTTACTGAGTTAAGCATTTAAAGTTACCCATCTCCTTGAGGGTAAAAGTCCAGCCAAATAGGATTGGCCCAAAGCAAGGCCCAAAAACTTGGCACACATCTAAAGGACCTTTCAGTAGAGACTTATAGAAAAGGGTCAGAAAGAGTCAGACAAATCTGGGAGGAAAAGAGCAAAATTAAAATTAAGATGAAAGCTGCCATTGCTAACTTCCCCACGGGTCTCTCACCCACATTTGTTCCAACCAGTCCAAGACCAAAAAGCAAGCACAGTTTTTTCACATGTCCCTCTGCTCCACGTGCCTCATCCAGGTCTCCTTGCTGTTCTCCATCTTCCCTTTTTCCCTTCTTTCTTCTCTGTAGAAATCTTCTTATCCTCAGCTCCACCCACTTAGGGTGGAACCAGGATTTTGGGAACTTCCCCTTTTTCTGGGACCACCCTGTTACAAGTTCGCCCTCTTAACCCTAAGACAGGACACTGACATGACCTTGGTTTTCCAGAGAAAGCCTCTGTCAAAGCAAGACAGCCAAGAAAAGGCAAAACACCTGGCCCCAGGGCGCTTCTGAAGCAGGACAGCCTAGTTTCTGAAACTCTAGCCTCTGGAAGCAGCCCAAGGAGGACATCATTTTAGATCTGTGTCCTCCGAAACAGCGGGCGCCAGAACCTAGTTAGCAGATCTCTGTCGTGAGAAATTAGGGATAAGAAAAGCAATGCAGGTGCTTCTCTCCACCAGCTCTCTCCTCTGCAGGGCAGCAGCCTCCCGCCTGCCCAGGACCTGTGCCATGCCGGGGCTTCCCTTCCCTTCCCTCCCTCAGTGGAGGCAGCTCTCCTCTAGGCCTCCCCCTGCAACCACGCGGCCTCTCAGCAAACCGGTCCCTTCGGGGCAGCTCTTCCTGCCGCTGTGTCCATGCAAGCGTACTTTACTCTTTTGCCTTTTTACCTAATAAACCTGCTCTCTAAAATAAAAAAATGAAAAGCAAAGTGCAGAAGCGGCGTCGCGGGCCATAGCAGGAGCTCCAGATACCAGTGATTACAGCGAACCGGCCGCGGAGGAAAGGAACCTGGGCCTGGGGGGCTGAGACCTGGAGAAGGAAAGCTTCGCCCCCACTGTCAGGTGGCTGGAAATCTGGGCGGGGTCAACCCGCCCCCACAAGGCGGAGCCAACAGTGCGCTCTTCCAATGGGCACGCGAGGATTAAATGTCTTTTCCCCTCCGCCTAGCGATTGGAGGGGCGCGTCGACGTAATAACCAATGAAAAGAGGTGTAGGGGCAAGGGCGGGGGCGGAGCAAGGTGCCACGCCCCCTGACGCGGGCGGGCTCGGGGCTTTAATTCCCGCGGGGAGCAGTCGTGGGCGCTGGGGCTCCGGGTTGCAGCCATGGCGCTTCGGTGGGGTGTCGTGGCGGTCGGCCTGATCTCCAGCGACTTCACGACCGTGCTGCGCATGCTGCCGCGCTCTGAGCACCAGGTCCGCGCTCCCTCCGCAGCCCTGGGGAGGAGGAGACGGGGACGGGACTCCGGGTCTCAAGCGGGGCGTTAGGGTCTCGGATTTGAGTCCCCAAGACTTAACGGGCTCCTAGCTCGTTACTCACCATCTCCTCTTCGGTCCTGTAAACAGGAGTTGCGTGAGGGGTCGGAGCGTCTCGATCTGGGCTGCTGTGAAAAGAGCCCCCCTCCCCGCCCTGGGGCTCTGTTCAAGCCTCCCTGCAGAGATGCAAGGCCCCGAGGGATGGGAACTTTTTTTTTTAAAGATTTATTATTTATGCATACAGTTCTTGTACGGCCAGAGGTGGGGGGCCAGTGAGAGGGTTCACCAGAGACAGAGTGGGGAGCAGAACAGGCAGATGGACTGAGGGGAGCAGCGGGAGACCAGAGGGGTCTGCTGCGCCATATGGGTCAGCGCCCTGGCCGGGTATTGAACTCGTACTGCAGTGGCTGGGGATGCTTCATAGAGTCTTTGTGCCACCTGGGAGGCCCCGATATTGGGGAACGTAATGATGGTTTGCCCTAAGTCTTTCTTTCCCAGGACCCAGTGTCCAGGCCCCCTCAGCTCCTCCCCCAGGTCCACATCTTCCCGTTTTGAGGATAATCGCTTGTCTTATCCCCAGACGTCCTCCATCCATCACCTCCCACCAATCCACCTCTCTTCCAAGGCTGTCCCTGTCCTTCAGTCTAACCCTGGCGTCCCTCCAGGTGGTGGCGGTAGCGGCCCGCGACCTGAGCCGGGCGAAGGAGTTTGCTCGGAAGCACGACATCCCCAAGGCCTATGGCTCCTATGAGGAGCTGGCCAAGGACCCGAACGTGGGTGAGTGGTGAGGGCCGGGGTCCTTGTGGGGGCTCTTTCTGTTTTATTTTGGGTTTTTTTGTCAATTTTTTTTTTTAAAGATCTTATTTATTTATGCATACAAGAGCTGGGGTACAGGCCAGAGGCGCGGAAGGTGAGAGGATCCACCAGAAACAGTGGGGAGGAGAACAGGCAGATTGACCGAAACACACTGCTGAGGGGAGCAGCGGGTAGGCAGGAGAGGTCTGCTGGGCCGTGTGGGTCCCCTCCCTGGCCGGGGATCGAACTCACGCAGAAGAGGCTGCGGAATCCCCACAGTGCCACGTTCAACCCCTGTGCCACCAGGGAGCCCCCCTCCCGCCCTGGGACTCTGTGTTCAGGCCTCTCCCCCCAGAGATGCAAGGCCCCGAGGGATGGGGCAATCCCTTTGGACTTGGAAGAACAGCGGGTTGGCAGGCAGAGCTGTGAGACAGGTGTGGTAGGAGTGATTAGCTGTCTAGAGTGCCCTTGCCTTAGCGGCCAGGCTTCGTGCTTCAGGGCAAGGCTTGAAATGCTAAAGCCACTGCTGAAGGAGCCCGCTCAGGCTTTAAGGCGCCCACTCAGGCTTTAAGGTGCCTTGCGTAGCCGGGGCTGCTGTGTCCCTCCGTGGCCTGGATGGAGAGGGAGGACAGCGCAGCCGGAGGAGAGCGAGCCAGGCTCTGGAGGTCGGGCTGCCAGGGTTGGTATCTCACTCTTCAGCTTGCCCACCTGTTTCATTTGTAAAATGAGCAAAATCCCAGCATCTTCCTGTTGGTGGTGGTGTGAGACGGAAATGAGCTCAGGATAACTTCACGGTTTGGGAGTGGTCTGAAGAAGACAGAGCCACGCAGGGAACGGTTTGCTGGTGACCAACGGGGGACGAACAGGGCTCCACCTAGCGGGCGACTTCCCTGCGGGACCCCTGTTCTTTAGCCGTGGGGGGCGAGGGACGCCACTGATGTCTCCCGCCTTCCTCCTTTAGAGGTGGTGTACATTGGCACCCAGCACCCCCAGCACAAGGCCGCGGTGTTGCAGTGTCTGGCAGCGGGCAAGGCCGTCCTGTGTGAGAAGCCCATGGGCGTGAACGCCGCCGAAGTGCACGAAATGGTTGCTGAGGCGCGTTCCCGCGGCGTCTTCCTCATGGAGGTGAGAGCGAGCGGACCTTTCCAGGACCCCATGGAGCGCTTCTCGCCATTACCCACCTTGGCTGCCCTGGACGTTTCAAGGGCTTGCCAGAAGTTCAGATGACCACAGAATGAATGGGGGGTGGAGTTTTCCTGGGGGGGCCGCGCCACATGCCATGTAATCTGCTGGAGCAGAGGCCATTGCACTGGCCCTTAGCAAACATGGCCACCAGCAGCCTTCCGAAGTAGGAGGTGAAAGAGGTCCCGAACGGCAGTGGGTGTAGTTTGGGTGCATTTCCAGGGCTAGAGGTCAGAAGGCCCAAGGACACCTCCTCCCAGCAGCCCTCCAGACCAAGCAAAAGCTTTCATCAGACTTGGCTACTTTTTTTTTTAAAGATTTATTTATTTATGCATACAAGCATTGGGGTACAGGCCAGAGTTGCAGGGGGTGAGAGAATCCACCAGACAGAGTGGGGAACAGAACAGGCAGACTGACTGAAACCCACTGCTGAGGGGAGCAGCGGGTGAGGCAGGAGAGGTCTGCTGTGCCATGTGGGTCCCAGGCAGGAGAGGTCTGCTGTGCCATGTGGGTCCCCTCTCTGGCCGGCAGCAGGGATCGAACTCGTGCTGCAGTGGCTGCGGTTTGCTTCATAGTGCGTTGCTTAACCCACTGCGCCACCAGGGAGGTCCCCAAGACTTGGCTACTTTTGACATTTGATATTTTACCAATTGCCAATGATGAAAATGGTTGCCAAAAGGCAGAGGCTAGTGCTAGTAGTTAAGATGGCCACTAAATGCCGCCTACAATCAATTTATTTTTTAAGATTTTATTTATGCACGCAAGAACTGGGGTACAGGCCAGATGTGGGGGGTGAGAGGACTCATCAGAGACAGCAGGGAATGAACAGATAGACTGAAACACACTGCTGAGGGGAGCAGCAGGGAGAGAGGAGAGGTCTGCTGAGCCCTATGGGATCGAACTTGCCTGGCCGGGATCTAACTCCCGCTGCAGTGGCTGCAGATGCTTCACAGTGCTGAGACTGAACCCCTTGTGCCACCAGGGAGGCCCCGCCTAGAATCGGTTTTCATGCTAAGGATTAGTAGCTGGTTTCTAAGTACCTTGCTGTAGGTTCCGCTGGTACTACTCAAAGCTGCCTCTTACTCCCGGTGTCCTTTCTGGCTGGCTTTGTCCAATGTTGCTGAACATCCCACTCTGGAAAGTTCCCTTTGCCCAAGAAGTGGACAATCAACATTTAATATGGCTACTCAGGGACTTCTGGTTCTCACTGTGTTTGTCAGGGTCAAATGTGATTACATTTTGCCTTCTCATTTTCATTGGCGCCCAGCATTGGCACACCCACCCTTGGGACTGGGGGTTCCTAATCTTCAAGATACAGGCTCAGCTTTGAGGGAGCTGAGCATCTGCTGCCCCCACAGCAGTGGGGGGTCCCACAGCCCTGTTGGAAGAATGTTAGTGGGCACTGAACTAGGAAGTTGGTGGAGCACAGAGCTGCCAGTCCTCTCTGGAGGATGGGCCAGGAGGTTTGTGGCAGATAGGGGCTACCAGAAGCCTAAGGGAAAAGTAAATTGGCAAATAGGGCCAGAGTGAGAAAGAAGAAAAGAGACTTACTGAAAACAGTCTCGTGCATTCAGCGTGAACGTGGACACGGCGCCGTTCCATCTTTTAAAGTCAGAGGCCTCTGGACTCCAACTCCCCAGTTCCTTGCCCTGTGACTTAAACACGTAATTTGACGCAGTGGGCCCATTTCCTCAGCTAAAGCAAGAATAAACACTAATAACTATGAGGCAGGAATATTAGGAGGATTCATCCTGCAGATTATGGATACCGTGTCTCGCCCATAATGCATGCCTGATGCATGCACTGGGGAGCCTAGAAAATGATCCAGCAGGAAAAAGATCCCTCTGGGGGAACTAGGGGATGGGCTGGAGGAGAGAGACCTAGTTTGCTAAATCTGCATATCAAGTACCACCACAGACTGGGTGACCTGAACAACGGGGACTTCTCCCCACACTTCTGGAGGCCAGCAGTCTGGGGTCAGTGCGTCAGTAGGTTGACGTCTGGGGCCCCCTACGGCTTGGGGACGGCTGTCTGTCTTCTCTTTGTTTTCACGTGGCTTTCCCTCTGTACCTGCTTGTCTCTTACTTTCCTCTTCTTTTTTTTTTTTTTTTTTACGATTTATTTATTTGTGCATACAAGCACTGGGGTACAGGCCAGAGGTGTTGGGGAATGAGAGGATTCACCACAGAGAGCGGGGAGCAGAACAGGCAGATCAACTGAAGCACACTGCTGAGGGGAGCAGCGGGCACAGCAGGAGAGGTCTGCCGCGCCATGTGGGTCCCCTCCCTGGCCAGCAGCAGGGATCGAACTCGTGCTGCAGTGGCTGCGATTTGCTTTATAGTGCGTTGCTTAACCCACTGCGCCATCAGGGAGGCCCTACTTTCCTCTTCTAAGGACACTATAATCTTATTGGACTAAGGTCCACCCCAATACCTTTTTTTAACTTAATTACCTCTTTAAAATCCCCCTCCCAAATGCACTGGAAGGTACTGGGAAGTTAGAATCTCAACATACGGATTTGGTAAGGACACAATTTATCCGTAACATCACAAGATTAGGACAGCAATCCAGAGCCAAAGAAGTCCGAAGTCGGGGGCCGTGGGAGTGGAGAGAAGGCAGAGCAGAGAGGATTGGAGGCAGGAAGGTCATAGCTTTGGGACTGGATGGTGAACTGGAAAAAAGGGGGTGCTTGTTTGGAGACTGTTTCGCAACACGTACGCCTCAAAACTGGGACAACTGATTGCTAAACTCCTGGGCCTCACGCATCCCTTCCCCTCCACGGCTCTCTCCCTCTGTGGTCTGCAGGCCATCTGGACCCGCTTCTTTCCCGCCATAGAGACTCTGAGGTCTGTTCTGGCCCAGGGCACTCTGGGGGACCTTCGGGTGGCTCGTGCAGAATTTGGGGTGGATCTTACCAATGTTCCCCGAGCCGTAGACTGGGCCCAGGCTGGCGGTGGCCTGCTGGACATTGGCATCTACTGCGTCCAGTTCATCTCCATGGTCTTTGGTGGGCAGAAGCCAGAGAAAATTTCAGCCGTGGGAAGGCGCCACGAAACAGGTATGGTCCGTGCTGGCTTTCTTGAAGGGCGCGGGGCTGCTCTCTTCCTGGGAGCACTAAGCTGGGAAGAAGTCCCCTCGCCCATGAGAATCAGGTTAGACGGTGAAGGAGCTTCCCGTATCACACACCACACAAGTGGTCATTTGAAGTGTTTAATTCCAGGGCTTTTGCATAGTCACAGAGTTGCATATCCATCACCATCATCAATTTTAGGATATTTTTGTCACTCTAGAAAAAGAAAAAAAAAAACACTCCACACCCAATTCTCCCCTCCCACCCTGAGCTCTTGAGCAACTCCCGATTTACTCTCTGGCTCCTTGGAGCTGCCAAGTACTGACGTTCGGGACAGACAGCAGCCTGTGATGTAGCCTTTCGAGCCGGCCGTGTCAGAAAGGAGCTCTCTGGCCAAGGACCACAGACGAGATGTGAGGCCAGGCCTGTGCCCTGCCTTCTCACAGGTGTGGACGACACCGTGACTGTGTTACTCCAGTACCCCGGAGGGGTCCACGGAAGCTTCACCTGCAGCATCACAGCTCAGCTCACCAATACGGCCTATGTGAGCGGTACTAAGGGCAGTGCCAAGGTGAGGCATGACCGGCCAAGCTGGGGTGGGCCCAAATCCGGGAAGCGTAGACCTTAGAACAGGAGCAAGCCAGGCCTGGCCGCTCGAGCTGGAGACTGAGCGAGGGATCCGTCCTCAGACACCAGGCCCTGTGGTGGAGCTGGGCCTTCCCGAGGGTGGGCCTGTGGTCTGTCAAAACCCCTTAGGCCCGAGGAGAAGCCAGTGTGAGGGAGCAGTGTGACTTCTGGGATTGCTTCTGGCACAGACTCTGGGCATAACCAAAGGTTGATTTCACTAGACTTCTGAGCCCTGTTGCTAGAAAGAAATCCTATTCTGAGCAGAATCATTTGGAACCCACCCCAGACTCGCGTCGACCACTTCTCTGCATTTCCATTTGACCCAGACTTGGGTATGGGAATGATGTAGGCTTCCCAGAGCAATGGGACTTCGGAGGAAAGATTCCTAGTGCCAGGAAGGTGCTGGCTTGAGCCTCCTTGCAGAGGGCTTCACGCTGACAGGAAGACAGACCTGGACCTCCTCACCAAGTCTAGGCCTCCACTTAGAGAGGCCTCTGTCCGCTGGGGGGACAGATAGGCTTTTCCTGTGGCACCTGGCTGCTGAGGAACATATCCCCAGCAACCAGGAAAGGGGGAGGGCACTCAGCCCTTAACCACCCGGCACTAGGGCTCCCTGTATACCACCAGGAGGAGCCCCCATTAGCCCAACCGGTGGGGGCAGTAGAACCACCTGTTACCTGCCCCAGGTCCTGGATCCCTGCTGGTGCCCAACAGAGTTGGTGGTAAACAGAGAGCACAAGGAGTTCTCGCTGCCCCCGGCCCCAAACAAGGAGTTCAACTTTACAAATGGACCAGGCATGATTTATGAGGCCCAGCATGTCCGGGAGTGCCTGCGCAAGGGTAAGGATGTGGACTGTGGGGGACAGCAGTGGGAGGGTCCAAGAACTACAACTCCCAGGACCCCCTGGGGCAGCCTTCTGCCTGAATCCTGTGTTACTATTCCTCATGGGATTCTGGAAATTGTAGTTCTTTTTTTTTGGGTCCTCTGGGGCTAGCGTAGGAGTCACCCTAACGCACTCTCCCCCAGGCCTGAAGGAAAGTCCTGTGATTCCCCTGGCGGAAAGTGAGCTCCTGGCTACCATTCTTGAGGAGGCAAGGAAGGCCATCGGGGTCACCTTCCCCCAAGACAAGCGCTGATGCGTGTCCTGAATAAATAAAGACATGGTTTGCATAGAGTCCTTGGCAGTCAGTGGTGGTTTGTTGGGAGCTGAAGAGGAGAGCAAGGAGAGTAAGTTTGGTGGAAGGATGTGGGCAAGATGAAGGTGGGGTCAGGATCACGTTTCTCACCTGTTCCCGGAGGAGGACACTGGGGGAGATCTGTGGCTTGCCTGCCCTACCTGTGTGGCCTCAGCAGGGCCTGGTGTGGGGGTACAGGTGTCCCTAACCGCTCTGTCCCCTGTGGGTTTCTAGTGAACTCAGAGACCTGGCACGCAACTGGTAGGACATTCCTGACGGGGACTGCAAAATGCAGCTTGCTGCGTGTCCTTACCGAGCCTCTCAATTAAATGGCCAGCGTGAAGCAAAGCAATCTGTGTCTGTTTTTAGCTGCAAATAACTCCCATCTCCTTCTCACACCCGCTACATGCTGTTCTGTGTTCTCAGGCCAAGTGGACGGTTGTTGTATTTTAATTGTTTAGGGAGTGTCGTGACCAAGGAGACTTCCGAGAAGTTTTTGGATAGGGCGTAAGGATACCACGCAAGTTTGCTCAGCGCTCTGGTTGGCCCATCTGCAGCTGTGCCCGGGTCACCTCTTGGTTGCTATGCAACGCATACTTCTGTTATAGACTTCCCCATACTTCTGGTATAGACCCAAGTTCTTGTTTGCATAAATAAATCTTTAAAAAGTCATACTTGAAAGAGGGTCAACCTTTTTTTTTTAAAAAAAAAAAAGTATTTTATTTATGCATACAAGAGCTGGGGTACAGGCCAGAGTCGTGGGAGGTGAGAGGATTCACCAGAGACAGAGTGGGGAGCAGAACAGGCAGATTGAAGTACACTGCTGAGGGGAGCAGCAGGCAAGACAAGAAAGGTCTGCTGCGTCATATGGGTCCCCTTCCTGGCTGGGGACCGAACTCTCGCTGCTGTGCAATGGATGCTTCACAATATGGTGCTCAACCCACTGTGCCACCAGGGAGGCCCCGGGGCAACTTTTTGTTCCATTTAGATCTTTAACTGATTTGGATAAGGCCAACCTTACTAACTTAAATGTTAAAAAAGTCTCATCTACAAATGTCCTCACGTAACCCCACAAATAATGTCAGCCCTGATGTCTCCTACAACACAGCCCGTTACATTGCCATGTAAATGAACTGGCAGCCTCCCTGGCACTGTGGAATTTTAACATCAGTCTTGGACTGTTACATGAGACCAGGGGGAAGCGCAGTCTTGTTTAAGCCACTGTTATATTAGCCTTTGCTGGAGTTGTTGAACTGGTCGGATATCTTGTAATTTCCATAGCTACCTCCTGTGTCCACACCCTTCTCAAATCAAGAGTCCAGTTTCCTTTTCCTTGAAATTGTGTGATTTTTTGACTTCTTTGTAGTTCTTGTAACACCACAGAAATGAAACTGCATGAATTTTGAAGTTAGGTCTGGGAGGGCAATATAGTTTCTTCCTGAGGGCCTCCCTGGTGGTGCAGGGGGTTAAGGCGCAGCACTTTGAAGCTATCAGCAGCCACTGCAGCATGAGTTCACGCCCTGGCCAGGGAACTGATCCACATGGAGATCTTAGAAAAAAAAATGATTTATTTTTATTTATGCATACAAGAACTGGGGTATAGGTTAGAGGTGAAAGGCAGGGGTGAGGGAGTGGGGGAGTAGAAGTGTGTGTCTGGGGTGAGAGGATTCACCAGAGACAGAATGGCGAGAAGAACAGGCAGATCTATTGAAAGACACTGCTGAGGGGAGCAAAGGGTGAGGCAGGAGAGGTCTGCGCCATGTGAGTCCCCTCCTTGGCTGAGGATGGAACTCCGGCTGCAGTGGCTGCAGATAGCTTGATGGCACTGAGACTTTAATCCCTGACCCATCAGGGAGACCCTTATTGGATTTTATTTTAAAGATTTTATTTATTTATTCATATAAGAGCTGGGGTATAGGCCAGAGTCCAGGGAGGTGAGAGGATTCACCAGAGACAGAGCAGGGGAACAGAACAGGCAGACTGACTGAAACACACTGCCGAGGGGAGCAGCAGGCGAGGCAGGAGAGGTCTGCTGCGCCATGTGGGTCCCCTCCCTGGCCGGCAGCAGGGATCGAACTCGTGCTGCAGAGGCTGCAGTTTGCTTCATAGTGTGTTGCTTAACCCACTGCACCACCAAGGAGACCCCCTTATTGGATTTTGAAATATGTGTGCACCCACATAATCACCACGCACATCGAGCACATTTTGGACAACCCGGAGCCCTTCTTGGGGTCCCACCGATCCACACGCCGCCAATCTATCACGTGGGTTTTGCCACTTCTTCAACTTCATATTCCTTTTATGTTCGCACAAACACACACAGGACAGGTCATGTGACGTGCTGCCTCGATGAGTGCTGTTTCCGACCTGCGGAGTGTCTGACACGCGCTCAGGTCTCCTTCTGGAGACCGCTCATCCCACCTGTAACTCCAGAAAACACAGCCTGCAGGAGCTAAAGTTATAGTTGCATCTGAATGGGTGGCAGGTGGCATGGAGCCACGCCCCCTTCTAAAGCAAGGCGCTGATTGGACAGTCACTCGAGGGGGTGGAGCCACCACACCCCGGTGCGTCTTGGACTTCCCGGAGCGTCTTGAGCGTCCGGGTGCGTCTTGGACTTCCTTGCCAAGAAATCTGCCCCGCAGTGGCGCCGGGACATTGAGGAGACTCGGTTCGGTTCGCGAGGGGTCTCCCGTGGCCTGCCCCACCAGAGTCGGCAGCAGAAGCGGCGGTGATGGACGGGGCCCGGGAGCAGCCCCGAGGCGGAGGTGAGGCTGGAGGCAGACAGGCGGAGGAGGGCGAGACCCCCGGCGGACCGGCCCCACCATCTCCAAGCAGAACCTCCCGGGCAGAACCTCCCGAACCGGGCGCCTCAGCTTCCAGCCCCACCTTTCCCTGGAGGTCCCGGGTTCGCTGAGTGCCGCACCCCATCTCTTACTGTGGAGTGCTCTTGGACCCCCACCCCCCCCAAGAACCTGGATACCCCTAAATCCAGACCCCCAACAGGCCCACTTCCTGCCTCTAGCCCTGATGGGAGGGGCGGTTCTCCTCTCTGCCCCTCAGGCCAAAAGTCATGCCCCTGTCTCCTCCCCCAGGAGAGGGTGGGATACCGGCAGGGTCTCCCCTCTCTTTCTCCATCGGGCTCTTATGTGGCTGGTCCCAGGTCACTTTATCTACCAGCCCCCCAGAAGTCCAGTGCCCCCTAGGTTGCCCTTCCTCGGGCACCGGGAATCTGCCCCCTACCCCCGGCCCCCTAGGACTCCAGAGCAGACACCTCTCCCCTCCTTTCTCCTCTAGGACCCACCAGCTCTGCGCAGATCATGGAGGGAGGGTCCAGTTTGCCACTAAAGTGAGTTCGAGGGGTTTGGTTATCCGGGAGCAGATCTGAGGAGTGGCCCCTTTCTCACGCTGCACCTGCATCTATTTTTCAGTTTCATCCGTGACCAACTAGGATTAATGGCAAAGTATATAGCTGAGCTGGCCCGAGAGTGGAGGTCCCCAGATAACTCCAGCAAAGAGCTGGTCGATGTTCTCAAGCGCATTGCCCGAGATTTGGACAATGACAAGGAGCTGCAGAGGTGTGGCCCGGGGCCCTGGGAATCCAGCCACCGGTCACCTTCAGAAACCAGGAGGCCCAGACTCCAGCCCCCAACCCCCTCCTCTCCTGCAGTCCAGACCCACAGTCCTTGTTCCTTCCCGCCCCAGGCTCCAGGGTCCCACCGTTCAACTCAGGAGTCCAAACTCCAGGCCGTCCCCTCCCCTGTGGTCTTAAAACCCCCTCAGGGTGTCATTTCCTCTCTCCCCCAAAAGTCCAGCTTGTCCCCTGCTTCCATGTCGGTGGCTTGCCTGGCATTTCAGCCTGATCCGGGTCCCTTTGCCTTGGGATGAGGTGGTTAGTGGGATCTCCCACTCTGCTGGATACTCCCTCCCCTCACCGGTTCTCCTCTTTCCTGCAGGATGATGGCAACAGACAGAGTCTTAACTGCTCCGGTCTTTTTCCACGTGGCAACCCAAATATTTTCAGACGGCATCACCTGGGGCCGGGTTACTGCCCTTTTCTACTTCGCCAGCAGGCTGGTGTTCAAGGTGGGTGGTGCAGCTGGTGAGCCCAGGGAGGCGCCCACAGGACCCTCAGACCTGGGTGTCCTGACCATAACCCCTGTGGCAGCCCCGTATGCACAGAGGGACTCCACAGAGACCGCTGCGGGCTGGTGGTCTCTCCCTCTGTCGGTGATGTGTTCAGCGTGCGTGTACTGGCCACTACTGCCTGGCTGGCACTCAGCGCCGACAAAGCAGGTGGGGTCCCTGCCCCACCTCAGCCCATGTGAAGTGATGTGTGCTGAGAGAAGTAAGCCGGGAGGCATTTGTTTTTTAAAGATTTATTTATTTATGCATACAAGAGCTGGGGTACAGGCCAGAGGTGCGGGAAGTGAGAGGATCCACCAGAGAAAGAGCGGGGAGCAGATCAGGCAGATGGACTGAAATACACTGCTGAGGGGAGAAGCGGGGAGAGAGGAGAGGTCTGCTGCACCATCTCCCTGGCCGGGGATCGAACTGGTGCTGCTGTGCTGTGGCTGCTTCACAATGTGGTGCTCAACCTGCTGAGCCACCAGGGAGGCCCCAGGAGGCATGTTATGCATGTAATCAGGAAAGACTTCTAGAGGAGGTGACGTTGAGCCAAAGCTGGGAGGACTCAAGACGTAGTGATATGGAAGAGCCAGGTGGGAGAGGCGTCTGGTTGAGCACACAGCAAGTGCCAATGTCCTGAGGCAGCCCAAGGCTGTGCTGAGGGCAGTGAGGAGGCTGCGTGGTTAGAAGGCAGTGAGATGGGAAATGGGTGAGGGCTGAGGGAGGCTGTGGGGGGCCCTGTCATATGTTGTAAGGACCTTAGCTTTACTCCCAGGGAGACTGGAGGGATTTTCTCCTGTCTCTGGCTTTAAAAACGAGACTGAGGTGACTGAATTTTATTTTGAAGATTATTCTGACATAGATAGCAAAATGTGAGTTGTACAATTGACTTTATGGCTATAAGGCAGATTTTCTATGGAGATAGGGATGCCGAGCACATTGTTTTTTTTTTTTTAAAGATTTATTTATTTATGCATACAAGCACTGGGGTACAGGCCAGAGATGTGGGGGGGTGAGAGGATTCACCACAGAGAGCGG
>JAGFMF010011469.1:465808-528115 GCA_019455555.1 Galemys pyrenaicus
CACCACAGAGAGCGGGGAGCAGAACAGGCAGATCAACGGAAGTACACTGCTGAGGGGAGCAGCGGGCACAGCTGGAGAGGTCTGCTGCGCCATGTGGGTCCTCTCTCTGGCCGGCAGCAGGGATCGAACTCGTGCTGCAGCGGCTGTGGTTTGCTTCATAATACGTTGCTTAACCCACTGCGCCACCAGAGAGGCCCCCGAGCACATTGTTTTGCAACTATAAGTGGGAAAGGGATTGTGGGGCACCGGGGCAAAAGCTGGGATGTTGCTGATGGGGCACCCAGAATGGACCCAGTGAGCGACGAGGGGCCAGGACTCAGTGGGAGCAAGAGCGTGGGGAAACAGCTTTCTTGACATGTTTGTAAAATTGAGCTGATGGGGGCCTCCCTGGTAGTGCAAGGGTTAAGTCTCAGCACTATCGGGCCTTCCCTGGTGGCGCAGTGGGTTAAGCAACGCACAAGTTAGATCCCTGCTGCCAGCCAGGTGGGGGACCCACATGGTGCGGCAGACCTCTCCTGCTGTGCCCGCTGCTCCCCTCAGCAGTGTACTTCTGTTAATCTGCCTGTTCTGCTCCCCACTCTCTGTGGTGAATCCTCTCACCCCCCTACACCTCTGGCCTGTACCCCAGTGCTTGTACGCATAAATAAATAAATCTTTAAAAAAAAAAAAAGTCTCAGCACTATGAAGCATCAGCAGCCTCTAGCCAGGGAGCTGACCCACAGGGCGCAGCAGACCTCTCCTGCCTCGCCTGCCATTCCCCTCAGCAGTGTGTTTCAGTCAGTCTGCCTGTCCTGTTCCCCGCTCTGCTCTGGTGAATCTTCTCACCCACCGCACATCTGGCCTGCACCCCAGCTCTTGTATCAATCAATAAATAAATCTTTAAACAAAAGGATTGAGCTGATAGGACTTGAATGTGGGAGGTGGGGGCAGCCCGCAGTGATGGGGGCTCCCTGTGGATCTGGGGAGAGGCAGTCGAATGGAGGGTGGGCAGGGGCGGTTCAGGGAGCTGGACAGAAGGTCGTGGCAATGGGGGTATTGAGTCTCACCTGCTGTGTAAGTGAGAAAAGTCCTTTTAGGCAGAAGAACCAATATGCGCTAATGTCCTGAGGCAGAGAAGAGTCTAGTGGGAATGAAGATTGGGAAAGGATGAGACCCCAAAAAAGGAAAGAAACAGCCAATGTGAATAAGCCAGAACTTCTCTACGGGGCGTGTGGCCAGCCCACGCCTTCTGTCTGGATCCCGAGGGTAATGGGAGGGGGGTTGCTGGCAGGGCCGTTGACAGAGATGAGATCCAAGGTATGAGCGTAAAAGAACCAGCAGGGGTCAGAAGGGGAGGCTTCGCCTGGCACTCGTGACTCTGTCCCCATTCCCACCGCATCACCGTAGGCCCTGAGCGAGAAGGTGCCCGAGCTGATCAAGACCGTCGTGGGCTGGACGCTGGACTTCCTCCAAGAGCGACTGCTGGGCTGGGTCCACGCCCAGAGTGGTTGGGTGAGGCCCTTACCTCTCCCCTCCCCCACTCCACTGGCACCTGGGGAGTCTTCCTGAACCCACCACAGAGCTGCTCCCCTCTATGTTTTCTTTTTAAAGATTTATTTATCTATGCACACAAGAGCTGGGGTATAGGCCAGAGTGCAGGGAGGTAAAAGGATTCACCAGAGACAGAGCGGGTAGCAGAACAGGCAAGTCTACGGAAACACACTGCTGAGGGGAGCAGCGGGCAAGGCAGGAGAGGTCTGCTGTGCCATGTGGGTCCTCCCCCTGGCCGGCAGCAGGGATCAAACTTGTGCTGCAGTGGCCGCAACTCGCTTCACAGTGCGTTGCTTACCCACTGCGCCACCAGGGAGGCCCACCCCCTCTACATTTTCTGATCCTCAAATGTGGTCTAGAATGTATTCCTCACATCCGATCAGCTCAATTCATCTGGTATTGACCCCTCACCTCCTGGTGACCTCTGACCTCCCTGACCTGACTAGTACTTTCTACCCTCCCTGGGGCCTCCGGTCCTTTGAAATCCCTCAAATCTGATAGTCCTTGGCCCTCACCTTCTGGTCCCCATCACCTTAGGCCCTAAGCTCCACCGTGCCTGTGACTTCTCCCTGACACCTCTCCCCACTTGCTCCCGCCCTCTGTGAGCCGGCCTTGGGCTGCCCTAGCTGAGCGCTGACTTATGGATGTTCTTTCCCCAGGCCGCCCACCTCTTGCAGTACAGCGGTACAGTCAAGTGGCTGGTGGTCGCAGCGGCCATCGCTGGGACCGGAGCTCTTGTCTTCTTCAGATTCCGGGCAATCTTGGCCTGAGGCCCCCAACTGCCCTGTCTTCTCAGCATAAGTGTCACATTTTTTTCCAGGTGAGGTGGCAACAGGGGACCATTTTTCTTTTTATTGCCACCTGTTCCTCCTTCGCTTCCCGCTGCACCAAGTCACTGAAGCTTCTCAGGAATACTGCCAGAGCCCAGGGGATCTTTCTTACTTTCGTCATTACTGGGGAGATGGGCTAATAAAACGTCTTGAGCCGCACTTCGAGTCGGTGTCTCTCGGCTCACTCCCGGGTTGGTTCTGTTACCGGCCAATAAGGGGCACTGGAACTGGCGAGGGACAGTGCCCAACCAGTTTACTGGTCACTGTCTTACCCATGCACACAGCTGCAAGACTCCTCAGGTTCAGGGATCAACAATAATGGAATTTACTTAAAGATTTATTTATTTATGCATACAAGAGCTGGGGTACAGACCAGAGGTGCGGGAGTGAGAGGATTCACCAGAGACAGAGCGGGGAGCAGAATAGGCGGATCTACTGAAACACACTGCTGAGGGGAGCAGCCGGGAGACAGGAGAGTCTGCTGCGCCCTGTGGGTCAGCTCCCTGGCTGGGATTGAATTCATGTTGCAGTGGCTGGCAATAGATTGATGGCACTGTATTTTTAACCCCTGTTGCCACCAGGGAAGCCCTAATGGGATTTATGTAACAAACAAGGGAAAACAAAAATCCCGAGGGCACAAGTGCTGGTTATCTCACCCAAAGTAGTGCCCAGTGTTTCGAAGTCCTAAACAAGAGGTGTCCAAGATGGTGTCTTCCACCACTGAGGGCCTGGGGCACATGGCAGCCACAGAACAGGTGGGGCTCCGCTGACGACCAGCAGGACTTGCTCACCGGAACCAGAGGTGTGTCCAAGGCGCAGCACAGGAGAAGAGAAGCAATACTGGGAGCAGCAGAAGCAGCAGCCTAAGGGCCTGCCCAACGGCCTGCACCACGCAACGCAGTGAAGGGCCCAGCTCCAGGGCCTTGCCTTCCCTTCCCGGCTGTAATGGCAGTAAAGCTGGGAGCAGTTTCAGTCACTCAGCTACCTGCAAAGCTTCTCAACTTTTCTCCTCCCAGGTTAGTTGATGAAGGCGTCTCTGCATTCTCTGGGTGCTAGCGACAGCCTTCTGGAAGATAGGTGTGGCGGGGAGGGGAGAGAATCCCTGAGCCTGGGGGCTGCTTCTGCTGTCCCTTTTATTACCTATTAGAGTCCCCACCTCCATGGATTCTTCCTTACCCTAGATTAGTCTACTTAGGGCTTCATCCTCCAGGGGGCGCCACCTGTAACCACCTTTGGCTCCAGTCTTGCCCTTCAGCCTCCAGTGACTGTTACATCTTTTTTTTTTTTTAAAGATTTATTTATTTATGCATACAAGCACTGGGGTACAGGCCAGAGGTGTGGGGGGGCGGTGAGAGGATTGACCACAGAGAGCGGGAGCAGAACAGGCAGATCAACAGAAGTACACTGCTGAGGGGAGCAGCGGGCACAGCAGGAGAGGTCTGCCGCGCCATGTGGGTCCCCTCCCTGGCCGGCAGCAGGGATCGAACTCGTGCTGCAGTGGCTGCGGTTTGCTTCATAGTGCGTTGCTTAACCCACTGCGCCACCGGGGAGGCCCCTGTTACATCTTTTTACTGGGGGTGCCCAATGCGCCCTGTGGGTCAGTGATGAGTAGGGTCCAGTCTCCCGGAGCCCGCAGTGCTGACAGCACCCCCGTGGCACCCAAGTCTGTGGGACTGAAGGCAGCACTGGGCCAGCTCAACCCCCACCCCCACAAGGAGCCTGGGACCGGAGGAGGCTTGAGGGAAGAAAGGGAGCTGGAGGAGGAACAGGAGGACGCTCAGGAGCAGGCCTCCTGGCCTGGAAGCTACATGTTAACCAAGGTGGAGACAGGGGGGCTCCTGGGAAGGGCTCCAGAGCCCTTTGGGGAAGCTGGGAAGCCTGGTGATCTGGGGCCAGCGGTCCCGGCAGAGGACCAGGCCTGCACTAGCATGGGGCAGTGTGGCCACTGCGGGCACAAAGTTGGGGGCTGACAGGTGTGGGGGGAGGGCCAGAAGAAGAGGAGCTCTGGGGTCTGGCCCAGTGAGTGGGTGTGGGGGTGCTTCTGTGGAGGAGCAGGCCTGAGGGGAGACCCTGAGGGCCAAAAGGGGCTGAGGAAAGGTAGAGGCAGAAGGGGAGTGAGAGAGCAGACAGATTCACACCGTGACAGCCCCTGGTGTGAATCCCTTCTCTCTAGGTCTGTCTGTCTGCTTTCTCTATCCGTGTGTCTCCCTTTTTCTTTGTCCCTTTTTCTGTGTCTCTGTCCTCTCTCTTGAGGTCTCTCACTCTTTTTCTGTCCTCTTTCTTGGGCTGTGTCCCCCTCCCTGGCGGGCACACTCGATTTAGAAACAGCAGCAGCGCCTTGTGACAGGCTAAGGAGCAATGGAAGGCTCAGCCCAGCCCTGGCTCGGCCAGGGCACCCCTCCCAGAGCCGGGACAACATCACACAGTCTCGGCCCCAGCAGTGTGGCTGTGCCTGTGACATGGCTCCTGTGCTTCAGGTGCCGCTGGAAGTCAAACACTGCGCGCAGGTGTGTGAAACTGGGAGCTTATTTCAGCCCTTTTTTTCCCCCTAAAGATTTATTTACTTATGCACACAAGAGCTGGGGTACAGGCCAGAGTCACAGGAGGTGAGAGGAGTCACCAGAGACAGAGCGGGGAGCAGAACAGGCAGACTGACAAAACACACTGCTGAGGGAAGCAGCGCACGAGACAGGAGAGGTCCGCTGCCTCATGTGGGTCCTCTCCCTGGCATGGGATCCATCTGGGGCTGTTGTGCCGGGGATGCTTCCCAGTGCAGCCCTAAAGCCACTGTGCCACCAGGGAGGCCAAAGTTGTGTAGTTTTAATTGGAAAAATTTTCAGCATTTTTGTTTGTTTGTTATAAGATTTATTTATTTATGCACACAAGCACTGGAGTACAGCCAGAGGTGCGGGCGGTGAGAGGATCTCTGATGAGAGTGGCGAGCAGAACAGGCAGACTGACGGAAACACACTGCTGAGGGGAGCAGTGGGCGAAGCAGGAGAGGTCCACTACACCATGTGGGTCCCCTCCCTGGCTGGCGGTAGGGATCGAACTCGTGCTGCAGTGGCTGCGGTCTTCCTCAGGGTGCGTTGCCCAACCCACTGCGCCACCAGGGAAGCCCCAGACTATTTTTTGAAAATGAGTTTGTTGTTGCCATTTCTCCTTAAAAAGATATAAAATAATTTTTCACACCGTAAAGTGCAGGTCTTATGTGCTCAGCTCAATGAGTTCTAAAATGCAAGTACGCCCAGAGAGTCACCACACGGGCCAAGTCCATCTGGGCGTTCGGGAGCCTCTCGGGGTTCTAGCTACAACTCACTGGTGATTAGCTTTGCCGCCGCTGGACTGCATATCCCTTTGATTTTCTCTAGGGAATGAGTCATCGCCATATTCTAGGGACTTCAGTCAGCTGTAACGTGCTGCTTCGACGAGCGCTACTGGAGGCCTCTGATGGTCTTCTCTGCCGGGCACTCGACGCCCCCTCCGCCCGAGGGAGCGCTCGAACCGCCCCCCAAGTGGTGAGACGACGGCTGGAATGAATGAAACTACTGGCGCCCCGTGCGGGGCGGGTGGCACAGCGCCCTCTGGGGGATCCTTGCAGGAAGTGGGACTCGGACGGCCACGTGACGGGCGGGCCGCCCCGCAGCAGCGGTCACGTGAGCGCGCTGGGCTGCGGGGCAGGCCCCGGGCCGCCATTTTGCGGGGCGGTCACGTGAGAGGACGCACGTTCAGCCGGGCGCTCACGTGATCAGGGGCGTGCTGCGGCCGCCCAGCCGGACCCGGCGAGAGGCGGCGGCGGGAGCGGCGGTGATGGACGGGGCCGGGGAGCAGCCCAGAGGCGGGGGTGAGGCTGGAGGCAGACGGGCGGGAGGAGGGCGAGCCCCCGGGGCGGCCGGCCCCACGATCCCTCCTGCCAGCCGCGGCCCGAGATCTCCAAGCTCTCCCGGGCAGAACGTCCCGGGTCAGGCGCCGCCAGTCTCCAGCCCCTCCTTCCCCGGGGTCCCTGGCTCTCTGACTTCCGCACCCCGATCTCTCCCTGCGGGGTGCTCTCGGACCCCCAGAGGGCCTGGAGACCCCCGAATCCAGACCCCCGGACAGGCCCGGGCTTGTCGCCGGCACCACTTCCTGCCTGTGGCCCTAGTGGGAGGGGCGGCTCCCCTCTCGGCCCCTCAGGCCAGAGGTCTGGCCGCCCGGAGTGGCCGTCTCGTCCCCCGAAGAGGGTGGGATTCAGCCAGGGTCCCCTGCCTCTTTCTCCATCACGGACTCAGTCGTCGGGGTCCCAGGTCACTTTATCAACCAGGGCCTCAGAAGTCCAGTGCCCCCGAGGTTGCCCTTCCTCGGGCACCATGAGCCCGCTCCCCACCCCCTTGACCCTTTAGGACTCCAGAGTCCACACACGGCTCCCCTCCTTTCTCCTCTAGGGCCCACCAGCTCTGAGCAGATCATGAAGACAGGGGCTCTTTTGCTTCAGGGGTGAGTCTGAGAGGTTTGGTTATTGGGGAGCAGATTTGCGGTTCGGCCCCTTTCTGATTGCACCCCCACTCCGTATCCACTACAGTTTCATCCAGGATCGAGCGGGGCGAATGGCGGGAGATACACCAGAGCTGGCTCTAGAGCAGACCCCCCAGGACGCGTCCACCAAGAAGCTGAGCGAGTGTCTCAAGCGCATTGGAGACGAACTAGACAGTAACATGGAGCTGCAGAGGTGTGAGCCCGGGACTCAAGCACCCAGCCGCTGGCGCCCTTCTCCCTCAGAACCCAGAAGCCCAGTTCCCAGCCCTCCTCCCCGAGGAGTCTGCAGCTCAGACCCACAGTCCTTGTTCCTTCACACCAGGGTCCCACCGCTCCCCTTGGGAGTCAGCCCTCCAGGCCGTCCCCTCCCCTGGGCTCTTGAAACCCGCCTCGGGAGACATCTTCCTCTCTCCCCTAAATGTCCCACGTGCTCCCCTGCCTCCACGTTGGCCTCTTGCTTTTCCACCTGGCCTGCGTCCCTTACCTTATCTTGGGGATGGGGTGGCTAGCGGGGTGTCCACACTGCGGGGTGCACCCTCCCCACCTCCAGCTTGCTTTTCCACAGGATGATCGCAGCAGTGGATACAGACTCCCCCCGAGAGGTCTTCTTCCGAGTGGCAGCTGAGATGTTTTCTGACGGCAACTTCAACTGGGGCCGGGTTGTCGCCCTTTTCTACTTTGCCAGCAAACTAGTGCTCAAGGTGGGCAGCTGCAGGGTGGTGAGCCCAGGGAGACGCCCACAGAACCCTCAGACCTGAGAGTGCTGACCTTAACCCTGTACAGCCCCATATGCACAGAGGGACTCCACAGACCACTTCGGGCTCCTTCCTTCATTTATTCATTCAACATTCGTGTGCTAGGCCCACTATGTGCCTGGCTCGGATTTGGCACTGACAAAGCAGAGAAGGCTGGGACACGTGTTGTACATGTAGTCAGGAAAGACTTCTAAGAGGAGGTGACATAGAGCCAAACCTGGGAGGACGATAAAGACGCAGTGATACGGAAGGACCAGGTAGGAGAGGCATCTGGTCGAGCACACAGCAAGTGCCAATGTCCTGAGGCAGCCCAAGGCCGTGCTGAAGGCAGCGAGGTGGGGAGAGGGTGAGAGCAGGCTGTGAAGGGGCCTGTGGGGTCCATAAGGACCTTAGCTTTGCATAGATTGAGACGGGGGTAACTGACTAGTTCCAATCAGGGCAGTGAGGTGACCTGATTTTTAAATTTAAAATATTACACTAGCCAGTGCCAGGTTTCTCCTATAGTGTAGAAGTAGTCCATTTGTATTTCATAGTTTATGTTTTGGGTTTGGAAATGTTTAAAATTCTTTTTTTTTTTAAAGATTTATTTATGCATACAGGAACTGGGGTACAGGCCAGATGTGTGGGGGGCGAGAGGATCCACCAGACACAGAGTGGAGAACAGAACAGGCAGACCAACTGAAATACACTGCTGAGGGGAGCAGCGGGCAAGGCAGGAGGGGTCTGCTGCTCGATGTGGGTCAGCTCCCCGGCCGGTAGCAGGGATTGAACTTGTGCTGCAGTGGCTGCTGTTTGCCCCATAGCGCATTGCTTAACCCATTGCACCCCCTCTTTTTTTTTTTTTAATACTTTTTTTTAAAAAAAGATTTATTTATTTATGCATACAAGCACTGGCGTTCAGGCCAGAGGTGTGGGGGTGGTGAGAGAACCCACCAGACAGAGCAGGATGCAGAACAGGCGGATCGACTGAAACACACTGCTGAGGGGAGCAGCAGGTGAGGCAGGAGGGGTCTGCTACGCCATGTGCGTCTCCCTCCTGGCTGGTGGCAGGGATTGAACTCGTGCTGCAGTGGCTGCGGTTTGCTTCACAGTGTGTTGCTTAACCCACTGCGCCACCAGGGCGGGCCCTCAAAATTCTTTTCTAGATAAATTAATGGTACTGTTTCCAGACCAAAATTTAGCCTATCGAATCATCCTGAACTGGAACGTTCTTTTGGATAGCAGGGGAAGCCTGCACAGCAAAACGCTGTTTGTAGGATCCACATTTTGACTATACACCTCCCTTTACTCCGAAATTCTTTGAACTTTGTGAATTCTGTGACTATTGAGAAGGGAAGCCCAACACACTATCTGACCACTGTTGGATTATGGGACACAAGGACAGAGGTGAGAAACTGGTGAGGGGCATTCAGAATGTTCCTGGTGAAAGATGAGGGGCCTGGACTCCGGTGGGAGCAGAG
This sequence comes from Galemys pyrenaicus, assembly GCA_019455555.1. NCBI lineage: Eukaryota > Metazoa > Chordata > Mammalia > Eulipotyphla > Talpidae > Galemys > Galemys pyrenaicus. Next base: position 474,896 of record JAGFMF010011469.1, read on the forward strand.
GAGGGAGAAGTAGATTTCTTGATGTGTTTGCATGATTGAGCTGATGAGGCTTGAATGTTGGAGATAGTAGGGATGTTCCATGTAGAACTAGGGGGAAGCAGCAGAGACAGGCTGGGAAGGAGAAGTTCAGGGAGTTGAAGAGGAGGTGGTAGGTTTGTTGGAATTGGGTCTTACCTGGTCTGAAGCTTCTCTGGTCTCAAGGCTAGATCTGAGCTTTCAGGGAAAATGAATATGCCATTGGTTGAGACCCCTTGAGGCAGAAGAACCAGCATGTGCAAAGGTCCTGAGGCAGCAGCACTTGCTGGGGATGAAGATATGCAAGAAAGTCAATTACAAGAAAGTGGAAAATTAAAATATGATCATGAGCCTTAACACATGGTCCTGTGGGCGGAGCTATTGTGCATTTTTAGCCAGGGGTGCTGGCGTACTGGGGAGTTGTTGTGGCCAGTTTTAGCCAGGGGTTCAGGGGTACTCAGGAGTTGTGGCCAGTTCCTGAGCAGGGCAGTTGATAGTGATGAGATGTAGCTTACAATTTTTGAAGGTGAATGCAAGGACCACAGAGGGTAGGATGGGAGACAGAGGGTTGAGGGGTCTTAACTCTAGGCCCACCTCATCCCGTAGGCCCTGTGCACCAAGGTGCCCGAGCTCATCAGGACCATCATGGGCTGGACGCTGGACTTCCTGCGAGAGCGACTGCTGGGCTGGATCCAGGACCAGGGTGGTTGGGTGAGGCCCTTAACTACCTACCCTCTCCCCTACTCCCTGGGAATGGGGGTCTTCCTGAGCCCACCACAGTTAAGTGTCCCTGCCTCTCAAGTGCATATTAACCGGTGATTTACCTGGTCCCCACTGATTCTGCTGTGACCCCTGACCTTGTAATCTCTGTCCTCCCAGTGACCCTTGACCCGACTGGTGCCTTTTGACCTTCCCTGGGAACTCCTAAGTGCCCTTCATCTTAGGCCTTGGCCACCCCTCCATGCCCTTTGACCTCATCCTAGTCCTCCCTGGTAGCACGGCTGACTGGTGTCCCTGTCCCCAGGACGGCCTCCTCTCCTACTTTGGGACCCCCACGTGGCAGACAGTGACCATCTTCGTGGCAGGGGTGCTCACCGCCTCGCTCACCATCTGGAAGAAGATGGGCTGAGGCCACCAGCTGCCTTGGACTTTGTCTTACCTGCATAAATTATGGTGTTTTTCTGGAAGGGTTGGGATGGGGGGGTATGGGGATTTTTTCTTACTTTTGTAATTATTGGGGGGTGGGGCGGTCTGGGAGAGGGTAATAAACCTCTTTTGGGCCACACTTTTAGTCTGTGTCTCTGGGCTTCCTCGCTGGCCATCTCAGGAGGCCAGGCCCTGGCTGATCCCATAGGTTTCCTTTTTTTTTTTTTTTTTTTAAAGATTATTTATGCATACAAGAACTGGGGTACAGGCCAGAGGTGTGTGTGGGGGGTGAGAGGTTCAATAGAGACAGAGTGGGGAGCAGAACAGGCAGATCCACTGAAATCCACTGCTGAGGGGAGCAGCGGAGAGACAGGAGAGGTCTGCTGCGCCTTATGGGTCTGCTCCCTGGTCGGGGATCGAACTCACGCAGCAGTGGCTGCGGATGCTTCATAGTGTGGCGCTTAACCTCTTGAGCCACCGGCCCCTGGTTTTCTGAGGGTTCCCAGTACTCCCTGTGGGTCATTGATGAGCGGGGTCCAGCCTCCAGGAGCCCACATTCCCAACAGCACCTCCGTGGCACCCTAGGCTGTGGGGCTGGTGGCAGCGCTGGGCCAGCTCCGTACCCCCCAAGGAGCCTGGGGCTCGAGGAGGAACAGGAAGATACTTCAGAGCAGGCCTCCTGGCCTGGAAGCTTCCAACATTTGGGACCACAGGAAAGTTACATGTTAACTGATGTGGAGAAAGGGGGGCTCCTGGCGAGGGCTCCGGAGCCCTTTGGGAAGCTGGGAAGCCTTGTGATCTGGGGCCAGTGGTCCTGGCAGAGGACCAGGCCTGCGCTAGCATGGGGCAGTGTGGCCACTGCGGGCACAAAGTTGGGGGCTGACAGGTGTGTGTTGGGGGGGGGGGGCAGAAGAGGAGCTCTGGGGGTCTGGCCCAGTGAGTGGGTGTGGGGGTGCTTCTGTGGAGGAGCAGGCCTGAGGGAAGACCCTGAAGGCCAAAAGGGGCTGAGGAAAGTTAGAGGCAGAAGGGGAGTGTTCTAGGGTCAAGTACCTTCTGGGGGGAGGGGGTGTCTTTGTCCTCTCTTTCCCTGTGTGTCTCTATCCCCTTCTCTCAGGTTCTTCTATCCCCCTTCAACAGTCTGTCTTTCTGAGTCTTCATCCCCTCTATTCTGTCTGGGGCTCATCCCTGTCCCCCTGCAACCCTTAGATCTGTCTCAGCTCCTCCGACTTACCCTTCCTCTCACTTGCCTGTAGGCACTTTCTGAGCCACATCATAGCAGGTGGGGCCTGCCTGAGGCTAAAGGTCTCCAGCTGAGGTAAGAAATTTGGTGAATGAGTAACTCAGGTCCCATTGTGACTGCATCCTGGGGCAGCTGCCCCTCCCCAGAGACCGGCCCCAGAGACCAAATCAGCACTGAGATGTCAAAGAGATAAGATAGCATGAGGGGAGACTGAACTACCATCCAGAGAGGGGGCAGTATGGCCAGAAGCTGGTATGCAGGGAAAGCATCAAGGGAACTAAAAAGACAGTAAGATGAGACAAAGAACTCTCCAGGCGGCCCCTTGGGGGAGGGGACCAGACTTGGGTATGAGCCAAGTCAGATTCCTAGGGTCCCAGCCAGACTGCAGACAAGTCCAAGCCCTGAGGAGAGATGAGGTCAGTGAGTGGCCCCACTCCGCCCTCCGCCTGAGCCCCTTCCGCTGCTGAGTTCAGCATGACTCAGCAGGACCTGGCTCTTGGCCACTGGCCCAGACGCCCCTTGGGGATCTCAAGGGGCCCTGTCCCTGCACCCCCTTGCTCAGGGGCACCCTGCCTGCACTGAAGGAGTGGCTCCTCTGCAAAGCAGGTCATGACATCCCCCCACACCCCAAAGGCTTCTGCTCCCCTGCCCCTGCCCCTGCCTACCAAGGCAGTCTCCATTTGGGGACTTCAATAGGGTCTAGTTCCAGTCTTTGTGTCTCCTCCCCCCAAAACACAACAGTGGGGTGCTCCTTGAAGGCAGAGTCCTGCTTTGCGTCCCACCTGTCTCCCAGGCACCAGTCTGGAGCAGGCACACTTTAAACTGTATGCTGGCTGAAGGCAGACAGACCCCCAGTCCACAGCACCCCAGCCCCTAATTTAATTTAACAGAGACCCACCACTTCTCTTTGTGACTCTGAAGGATCACATATCAGACAAGACAGGGACAACTTCAGAGCAACTGCCCCCAGAGTGCCCAGAATCTGTGGCTGCTTTCAAAGCAGCCCCCAGGATTCGCAGCTTCAGAAAGACCCTAAAGTTCCAGTGTTTTTTCACTCCCCTTCACCTCAACTTCCAGAAAAACAGTTGTTCTCTGAAATAGTGCCAAGGTATCCCAAAGGGCCCAGCCAATCTTTCCAGAAGTCTCCAAATCCCCTCTTAAAAAGTCTCTTCCAGGCTTCCAGAAACTTCCCTCCCCCCAACTCCCAAAGGCTCTAGAACAGCCTTTTTAATCTTGCAGATCACCTCAAAGGCCTAAAGACCTCATCCTGGAGAATTCCAGAAAAATATGGACTTCCATCGCAAACTTTAAGGCTACCAACCCCCCAACTCTCCCACCTTGAAGTGAACATCCCCAGGCCTCCAGGCCCCCCTCCAGCAGATCTCTGAGAGGTCTCCGCAGTTCTAAAAGTATCTTATTGCCTTCTAAATTTCTCAGTGATCCAGATCCCCAGTATCTCCCTAAGTGAACCCCAACCATCCGGAGCTCTCCCCATCTCTGAGAAATCCTTAGATTTCCAGAAAAGCCCATGCTTAGAACCAATCCTAGAATGCAGGCTTGGGTTCTTCCCTAGACACTCCTGGGCGCCAGGGTCATCGTTTTCCAGGACTGCCAGGGTCCCCACTGTCTCTCACCTACTACAAAGACACACAACGGACAACTGCCCCCGAAAAGGCCTAGAATCCCTCAATCAGCCCCAGGACCCTCGCATCCCGTGAAGCTGCCCCCACCCCCATCCCCCGGGCCTCCCCGCCCCTAACCACCCATTTCACAACAGCCTCGCGCTACAGGCGCGTGACTCCTCCACCGCGGGGGCGGGGGTCTGGAACTCACAGCTGCTCGGGATTGGTCAGGCGCGCGCCCCGGCCCCGCTCCCCGCCACCGCAGATTGGTCCATGGCGCGCCCAGAAAGCCCCGCCTCCCCGAGCCCGGGAGCTATAAAAGCAGCCGCCTAGGCCACAGCCTCTCGCAGTGAGCTCGGCGGTCCCGCGGATCTGTCTCTTGCTTCAACAGTGTTTGGACGGAACAGACCCGGGAACGCTCTTCTATTATCTTCCGACCACCCTCCAACCTTTTTTCCAGTCGCAACCTGCGGAACCATCCTCTCTGCAGCCCACTTCCTCCGAGACCACCGAAAACCGTTTTTTGGGCTTACCTTCATACTGCCCGACAACCATGAGCTCCCATATTCGTCAGAATTACTCAACCGAGGTGGAGGCCGCCGTCAACCGCCTGGTCAACCTGCATCTGCGGGCTTCTTACACCTACCTCTCTCTGGTGAGGGTCCCCAAGACGCCCCCGGCCCAATCCCCCCCCAGCTGCGCGTCCCGGGGCCTCTGCGCACGCGCTGGCCTCCTTTGTCCCGTTGGGTCGTCGGGGGGCGGAGTCCGATCCAGACCTCCCGCTAACCACTGTTCCGCCATCTCTTCCCGCAGGGCTTCTATTTCGACCGCGACGATGTGGCTCTGGCTGGCTTGGGCCACTTCTTCCGCGAGTTGGCCGATGAGAAGCGCGAGGGCGCCGAGCGTCTCCTGAAGATGCAAAACCAGCGCGGCGGCCGCGCCCTCTTCCAGGACGTCCAGGTAATTCTATTGTGAGCCGCGGACTACATCTCCCACCAGTCCGTGCGCGCGAAGCCCTTTCTGGAGCGATTAAGACCCCCCGCATGGGCTTCTGGGAGATTGAGTGCTCTGTAGTTTGGGTTTGGTTGGTTTGTTGTGACCTGGAAATGGCGACTCACTGGGCTCTCCCGAGGTTGTGGATCCAGCCTGCGGCGCGGTCTCTCGGAACGTGTGGTGGTCAGAGCGTGGGGGGGCGTAGATAAAGCTCTGGAATGTTTTTGCCAGCGAGGTTCTTTGTCTCGGCCTTCCCAGCAACAGCTGGGAGATGTAGTTGTAGACTATTGTGCGGGTTATATGGTTCGTCCTGAGCCGTCTCTCTGCCGTGTATAGAAGCCTTCCCAAGATGAGTGGGGGAAAACCCTGGAGGCCATGGAAGCGGCTGTGGTCCTGGAGAAGAACCTGAACCAGGCCCTTCTGGATTTGCATGCCCTGGGTTCTTCTCGCGCGGACCCTCATGTAAGTATTTTGGTCATCAGAGACCTTCCTAGAAGGAAGCTTCCCTTGTAAGCCCTGACTTTGTGTATTTGGTCAACTTTCCTCTACACTGTTATCTGGAAGTGGCAGCCATTTTCTCCTCTCTCTCTCCCAGCTCTGTGACTTCCTGGAAAGCCATTTCCTTGATGAAGAGGTGAAACTCCTCAAGAAGATGGGCGACCACTTGACTAATCTCCGCAGGCTGGCCAGCCCCCAGGCTGGGCTGGGCGAGTATCTCTTCGAAAGGCTCACTTTCAAACACGACTAGATGCTGCCACAGCCCAGCCGCTTTTGAGGCACCCAAATTAAGCCCTGGTGTCAAGGGCTTCTGCCTAAGCCTCTCCTTGGAGCTCTCCCAAGTTGTGGACCAAATGAAAATAAAGCTTTTTGCAGCAGCTGGTGGCTTCATTTGTGAGGTGTGGGCTGTGGGAACTGGGGAATGGGTCTTTCACAAGATTATCCACTGGGCCGGCAGGCTGACTTTCCTTTTGTTCAAAAGGATGGTCTCAGCCTTCAGGGTTTAACAACAGGGGGTTCCCCACTTGAGCAAACAGTTCATTATTTTTAGAAGGCAGAGTCTGGTACTGTTTCCCAAGACCCTGGACAGCAACCAAACAGTCCGTTTGATGACTCCATTAATGGGCACTGGCCAAGCTCAGGAAGTGGTCCGGGACCATGAGTACCTTTATGTAGAATTGATGTTGCCATGTTCATTGCCTTGGGCAACAGAATTGCAGGCAAATCTGACCTGTTGACTGCTGCACCTCTCACCAGGTGTGGCCTGTGGGCCTAAGTACGGTGCGTCTTGATGATCTCCACTCCAGGCACATACTGGGAAGCTGTTGTGGATCTTTGCCCATGGTGAGTGAGTTGCCAAGCTGGGAGGTAGGGTTCAGTACAGAAATTGGATGTGAAACTGCATGCCTGCTTCTCTAAATGGGAGCAAAGTAAGTTTGGGAAATGATTTAGCAGGCAGCTGCTATGTCTTGAGCTACTCAACAATGTCAACTCTGACCCACTAGCCTTTCCTGTTTAGGGCAGACTCGAAGAGGAAGTGACTAGTGGCCACCTGTTCTTTTGTCCTCTTAGGACCAAGCGCCACTTGCTATCACTGCACTTGGGCAACGACTCGTGATCTGGTGGGGGAAGGAGGTTTGTGTGTCACAACCAAGCTAATCAGGATGATCACAAACACCCAAATCCAATCTGGAAGTTTTCTACTCCCCTGGAAAGTGATTGGCTCAAACATGCCCATATGGCCCAGTGAACTCTAAAACTGGAAACGATTTTTCTTGAAACGAGAGCCATGCAGGAATGTGTAGGGCCAAAGTCCAGAGACTCCACGGAGGTTGTTCCACCCCAGGAAATGCTCAAACCTAGTACTGTCCAGCTGGACTCCTGACGATGGGAGTGTCCTATTAACTGCACCATCCAGCGGGCAGCGAGGAGTCTCCCTCGTGACCATGGTGGCATTTGAGCACCTATGCATGGTCTGTGCTGAGGAATTTAAAGAGCCACACGTGGCTTGTAGCTAACCCATGGAATATTTTTCTATTGGCCCAGCCCCTTCTTGAGTCATTTCTTTGCCAAATTGCAAGTCAAGTCACAAGTAAATAAGACAAGATGTCTTCCCTTGAAAGAAAACCGGAATTCAGGATAATAATCCAACTGTCTCCAAGACCACAGAATGAGACAAGGTATCAGGAGCCCAGGAGTGGGCAGGGGGAAGATGAGAGAAGGTAAGGAGAAAGGATGGCAAAGGAGGAAGGGGCCCTGGAGGCCCATTAAGCCCTAGTGTCAGATCAGACCTGGGATTCTTAAATATAGATGTATTATTTCATCTCAGGACACACTTCCATCACACTCCTGCCCCCACCCCCATACTGCAAACCCAAGTGCATCAGATACAGCACAGCACACGTGAGGGGCCCCTCCCTTTCACCAAAGCTGGGGGCAGGGCACAGCTTGGGGAAGGAAGAGTCTCGAGGTAAGTCTGGAGGTTCTAGAATCCAGTGGGCCCAGTTCTAGACCAAGGGAAAGGGACCAGGATGCAGCACAGTGGTGAGGTTCTACACTCAACTGTTGGGACCTAGAACCAGTGGTTTCATGGTGGGCCTAGAAGTTGTGGGTTGTGGGTGAGAGACAGCCAGTTCCGTGCTCAGCAGGAGGATTGTCTGGAGGACACAAGAGTCTGGAGTCACAGGAGAGCGCAGACTTGATTAAAAGGAGTAGGGTCTGATCCAGAAAAGGCCAGAAGGGCATCTAGAACAAGACTGCAAGCTGTTCAGTAGGAATGAGAAGCCGAGTGGTTGTGCCACCCCTTGCTTGGAGGAAGAGGGGTCAAGGGTGGAGGGCTCCTCCAGGCAGAGCCAGACACCCCAGGACAGGCTCGACCAGAGTTAAACACCAGCACCCTTTCCTGCGGCCTGACTTCTAGAATTGAATTAAGGAACTTACGCAGTTAACTGAGGTTCCTGAAAGTGGCCCAGCTCTGGACCTAATGGTCCAATTAGCAAGGACACCAGGGGGTTCCGGCGCTTGGTGCCCCCAGGCCAGACCTGAGCATGCTCCGTAAATGATTCTACAGGACTCTATGGGCCACGGGAGGCTCTAGAAAGCCAGGCCTGGAAGGCAACAGGGCAGGTTTCCTCTGGCACCAAGGCAGGGTAATGGCAGATACCTGGCCCATGGGACCAGGGCCAGGCCTAGGGGACTCCAGCGCACAGATGATGCATTCTGGAACCCAAGAAAGGCACAGCATTGTGATTCTGGAGTGTTCGGGACTCAAGATCTGAACTGGAGGGGTTGGAGCGTATGAAGGAGGGGATAGGGCTGTGGACCTCACAGAGGATCCAGGATTTGGAGTGGGGTTTTGAAAGCACCTGTCCTGCTTCTGAGGGCTGAGCAGGCAGGAGCATGGGGAGGGGGCTTAGTTGCGCTCCTCACCCAGAGAGCTGGCAGGACTGAGGGGCTCACTGGGGGTGCTGAGTGAACTAGAGGGTGCTGTGTCCACTGAGCCACGTTTGCTCCCACTGGCGGAAGAGGCACAGGAAGCTCTGCGAGGCCACTCGGGAGCTCGGATGTTGCGCCGGTCCTTGGCGGCTTCTGCCTCCTCATCATAGCGCTCGCCATCTTCATTGGGGGATCTGTCGCGGGGCTCCTCCTCATCCTCACTGTGGTGCGGGCTGGAGTGTCGTGACAGGGAGGGCGAAGGCGGCACCGAGGCCGGCCGTGGGTAGCGGTAGCCCTGGGCCTGTGGATGGGCGGGGGCACAGACCTCAGAGAGCACGGAGGTCCCCGCAGTCCTGCCTGGGAGGCCGTAGACCCCACCTCCCCGAGCCCTCTACCTCACCCAGACACCCCAAGTCCACTCACCGCATCAGACTCATGGGGCTCGTAGGTGAAGTGCTCCGGAAAGGCCTTGGCCAGCGCCATGTGGCGTGCAGACATGTAGTACTTGGGGGGAAAGAAGGGGAGGCCGTGTCAGGGTGGCGGGACCGGGCCCTCCCTTGCCAGATGGGGAAGAGGTGGGTGAAACCTGGCCACACCTTTTATGCAAATGAGCACACTGCCGGCACCTCCAGGTTGGCCCTATGCAAATGACCCTTCTGTGGCTCCACCCCTTATGTAGATTAGAAGAGCTGGGCGGGGACAACCTGAGCCACAAGACTCCTCCTTCGATGGGGAGGGGCTATGCTAGCACTGTCCAGCTGGCACCGCTTTGACCACACCTTTATGCAAATAGCGGAGCCAGCTGGTCATCCTGCAGGTGATCAGCTCTTAAGGGGCAGCACCCGTGGCAGCCAGGAAGCCGCTGTGCCTCCTTGCGCCAGCGTTGAGGCTGAGCAACCAGAGACCCAGAGCCGGAAGCGGCTGATTCACCAGCAGAAGAGAGGAGAAGGGAGCTCTATACCCGGCCTAGGTATTTCCAATCCAGGAGGTCGGAGAGGCGCTCGGTGCGATTCCTCTGGATGATGCGCTGCCTCCGGCTCTGCTGGCAGAAGCTGTAGAGGAAGGAGGTGAGCTGCGAGCAGGAGTCATCCAGGCTGCGGAAGCGCCGGTCCAGAATGTAGATGCCTGTGTGGAGCAGGACGGGGCTCTGAGACGCCACTTCATTCGCCCTGGGGCTCTGGCACCAGGACCCCTTTGCCCCCTCTTTCCCCTGGTACCCCTGGTCTGTTAGTGACTCTAAGTCCTTGTCCTCTCCTTCCCAGGTGATCCAAGGGCCCCACTCTCACTCGGGGCACTGACCGTAAGAGGAGGGGTCTGCGATGTGCTCCTCCATGAAACAACCGAAGCCAGAGAGGTTGGTGGAGATACTGGGGATGCCCATGACCGTGCACTCCGCTGCGCCAAAAGGTGAGAATGGCTTATTTAGTTTTCCCTCTTCTTCTGCCTTAAAGCGCCATAAAAACCTCATTGGTGCCCTCTACCGGCGCGTCCACTAAGTGCAGGCACTGCGCCGGGCAGGTCGCGAGAAGAACGAAACTGCTTGTTTCTCAGAGGGGAAAAGAGGCTCAAGAAAGGGAAATCACTTGTCCTAATGCCTCAGGAAAAGGAGAAATCTATAGTCGAGTAATAAAAATGACAATTTAAAAAGGGGGGACAATGAAAAGTAAAAGGGAAAAAATGACAACAAAAATCAAAATAGAGTAGTAAGGATATTAACTTATGGAGTACATTCTCTGGGCCAATGTCTGCCATTTCACTTAATCCTCACAACTGTAAGGTGCTTTTTTGTGTCAGGGAAGACTGTTTTGCTTATCATAGTTTTAGAGTCTGTTTTGACAGACCTCGCTTAATGCTTTAACCAACAGAAAAGATTCATTAAGTTATTATTATAATCCTTATGTAAGTGTCCCTGCCACCCTCTGTAAGGTACAAGATCTAGCACTCATTATAACTCTGCTTATGAGGGAAATGGGGGTGGTCACACCAAACCAATGCCCCATTTTAGCCATAGATAAAATAAAACCGGCAAAATTCTTACTCCTCATGCATGCACAGTTTAAAAGACTTGCTAACTGACTGAAAAATTAAGACAGGCTTTAGCAAATGAGGGTTTAGCCTTAAAAACATGAAAACAGCTTGACCAAAACGGAAGTGAAAAGGGGTTATGTTTGGGGCCATGGCAAAATAGCCTCCAATGAAAGAAAACTAGTTGTCTAAAGGGCACCAATAGGACAGGGTAGAGCTGATGGGCACTGGGGACACGTCGGGGAGATGCCCACATTCAGCTGTGTTAATGAGCTATGCACTCTGCAGCAGTTATCTGGGCAGGAAACATCAAGAAATTGGGGGCATCACGCGTGGATCCAGGGATCAATCCTCCAGTTACACATCACAAGTGTAGGACAAAGTATGAGCAGCAGAAATACATGCTATAGCAAGACAGGATGTGACGACAAAGAATAGCCACAAAGGAGAAGCCTGGGGCTAAGTGAGGACAAGCACCTGTTCCGGGGTCACGCCCAGTCTGACCCACTCACCTGGTGTGTAGCCCCAAGGCTCATAGTAGGAGGGGAAGACCCCAAGGTGGCAGCCTCGGACAAACTCCTCATAGTCGACGGGGAGCAGAGGGCTCGTGGAAGAGAGGAACTCCGGATGAAAAATCACCTGGCAGCGAAAAAGAAGGGCTCACCTGTGGCACCTTGTGTAGCTATCCCTGAGATCCCACAGGGTCCAGGGAGGCTAAAAAAATTGTCTAAAAACATACGAGTCAGTGGCAGACAAAGATTTGAACCCACGTCTGTCTGCCTCGGAAGTTAAGGTTCTTTCTAGACAAAGGAATCTTTTGATAAACTAGGGGAGAAGGGGAATGGGAGACCCAGCCTCCCTTCCCTGCCTCCCCCCTCCATGCCCAAGGGACCCCCTAGCCAGTGCCCTCACCTTGACCCTGTCGGCGCTACTGTTGAAGAGGCCGATTCGGCGGATGGTGGTCAGGATCGGGTCCGAGGAGTCATCCAGCATATTGTGGGTGCACACAGGGGGGAAAGACTGTCGCTGAAGGGGCCACAAATGGGGGTGGGCATCAGGGAAGGGACAGAGAAAGCTCCTGACACCCCCACGAGCCCAGCAGACCCTGTGGATCCAAGGAGACTACAAGTCCCACCCGTTGTGGAGCAACAAGTGATTCCCAGGGGTTGTAGGTTTCTATCTGCTTCCATCTGTAAAGGTTCTCTTTCCCTTTAACCATCATGAACTGAAAAGAAACTACAATTCCCAGCAGTCTTTGAGGCAGAGCCAGTGTTAACATGCCCCAGTGTTAACATGGACTACTGGGAGTCGTAGCTATCTTGTTCTGTGTGCTTGTCTCTGCCGTCAAAGGAATCCAAAAGAACTATAATTCCTGCCGTTGGGGAGTGGTGCAGAGTCTTATACCAATGGCACACCAAGCTGCAGGGACTGCTGGGAGTTGTGATTTTCTTTTGGAAATCCTGGGTTACTTGTTCTCCAAGTTCCTTTGAGTCTATCCTTAAATTTTTTCCACTTCCAACACAGGCCTCAAGACCTATAATTCCGAAAAGTCACTGGAGGAGGAAAGAACTAGTGTGATAATAAATCCTGGGGTTACTGGGATGTGTAGTTTTCTGCCACTGTTCCATTCTTTCTCTCATTAAAAGCTATACATAGGGCCCGCCCTGGTGGTGCAGTGGGTTAAGCAACACACTATGAAGCAAACCGCAGCCACTGCAGCACGAGTTCGATCCCTGCTGCCGGCCAGGGAGGGGACCCACATGGCGCAGCAGACCTCTCCTGCCTCGCCCGCTGCTCCTCTCAGCAGTGTGTTTCTTTCTGTCAATCTGCCTGTTCTGCATCCTGCTCTGTCTGGTGGATTCTCTCACCACCCCCACACCTCTGACCTGTACCCCAGTGCTTGTATGCATAAATAAATAAATCTTTAAAAAAAAAAAAAAAGCTATACATACCTTCAGTCTATTGATGCCAAGAGCCCAAGAAACTACAAATCCCAACAGCCCCATGGCAGAAGCATCCCCGGTGAGGCTGACTGCTTAGGGACAACCGGATGATAGAGTTTGGCCAAAAGCAGTTCACACCTTTTCTGTGCAACTTGGCTGTCTAGGATTCCATCCCTGGGAAATGGCTCACCAGCCTTGATCACAGGCACCAAAGACCCCTGACTCCAGAGAATAAAATAACTCTGACTCTCAGAAGTCTTTAGGGGCAGGGAAAGGTTCCGAAACTGAAAGCCCCAGAGGCTGTAGGGAGTTGTAGTTCTCATTTTGTGAGTGCCAAATTTCCCTAAGGTTTCCCAGCAATTCCACTGACCTCACAAATCTAAAGAAGTCACAAGACCCAGTAGTGATTGGAGACTAGGACACAGCCAATGGGATAAGAAATGGTGGCTGCTGAGTTTTCAATGGACTTACAGAGGTGTAACCAAACTACCATTCCCAATGTCTCTGGGGTCAGAAGTGGACATAGTGGTGGAGCAGCACTGCCAGGGGACAGCTGGGAGTTGTAGTTCTCCTGTGGCATGCCAAAGGTTCCTTTCACTTTTGTCCATTGACCCTGGGGACTCATAGAAACTACAACTTCCAGTAACCCCCTGTAGCAGAATGAATTATGGGAAAGCAGGTCACCTAGGAATTGAAGTTCTACCAGTAGCTCACACCATTTTGTGGACCTCAGATTTGATTAACCCCCAAAAGAGCCACCTGATAAAGCAGAACTCCTGAGAGGAAATCTTTGAGGGGGTCAATACTGATAGGGCAAGCTGCTTCTGGGGTTTCTGGGATCCAAACCATACCTGCGTGGCAAAGATGGCTCTCTTCATCATAGTGAAGTCCTCCTTGTCCAGCATCTTGTTCATGTCTGGGAGGCTCCCCCTGCAAGGTGAGCAGAGGTATGCACCTGGAAACAGGTGATAAGATGGGGTAGGGCCGATACAGGACTGACACTGAGGACTGGACACTCACACCAGCAAGGACTCGTAAAGCTTCCTCCCGAACTTCTCCTTCACTGTGTTGGCTGTATCCCTGGAAGGAGCAAAACAACAACATCACATCCACAGCACCTGCCATTTTTCATTAATCTTCTGGAGCAGCCAGGAAACTGGCATTTGAGAAGGGCAGCGAACCCTGTGAATGCCAGACTGGAGGAGGGGGATTTGGGGAGCAGGCTTTGGAAGGCTCAGCTCTCTGTGCTCTGCATCAGCTGTGTGGTCAGGGACAGGTGGCCTTCCCTCTCTGACTTCAGTGACTCATCTATCAGAGGGGGATAAAGATAGCAGCAACCTCAGAGGTTTGCAATGACAACTCGATGAGGTCAAGCCAAAAAAGTACACAGTGCCTGACACAGTGAGCCTTCCAGAAATGTCAGCTATTATTAGGACTTCTGCTAGTCCTGGCGGTGGAGATGCTAAGTTCCATTTCATAAAGTAGGAAAAACTATGTTCTGAGAGAAGAAAATTTATGTATATAAATAAAATTAACAAATATTAACAAATATAGCTCTCTTCACATTCCTCTGCTCATAATTGTCCCATGGCTCTGGCCTCATTGTTTACCCTGTCTCCCTAGGGCACTCTGCTCCAGCCATACTATCCTCCTCACTGTTTCTCAAAGACACCTCAAGGCCTTTGCACATACTATTCCCACTTCCTGAAATGCTGTTCCCCAGATACACACAGCACTCCCTCTCTTATTTCTTGTCTGCCTTCAGGCACTTTCTCAGTGTGATCTGTCCTGATAACTTCATATCCCCGTCCTGCTTTATTTTTTTGTCACAGCACTTTCTAGAATGTAAGCTCTATGAGGGCAGGGATTCCATCTTGCTTGTTTACAGTTGTGTCCCAACGGCCTGGCACATAGTAGGTGCTCAAGAAATAGCCAAGCGCTAATGAATGGGTTTTACAGAAGGGGAAACTGATGCTTGGGGGGCGAGATTTGCCTAAAGTCACAAAGCCTGAGACACAAGAGGGCCCTGGCCAGTTTGATATGGGAGCCCCGGTCCCCCCTTGCCCCACCAGTGACTTAGCATTACCCCAAGCTGGAGGGATCTTAAGCAAATGACATCTCTAGGATTTGGGGAGGGAGGTTGGGATGGATCTTGTTACCAGTGAGACTCCCGGAGAAACAGGAGCACACAGCGGGGAACAGGCGGGACCTCCTGACAGGGCCCGGGCCCAGGGCTGCTCACCACAGCTGTTTGCGCACAGCCTGGCCCTTGAGGGTCTCCACGTTAAAATTGTTGGTCCGAGCTGGCATGATGAAGAAGGCGACCACTGTCTGCTCGCTGCCGTTCACCTGGGACAGAAGTTGGGGTCCATGGGAGGCTCCCACCCTTCCCCACCTGGACCCCCACCCCATTAGGACCCTGCCAGGCCGCTCCCTGTCATGGAGAATTCTAGAACGGGTTACCACTCCTTCCAGGACTCACACCCTCTAACTTTCTTTTCTGTAGGGAACTGAATTTCTTAATTTTATTTGTTATTGATTGATCTTTTCATTTGTATTATTTTTATTAAAGTAATGTTGGTTTCCAACACTGAATTTTCCATCCTTTTAGCCAATGGAAATCGAAGCCTCCCCATCCACGTGTCCATTGGCCGCCCCCTTGCACCGCACAGCTCCGCCAGTGCTTTGCACATCTGGAAGCTGAGAGCCCAAGCAAACTCAGCAACTGCACACCAATCGGACCTGACAATTACAGGGGAGCCCTGGGGTGTGCCCAATGCACCCCTGCAGAACGGGAAGCGGGAGGAGCCTGGTCCCCACTGGCATAGACCTGGGGAGGCAGAGACCGGTTCCTTTAAGCATCTTGTATGTGGGGCTTGGGGGAATATCTCTGGCCTCTGATCTTCTCTCTGGCTCCCCACCCCCCAATTCCTCAACCTGTTCACCCATTTATTTATGTCCTGAGGTTCTCCTCTCTTCCTCTCCCTCCCCCTGCACAGCCTTACTCTGAGCAGATAGTTGAGCCGGGCCAAGGCCTCCAGGAAGACATCAGCACCCTTATTGGAGAACTCATACCGGCCGGCGATGAAGAAGTACAAGGTCTTGTCCAAGTTGAAATCCAGGTGCCTAAAGAAGCATCAAGGTAGGGTAATGCCCAAAATCTGCTCCTCTAGTCCTGACGCGCAAACTACAAAGCCCAGAAGGCACCGGGGCAGCGAACACCTGGATAATGTGGAGGGACCACTGACAGCCCTGGGAATCGTGGTTCTCTTTAACTCACATGGGAATCTCCTTTGATACCCAGCGGCTATTCTGGCACTTGGGAACAAAAGAAGCCCACCAACTATTCCCTCCCTTAGAACCAGGAATCAGGGCTCCCCACACCCACCTCTCAAGACATAGCTATCTGGCCCACGTACCCATAAAAATGGCCCCGTACAAACTCCTGGATTCGGGCCTTGCTCTGAGCGTGGAGATTCTGGAACTCATGCATGGCGGAGAACTTCTTCACATTCAGTCCATTGGGGGTCACGATATCTGGGATTGGGGAAGAAGGGTCCACGTTTCATTTCCTCATTCACATCAATGTGGGTGAATGAACGTATGAAGGAAAGATACCTTTCCTTTCACACTTTTCTTTGTTTCACTCTAGACCTCTCTGGGTGACCAAGCTGCCCTAACCACGCAGATGCCTTCTTGTCTAATAAGGCACATGCTAAGAAACACTACAACTCCCATCAGGCCCTGCAAGTGGCCAACAGACTGGAACCACGATGACATTCTGGGAATTGTAGTTCTTTTGTCTCCCCTACGCCACCCTGAGCTGGGAATGATTAATATCCCCATCCCGCCTCTCCCAGAATATACCCTCTGCCTTCAGGCTTCTTTTAGGTCCTATTCTCACATAAACTAACATATTGATATACATTAACATATCAGCAATAAGCATATCAACACCCTACAACTACCATCAGCTCTTGGGGTAAAATTCTGGGAAAATAAGGGGCTGTCCAGCCAAAGACCTCTGGGAGCTGTAGTTCTCACTTAATGGAGAACTGTAGTTCCACTTAATGGAAGCTATGTCCTGAGAAGAATAACCGGTTCCATCACTACTATTCGCAAAAACAAAATCCAATGAAACTTCTCCTCTCCCCCAAACCCCAGCTTTTCAGAGGACCAATATCTGTATTAGCCAGAAGAACATTAACATTTCTGAAATTAATATCAAAGAAACTACATCTCCCATGTAGAGTGTATAACCAGGTGGCCTCGTGTGCAGGTCTCCAGTCTAGGTTCTTCTGGGAATTGTAGTTTTCTGTTTTGTTTTTTTTTTTAAAGATTTATTTATTTAAGCACACAAGAGCTGGGGTACAGGCCAGAGTCATGAGAGGTGAGAGGATTCACCAGAGACAGAGTGGGGAGCAGAACAGGTGGATCCACTGAAATACACTGCAAAGGGGAACAGTGGGCGAGGCAGGAGAGGTCTGCTGCACCATGTGGGTCCCCTCCCTGGCCAGGTATTGAACTCGCGCTGCTGTGCTGCAGATGCTTCACGGTGCAGTGTTCAACCCGCTGCACCACCAGGAAGGCCCAGTTTTCTGCTTCTTATAGTTAAAAAAAAATTTGTTTTGATAGGACCTTGGCATGGAGTCAACTACCTCCTGCTGTTCCGGGACCCCTGCCTGCCCCCTACCTGGTTTCCGCTTGAGTAGGTGCTGAGCCTCGATGGCAGTGATCTGGGACACAGTAGTGAAGACATGAGCACAGTGAGCTGCCGCCCGCTCCATGCAGTAACGGTGGTAGATTTGCCTCTCACCTGCTTCCTTGTCCACATTGAACTGGGTGAGCAAGGGATAGACAAGTTAGGAGAACTGGGGGGCAACTGGACCTGGGGTCCTGGTAGAGGCTGGGGCTAGAATTTGGACTCCTGAGTCTGAAGGAGGAGGCTGGGGGTTGGGACTCATGGGCACTGGGAAGCAAGAGCATGCAATCCCCTTGGGCTTGGGCTTTGGATTTTTTAAGATTTATTTTATTTATTGATGCATGGAAGAACCGGGGTGTAGGCCAGAGGGGCGGTGGAAGGGGGTGGTAACAAGATCCACAAGAGACAGAGTGGGGAGCAGAACAGGTGGATCCACTGAAATACACTGCTGAGGGGAGCAGAAGGCGAGACAGGAGAGGTCTGCTGGGCCATATGTGGGCCCTTCCATGGCTGGGAATCGAACTCAGGCCATCATGGTGAGAGTGCAGAGACCTGATCCCTAGGCCACCGGGAAGGCCCCACCCCTTGGGACTTGTACGTAGCTTTGGACTATGGTGAAATACTCAGAGCCCCCCATCTGTCACCCTCCAGCTCACCCTTTCCAAGTTGTTGTAGAAGTCCACGGCACCGGCACACAGGTACCGCCCCAACAGCGTGGCATGGGTGGTGAAGATGGTAGCCACGGGCAGCCGACGGGCCCGGCATAGGCAGAGCCCGATGCCTGCTAGCCACTCGTGGAAGTGTGCAACCACGTGTGGCTTCTCCTCATTCTGGGCCAGGAACTGTGGGGCAACAGGGACCGGGCCATGAAGATGATGAGCCACCTTCACCGCGGACACGGAAGCAGGGGAGAGGTGAAGTTATCGCCCCAACTGTACTTCGTGGGCCCCCAGGACTAAGCCAGAGGCAGCCAGAGAGCTGATCTCAGCCCCAGAGGCTGATGGGAGCTGGGATATTTTGGCCAGCCTTCTAAGTCCCAACAGCGCTGGGTTGGAAAGACTGGAGTTTTATTTAGCATCAGCCAAGTCCTGAACACAATTCCAGGAGACTCTTTAATATTCAAGAGTAGACCAAATGCCTGGCACTGGCCAGAGGACTACAACTCCCAGAATGCCCCAGGAGCAGCAAGGTCATAAACCATCTCTGCTCTGGGAAGTGAAATTTCTTGAGCCTTTTTAAACCTAAAAGGAGAGGTGGGGTGGGAGGGGGGTGCTGTCAAAACCAGCACTCCTGGTTCTCAGCTAGGCTGGGGATTTGCAAATATCCAGGGCCCCCTCTGAGAGCTAAATCCAGTCAATCTCAGGCTGAAAACTACAACTCCCAGAATTCCAGGGGGCGAGCCCTCGCACCAGCCAGCCTCTCCAGGAGATAAAGGCTCAGAATTCCTGTACTGGAGACTGCAGCGAATGCAGCTGGGGCTGGGAGTTTGGGACTGTGCAGAAAGAAGGGTCTGGGTCCCTGAATGTCCATGTAACCAAAGGTCAAAGCTCATCCTTGGACCGACAACTCCCAGAATGCTCTGGGAGGAGCCCATCGCCCTCTGGTTCTGCCCGACCACCCCCCACCCCACTACCGGGCCAGGGGCTAATGTAGTTTCGGGCCTGGGGTGCAAAGGAGTGGCCCAGGGACCAGCAGTGGGGCCTACCTCACCCAGGAACCAGGTGGTGAGGAAGCCGAAAAGGACAGCATCGTTGGCCTCGCGGTCGTACCAGGGCACCCCGATGTTACAGGTGTCCCAGAGCTCCCCCTTCCAGCGCTCCAGGGCCCAGGCGGAGGCCCCCACGTCCAGGAGCACCACTAGGGGGCCGCCCTCGATGAGCCAGCGCCCGAAATACACCTGGGGAAGCCCACAGGGATGCTCAGGACCCTGGCCACAGGTCCTGGGACACCACGTCGTGAGCTTCCTGCCTCAGGTCTCCTATTTCCAGACCCGCTGCCTTGTTTCTGTCTGCTGGTTGCTGCTCCCACCTGTCTCTTTCCATCTCTGTTTCCTGGGCTCTGTTCCTGTGTCCCCTCTCCCTCGAATTCCTTCCACTGGCAGCTTCTTTTACAAACTGTCCTCACTGTCATGTGTCTCGCACCCGCTGCCTCGTTTCTGTCCCCGTGGTCCCTGTTTGTTACCCCCCTGCTGCCTCCTTGGGCCTGCTGCCACAGCCCCAGCCAGCCTCAGTCACACTCCTCCCCACCTGGCTTTTTCCTCCTGGGGAGCCTGACCCTTTCCCTTCCCCCTCCCAGCTGTTGTCTGCCCTTTTGCCTGGGGGGGGCCTATTCTTAGGCCCCCAGCATGTGGAGAGCAGCTGCCATGAGTGAGGGCAGAGCTGACCTTGGGTTCCTCAGGGACACTGTCCAGCCTGATCCAACTCCAGACACCCCCCCAAACTAAAGGCTGTGAATGAATGAACCAGTCTCTCTCTTGCTCCCAGACCCCAGATGGCCTGGACTTCAAGCCCGGTTGCCTCACAGCTCTCTCCTGGGGTGGCCGCTACTTCTCTGTGCTCATCTTACAGATCTGGGGGTGGGGGGGGGGGCGCTGCCAGGGCTCTCTGTGCTTCTTTTTCATCCCCAGCCCTGTCTATCAGAACTCTGTCCCCCCAGGTCAGCCTGCCGCCCCCTCCTCTGTTCATTAACATTCCATCTTCCTCTCTCCTTCCAGGTCCTTCTCTCCGAGACACCGGGCAGCCTCCCTCTGGTATCTGACCTCTGTCCGTCTCCCTTTTGCTGCAGTCCTGGGGCCACCATCTTTTGAAACACTCAGGCCCTCCCCATCCACCTCCTCCCAGGTCTGCTCTGTACCACACGTTGCAAGTTCGCCGTTATAGTGACGGCAACGAGGGTGATGTGAGAGCCCACACACACCGCCGACTTCATGCCAGGAGTTGGACTGAGGACTTTACTCAAAACCTCATCCTCCCAGCAGCCCTAAAGGTAGGCGCCATTAGCCAAGGTCACACGGGCAGGAAGCGGACAAGCCAAGTTTGAACTTCTGGCTCTGGAACCCCTACTCTGGTGCCTGCCTCACTCCCACTCTGCCTCCCTGGGTTCTGTCCGGATGTCCATCTTTCCTGCTAGCTTTTTCCTATCTGGGTCTCAGGAACGTAGCTTCTTGGAACCATCACTTGGTCTGTCTTATACCTGCTGTTCGTCCATCCGCCAGAGTTTTAGAGCCTCCCTCTACACAGCGTCCTGCCTCTGCCTGCCTGCCTGCCCTTCTTGCCTCCTGTCTGCCCGCCTGGGGAGGACCACCTTACCCAGTTTCCCACGCACGCTTCCTCCCACCCTGGGCTAGCCCACCCTGCCCCTTCTCCAGCTGGCATCCCTGCCCTGAACACCAGGCACTCGCGCCCCTGCCCTTCCCGGCCGTAGCCCACCTTGCAGCCCTTGCTGTTCATGGCATCCAGCGTCCTCTTCAGGGCCGGGGTGGGGGGCTCGAGCAGTTCCACCTGCGTCCTCACACCCTGCTCCGTGTAGGGCCCCACGAGGTAGTAGTTGTCGCCCCACTCATCCCCCGTCACCTTGGCCTTCGTCTGCAGCACCGTGTAGATGCCACCCACTGCGAACCGAAGCACGTGAGGCCAGGCCCCAGCTGGGACCTGGGGCAGGGCAGGGGGTCATGGGAGGCACTGGGCCCCTGACCGCTGACTCCAGGGTAATGGGGGCCAGGAGCTCAAACTTCCAAGTCAAGACTGAGGGAGGGATACGAGGCTGAAGCGCAGTACTCCTAGGTCTAAGGGAGGTGGGACTTGGAGCGAATAGGGCGGTCGGGATAGATTTCAAGGACTGGGGGCCTGGGCTCCTGAATCTGAGGGACTTAGGGGCTCGGGGCCAAGGATGTTAGTGCCGACAAGGGTTACCAGTACCCAGGTTCCCGAGTTCCCAGCTTTGGAGCCAGGTTAATTTTGCCAGACACTGGTACACAGTGAGGGCACATCCCTTCCTGGCTCCACTTAACTTCTCACAGTTGCCCAAAAAAGCCGGAATTGCCACTCCCTGTCCTCCAAGGAGTCTGCTGACCTGTTCCCTAGTCTCCTTTCCCCAGCTGGGGACACAGGCACGCGGGGCTCCGCCCCTCCTGTGACTCCCCTACCGACCTAGGAGGGGGCCCAGCCTCCTCACCCCCTGGAGCTGGGGCCCTGGCCATACCAGCTCTGTGTTCGCAGGCCCCCTCCTAGCTGTAAGTGTAAGTCGGGCCCTTCCTCTTACAACACCCAGGAAAGCAAAACGCACCTCCCTCCCCACAGACTAGCTCCCCGGATTCCAGCCCCCAGCCTTTCCCTCCAGAACCTCAGGCCCCATGGAGCCTGGGACACAGAAATCCAGGCCTCCAGCCACTCCCATCCCAGGGCCCAGCCCCTGACCAACTTAGGACTTCCCAGCCTCCCCCCCTGCCAGTACGCATGTGTCTGAGACCACAGGCCTTCACTCTTCCTAGGAACCCACAGAAGCCAAGACATCTAGGCCCCAACTCTCACCCCAGGATCTATGAATTAGGTCTCCCGGCTCCCCTGTCAGCTCCCCCAAATTTTCCTTTGAGGACTCAAGCATCCTATCTCCTGCTCCGCTCTCTTCCAAGTTACATCCCAGGCCCTCCCCCCAGCTACTTTCTTAGGTTTGCATGAAGAAATGCCACCCTCTTACCACCTTCCCTGTTCGGGACCTGTTCTGGTCTCCTGGGAACCTCCCTCCCAAACCTAGGAATCTTCCATTTTAGCCTCCTCACCCCTAGGACCCAGGGCCAGGGCTTAATAGGCCACTCATTCCCTCCTCCCAGGGCCCAGGAGACATACCCCAACCCCTCCCCAAGGACACAGGAGTCACAGGTATTTGCCCATGACCCAAGAGTCATGCCTTGTAACTCCGTCCCCTTGTTACTCAAGAGTTCTGGGGCCCATCCTTGACTGCCTTGTCCGTGTCCCGCCAAGCGCTTACCCTTGTTGGCCACCTCCCAGGCCACCTCGAAGAGCACTGTGTTCTCCAGGTCAAATTCATCCTCCCAATCCTCCAGTCCTGGCAGTGAGGATACAGACAAAGTGCGGCTTAGAGGCATGGCGGACACGGGAAAGGGGCTCCGGGGCCACAGGTGGGGATCCCGGAGGTGTCGCGGGAATGCAACGGGCAGGGCCTGGACCCAGGTAGCCCGTGCGGGACGGGAAGCTTGCAACGCCCTTGGCTTCCTATTGCACGATCTCACCCCCGCCCCGCCCGGAGCGTTCGGACCGGGGCCGGAGGTGGCCGCAGCGTCACTGAACCCACAGGGGCCCCTGCAGTGAAATCTTGCGGCCGCCAGGAGGCGGTGACCGCCCCCTGGCCAGCACCATTGGTTCGCTCCCGGGGGCGGGGCTCCCGCGTCCGTTCATTGGTGGAAAGAATAGGGTTGGCGCTGCCAGGCCGCCGCCTTAGTGGTCGAGGAGAGCTCTAAGGGGCGGGGCTTATCACTGCGCTAGATGATTGGCCGTCAGCGTTGTCAGTCCGAAGCTCCCCAATATTGTTGGGGAGGGAAGAGGGTAGAGAAAGGAGCGTGGGGGACGTGTGGTTGCCCTAGAAGTGCTAAGGATTTTGCAATCGGCTTCAACAAGGAGGCCTGGGTAAAAGGAGGAGGAGCTAGGAGGCGTGGGGAAGGGACCCAGGAGTTCTGGGCGCTCCCGTAGTCTCGACGGGTGGGCTGAACCGCAAAGGTGACGCCACGCCCCCCTCAAGGAGGTCTTGAATATTTATGAGAAACCACCGAGCTCACTGGAGGACCTGGCAGGCTAGAGTGGCCCAAAAAGGCTGGTTCCTAGCGCGTTTCCGTTTCCGTTAGGATATTGGCGGTTGTTGAGCATCATGGCAACCGTGGTAAGTGTCGGCGTGCGGAGGACTGAAGAACGAACCGGCACTCCCAAGTCTGAGGGAGGAGGAGTTGGGGCTGGGTTCATCTATCTGAGCGGAGAGGAAGCTGGAGGCTTGGACTCGGGGCTGAGGAGGGGGCCGGGGGCCTGGACTCCCGAGTCTGATAGGGGTGCCGGGGGCCTGGGCTCCGGGTCTGAGGGAGGAGAAAAGGGGCCGGTTGTTCTTGTATTCTGGGTGCAGATGGACATTCACGGCTCACTACTGCACGACCCCACTGTGTAACAGAAGCTCCAACTTCCAGCCCACTGGGCACAATCAACAGCTAACGCTGCACTTCCTTGCCCTAAAGTCTGACGAGTTCTCTATTATCTTGTATTCCAAGACTTCCAGGAGCCTTGGTTGTCACCCTCCAATTCTCCCAGTTCCCCTCAGCCCTAGCCAAACGCTAATTTTCTTTATGGATTTGCCTGTTCTGGGTATTCTTTATAAGTGGACCCCTACACTACGGGACCTTTTGTGTCTGGCTTCTTTTACTTTCTCCAAGTTTGTCTGCTCTGTAGCATGAGCAATGCTTCATTTCTTTTTTGCAGTTGAGTAATATTCCGTTGTATGGATAGCCCACGTTTTGTTTTCCCACTCATAGTTGATGCACATTTTGGGTTGTTGCCACTTTTTTGCTGTCTGCTATGAACATTCATGGGTGAGGGGTAGGGAAGCTCTTGAGTTATCCCAAGGGTCTTTACTTCCTCTTCCTTTATGAGAAAGGAGGGAAGCTGATTCCTCTCTGGGAAACCTGAGAAAACAGGAACCCTTTGTACCTGCTTTTTGAATGAGCCCCAAACTTCAGTACCTCATTCATTCAAACCCCAAACCTTGAGCCCCGGAAGGAACAAGCCAGATTCAGGCACGGCCCTGCATGAGATTCACGCGAGCTGGGAACCTTGATGCAGCTGCCTCCCTTGTGAATGTCAAATTACCCTGGGCCTTCAGACTGCAAGGGAGGCCCTTCTGTCTCGACATCCAGGGACTCTAGAACTAGCCCTGTAAGGACAGGTTAAGGAGAACTTCCTGTAGCGAGTGACGCTTGCTCTCATTCACTCAGGATGCGGGGCAGGATGAACTTGGGGATCAACATATGCAAAGACCTTACGGCCAAATGATGCGAAGGGATCTGATGAATCAGCAGGGCCAGACCATGCCTAGCCGGAGGCTTTTTTTCTGTTGGTGTCTGTTACGGGAAGCAGAAACGTTATTTATCAAATGATTCCTGGGCGTAAATATGTCCTGAATCCTGGGGACAGGGCTGCGATTAAGACTGATACAGATCATGTCTTCCTGGGGCGTTGTCATGGGGCCAGGTAACTGGCTAATTGCTTGGCTGATGAGCAGAGAAGGGTGGGGGTGACTGGCGTCATTGGCATGTCTGTGTGGAGAAGGAGTAAAAAGGACCTTGTCGTGGGAGGACAGAGGAGGACTTGGTGACAACTGGGACCGCAAGACTCTTCTGACGCATCTTTGTGCCCCCCAGACAGCCACAACCAAGGTCCCTGAGATCCGGGATGTGACGAGGATTGAGCGGATCGGTAAGTGTGGCTGGGAAGTGGGTCTTAGCTCTGCCTGCCCAGACACCCTTGACAAAGCCAGCCTGCCCAGGATCCTCAGAGGCAGCCAGCCCACCGTCTCCCTGTTTTGTGGGGGAGGACTCTGTGTTCCAGGGCAGGATCAGATGGGCTACTGTCTTAACTCACTGAGGCATTCCTGGGTGTACTGGCCTCATGCTTGGAAGTCATTTAAGTGACTCTGCTGACTGTTTTCAGTTCTGAACTGAACGTCCCGTGCACCCGGCACCCACAGGGCATTAGCTCCTGAGGGTAGACACCGCCAGCACAGGACCTGGCAGGGCAGATGCTCAACAGGTAACCATCAGATACGAGTCCGCGCTCACTGAACCCTAAGTAGCCTCTCAAGATGTGGATT
Organism: Galemys pyrenaicus; assembly: GCA_019455555.1. Lineage (NCBI taxonomy): Eukaryota > Metazoa > Chordata > Mammalia > Eulipotyphla > Talpidae > Galemys > Galemys pyrenaicus. The sequence continues at coordinate 499,877 of JAGFMF010011469.1, forward strand.
GTTATGTCATCCACTTTTTAGCTGAAATAACTGAGACTCGGAGCAGTCAGTGACTGATCCTGGCTTGCGCGGAGTGTGTGCTGTGAATTCCAGAGGCTGGTGCTTAGTCGGGCGAGCTGTCTTCACAAAACGCTTTCCTCGCAGGGACAAAACTACGCTCTCATTTGCGTTCATTCAGTGCCTCCATAAGAGGCAGTTAAGGACTTTGTGGCTGTGGGTTCTGGACACATACTGCAGGTGCGCCTTCCCACCTGAGGCACTGGTTGCTCCCTGTGTCCCAGTTTCTCATTGGCTAATAGAAGATCCCACCAGGTCATCCGCATAAAGAGGCCATGTCCAGGTTTCCAGCTGTTACAGGATTAAGCACTGCAGGGGCTAAGACCCAGTAGACTCTGCCTGCCCCCAGTGTCTTCCCTGTGCTCACAGTCTGCTGCAGGGGCTGAGGCCCTTCTCAGCGGGCCAGACAGTAAACACCTTTCTGTTGGAAAGTACTCTGCCGCGGTGCCACAGCAGCTGTGGACAGTATGCAAGGCAAGGGGTATGACTGTGTTCCAGTAAAACTTTATTTACAAAAACAAATGGCTGGCCCGCAGGCTAGTGTTCACTAGGCCCTGGTCTCCTGTAAAGCCCTGAAATCCCACATCTTTGCCTGCACTTGGCTGCGTGATTCTGGCTAGAGTCCTAACCTAACAGCCACTCCCACCTCCATGTCAGCGAGGGCCTGTGGCATTGCTGAAGCCCAGAGCGGTCCAGCCTCAGAGCAGTTGAGACTTTTGTATCTCAGGGTTATGTGGAGTGAAAGTAGAACCGGCCAGGCCACTTAGGCCGTAGACACAAAGCCACCGTGCCCCTTAACCGCCCAGTGAGGGCTGGATCCAGTTAATTTAACTGGGTTAACTTTGTGTCAGTAATTCTGGCCCTGCTCCAGTACGGCCAAGGCAGGCGCCACCACTGAGCGTTTAACCTCGTCTAGCCGCCTCCTGGTGAGGGGGGCACTCAGGACCCCATTGCGCTAGGGGAAAACCAGGACTTAGAAGTAAGTGCCTCCCCTCAGACCACATGTTGCCACGAGCTGGCCAGTAACTGTCCTCTGGTTCTTCCCTGAACACAGGCGCTCACTCCCACATCCGCGGGCTGGGGCTGGACGATGCCTTGGAGCCACGGCAGGTAAAGCAGATGGAGAGGGACTGGGGCGGCTGTTCTGTGGAGACCTTGGGCGGGGGTCCCCCAGGGCTCCAGGAGGTATGGGGACTGTGTTAGGGTCTTCCAGACCTTTGGCTGCAGGTTTATGAAATTGAGCCCCAGGTCACTTTGCATTTTACTGGTCTTAAAACGTTGGGGTAGGGCCTCCCTGGTGGCGCAGTGGGTTAAGCAACAACTATGAAGCAGACCGCAGCCACTGCAGCACGAGTTTGATCCCTGCTGCCGGCCAGGGCGGGGACCCACATGGCGCGATAGACCTCTCCTGCTGTGCCCGCTGCTCCCCTCAGCAGTGTACTTCCGTTGATCTGCCTGTTCTGCTCCCCGCTCTCTGTGGTGAATCCTCTCACCCCACCACACCTCTGACCTGTACCCCAGTGCTTGTATGCATAAATAAATTAATTAAAAAAAAAAAAACGTTGGGGTAAAGAAGGCTCTTCTGGCTTTTCCTCAAGGCCCCAGCCCACTACGTCCACTTTAATCTCACTAGCCGGAGGGTGGGAGAAATGCAGCGGTAGCCCCGAAGGAGATCACAGAGTACGCTCCTTGCTTCCCACCCCACAGGCTTCACAGGGCATGGTGGGGCAGCTGGCGGCCCGGCGGGCAGCCGGCGTGGTGCTGGAGATGATCCGGGAAGGGAAGATTGCTGGGCGAGCAGTCCTCATCGCGGGTCAGCCAGGCACCGGGAAGACGGCCATCGCCATGGGTAAGAGGCCTCTCGGGGCAGGTGATCCATTAAATCAGGTCAGCCACGCTTAACAGAGAGCCAGCGTGGCCGAGGCTTAAATACTCAGGGTCGTTCGCATAGCAGGTTGGCCGTTTTAGCAACTGCATGGTCTTCCAGCCGCCTGCCTCAGTGGTGTACTTGTGCCAGGTCAGGGTCACCTCCTCTCCCAGAGGGTTGCTTAAGCTCCAGCCTTCCCTCCATGTACGGGGAAGGAGAAAGGAATGTTCTATTTTCACTGGGCCGTTGCTGCTTAACTGGTTTGGGGTTGGAGAAGTAGCTGCGAAGGGGAAGATGAGCTTTGAACAGACAAACAGCAGTCTCCTGTAACCCACTGGCCATCTGCGCTCTATAGTACATAAATATTGGGCCCTCCCTGGTGGCGCAGTGGGTTAAGCCACACACTAAGAGCAAACCGCAGCCACTGCAGCAGGAGTTCGATCCCTGCCACCGGCTGGGGAGGGGACCCACATGGCGCAGCAGACCTCTCCTGTGCTCACCTTGAGGGGCCAGGCAGTGAGACCGAAGATAGAGCGGCTGTTCTGCGGGGCACCTGTGCGGCAGAAGCTGGACCAGACCCAGGACTCAGAGATGTTTCGGGAGCTTCCATTGGGGGGTGAAGCGTGGGCAGCCATGGACCTTTTTAGGATGCTGTGTACTCTGAGGGACTGGCCCCCGTGGGGCAGAGGTAGGAGGAATGTGTGACCGTTGTCAGGGGAGTCTAGACAGGTAGCAGGATACCCAGCTCAGTGTGTCAGGAGCCAGGAGTTCCCACCTCCCTGATGAGGAGGTTTCTGGGGGTCTCGACTCAGCACTCCACAGAACCATTTAGAAGAGGAGCTGGGAGAGGGGCTCTGTCCTCAGTAAATTGCATGAACAGTCCGCCTGTCCGCCAGCCGTGTGGCCCAGGCCTTAGAGTAGGTCACTGCCCAGACTGGCACCACACCAGGTGACGAGGTCAGGACTGATGACCAGCGCAGGCTGCCCTCCCTCCGTTGCTCCCACGGGTGCTGACTGAGCGGTAGAGCTGCGATTCACCCGAGGCAGCCGGACCCCAGAGCCATCGTTCTTAACTACTCTCTCAGGCCCTCAGCTCCACCCCGCCCTGCTCAGTGGCCCAAGCTCCAAGACCAGGCAGCCCTTAGTGGTTGGGAGACGGGCTCTGGGCAATGTGGGGTTCCGATCCAGACCGCTGTGCTGACCTCACTCCTTGGGCTGTTCTCCTGTCTGAGGAGGGAGACCAGCTGGGGAGCCACGGTGTAGATGCAAGGGCCACCCCCACCCACCCAGACCACCTTCTCCTCAGGCATGGCGCAGGCCCTGGGCCCTGACACGCCATTCACAGCCATCGCCGGCAGCGAGATCTTCTCCCTGGAGATGAGCAAGACAGAGGCGCTGACACAGGCCTTCCGGAGGTCCATCGGCGTTCGTATTAAGTGAGTGCAGACCCAGGGTTGGTGCCAGCTCCCGGCCGCCCGGGGATGGTCTCCTGGCAGCTGGTCCTGTGCACGTGGGCTCATGGGCCTCGGCAGCCTCCAAGGGCTGCTGCTCACTCCTGCTCTCTGGCCAGGGAGGAGACAGAGATCATCGAAGGGGAGGTGGTGGAGATCCAGATCGATCGGCCGGCAACAGGCACAGTGAGTCTGGACCACCTCCCGGGCTGGAGGGTGGGATGCTGGGTCCACAGTGAGGTCAGAACCCATCCCAGGTGCAGATTGAGGCCACCTGCTTGCCTGTGGTAAGGGCTCTGCTGAGTTGACAGAGGGTTACTCATCCGTGAGGGACAGCCTGAGCAGATAAAACCAAGTGGTAGAATGATGAGATCTGGAAGTTTCTCATAGTTAATTCCTTACAGTTTGTCTTAAAAACCTGTTCTGTGGGATTTATACAGCTTAGCCCTGAAAGGTGGTTCCCTCCAGCTTAACATGATCCTGTGATTAGCTCTTTTTTTTTTTGGCTAAGAATGTTTTTAATCTTTTTTGTCTTAAAATAAAACAGATACAAAGAAACAGGTCAAATAAGTGTGTCATGTAAGGATAAAGCAGATACCTCCTCTCCCCTGCTTCTAAAGCACCCCAGACCTCCCCGCCACCACCCTCCCCTGTGAGTGTTCGAGTTTCCTTAGGGTTTTAGCCCAGCCGTGCATTCAGAGTAGCTTGTACTGCACTTTTTAAAAACTGGTTTCGTCTCATCTGCCTGTCAGCTCTTTCTTTGCCTTATAGTTTAGCTCTTGACTTCTCTTTTTTTAATTGAGGTAAAGTCACAAAGCAAAGTTAATTGTCAGCGTTTGCTAGTTCATATCTTTCACTAACCCAAACACAATTACTCCCCTCTGGTTTGCTAAAACGGTCGACCCGGCACCCTCTGCCGGGGACCTCTGTCGAAGTGACTGGCCACAGAGCCCCCGGCCCACCTCCACTGAGGGGTGCCCCGACCGGGAAGCTCATGGGACCATCCCCGGCCACCCGCTAACATTTCAGGACCGCCAGCTCCTTTGTCTTGCTCTCCTGGGGGTGGTGTGAGACTTTCTCCATTTCTGAGCGTGGCCCTGCGTCTCGGAGCCAGGGGGAGAGCGGGGGCCTGTGGGGTGTGTTGGGCACATCCGCGTCCCCCTTGCTTGCCCGTGAGGACCAGTGTGCCGCTCGGGAGGAACTTCTTCCTCGCCCTGGGTCTTGGCCTGCACGTTTGCAGAGCCAGGGCTCAGCCTGGACAGTGACAGTCTTTCCAGGAAGGGCTTTCACGAAAATCTGCATGTTGGTGGAGGTTCTGCCTGAGGCCGAGGGGAAGGGGGGGCTTGGGCGATGGGCGATGGCTCAGCGCAGGCCAGAGAGCACACCAGCCACTGGCCTTTCGTTGGCTTGTTTTACTACTCTAAGTATTTTTTAATGACAGCACTTTCTCACCACCATTAATCTGAAAGTGAATTAGGGCTTAATTGCTGCGTGGCCCAGAGGCTTAGGGCGTTGGCGCTGAGGATCGCCAGGGCTGAGGCACCAGGGCTGAGGCACGTGTGGCACGCCCGCTGCTGGGCGTCCTCGCGGCCGCCTCAGGGCCTTAGTCTCCCGCGAAGGTCTTGCTGCTTCAGCTGTGCTCTGCTGAGGGGTGTCCGCGTGCACTCGAGAAGTCCGTCCTACTCATCCAAGCGCCTTGATGTGCCTCCTCCCCAACGTGGATGTCTTTTTCACTTTATTCTGGAAGCGGCGCACGGCTTGTGAGCTGCTGTGGGGTCCTGCAGGTGAAGCCCGAAGCTCTCTATCTGGAGTCCTTGACCTGCACGTTGTGATAAAGCTCCATACTTGCTGTCCCAGTCTGCGGTCACCCTAGTCGGGGTCCCTGCACTGCCCACATGTCCCAGCCGCGGGCAGCAGCTGTTCTCCCTGAGGCCACTGAGGGGAGGCCGAGCGCTGCACGGTGCGCCACTGCTAGGGTTTATTTGCACCGCACAGTGTTGTGTGGCTCCCCGTACCAGGCTCCAGGACAGCTGCAGCACCCCAGGGAAGCTCCTTCCTATGAGGAGCCACTCTCTCCTCCCACCCCCAGCCCCTAGTCTGCTCTCTGAAGGTGTGCGTGGGCCCATTCTGGACGCTTCACAGAAATGGAGCTCCGCAGTATGTGCTTGGCGCTGTTCGCAAGCTTCCTCCCTGTTGGTAGTTCTCCTTTTTTTTTAAGATTTATTTACTGATGCATACAAGAGCTGGGGTACAAGCCAGAGTCACGGGAGGTGAGAGGAATCACCAGACAGAGTGGGGAGCAGAACAGGCAGACAGCCCGAAACACACTGCTGAGAGGAGCAGTGGGTGAGGCAGGAGAGGTCTGCCTCACCATGTGGGTCCATCCCTGGCTGGAGGCAGGGCTCGAACTCGCGCTGCAGTGGCTGCGGTTTGCTTCATAGTGCTTGCTTAACCCACTGCGCCACCAGGGAGGCCGGTAGTTCTCTTAAAGCAGATGCCCCAGCTGTTCCCACAGCGCTGGCTACATAGAAGGAGACGTAGCCCAGCCCGCCCCGTGGTCGCCTTCCATCGGTCCTGCGACCGGACACCCTTCTCTTTGGGCACGCGCTCCACGCCGTGAAAGGAAACACAGTTGAATTAAGCAGCCCCCGGCAGTTCGACTGTGAGCAGTGTGAACGTCAATGGTCGGGTAGGGGGTGTCTCTGTAGGGAGGCTACCCCCAAAGAGTTCTTCAAGTTAGATTTCGCTTGCAGAGGAGACCTATGCAGACGTCTCTATGGATACATCTTCTCTCCAAAAATGTAGACCCCAACCCCCATCCACCAGTCCTTTTCTCCTGCCACCTGCCCCACAGGAGGAGTGAGCGACTCACCCAGGAAACGATCCAGTGGCAGGAGAGATCCCAGGGACGCCAGGGAGAGCCTGGGAGCATCCACTGCTCCTCTGGTGCCAAGGGGTGGGGCGCTTTGTTTTCTTCGCTGTTGCGCTCGGGTCCTAGTTTGGTGGTCAGCAGGAGCGGACGTCGCGTGTCGCGTGTCGGGGATGAGAGGTGTGAGCGTTGGTGTCTCTGCCGCTGGGCGTTTGGTGGGGCTTTCTCTTTTGGGTACTCACTTGTCTCTCGTGTCTTTGATAGTTTCATGGGGGTGCTGTGACCCTCAGGACGCGGCGCACAGCCAAGTGTAGACCCAGGCGGCCTCTTGTCACAGTGACGCCTGCCCTCGCCGCAGCTTCCCTGCCGCTTTTGAAGTTGTGTCAGGGAGATATCGGGCCCTCTGAACCCCTTCCTTGGCATGTCCCCCCTCCCAGGGCTCTAAGGTGGGCAAGCTAACCCTGAAGACCACGGAGATGGAGACCATCTACGACCTGGGCACGAAGATGATCGAGTCCCTGACCAAGGACAAGGTCCAGGCCGGGTGAGCAGCCGCGGGCTGCCCTGGGGGCAAGGGTCGGGGCTGGGCCCCTCCTCACTCCTGCCCTCCCTCCCCTGCAGGGACGTGATCACCATCGATAAGGCCACGGGCAAGATCTCCAAGCTGGGCCGCTCCTTCACACGTGCCCGGGACTACGACGCCATGGGCCCCCAGGTGGGCCCTGCTCTGGGGGTGTCCTCCGCCCAGGCCCAGGGTGGTGCCGTCCCCCGCATGGCCGCATGGCCCGCAGCGTGTCACCGCGGTTCTGGGTCTGTGGTATTCCCAGTTCTCTCTACCACCTTGGACAGCTGGGCACCCTTGGTTGGCACTTTGCTCGAGGTTGCTGAGTCGTCCAAGACCCCCATCTTCAGTTCTCTCGACACCCTGGTCCTGACCGGTTCTCGGCCAGGGTGAGCTGGTTAGGTTTCTGGATAATCCCCATCAAGACTCCAGCTCCATTCCAGAGAGCCCCAAGCTCCCCAGACCGAGTTCCTGGGAGTCTTCCCCCCGGCCCTTGACACCCCTTTGTCTCCACCCCGCTCTGTAGACCAAGTTCGTGCAGTGCCCAGATGGGGAGCTCCAGAAACGCAAGGAGGTGGTGCACACCGTGTCCCTGCACGAGATCGACGTCATCAACTCGCGCACCCAGGGCTTCCTGGCTCTGTTTTCAGGTGTGCCGCCCCCTCCCAGCCTGGCAGCTTCCCCTGACTCACCCTGCTCCTGTGGCTCCCCCACCCCGAGACAGCCTCCCCCGTTTTCCTCCACCACCTGTTTTAGCGGTCTCTGCACTCTGTCTCTGGGCGCAGCTTGTCCACAGGGCCGCAGCCCCCATGCGGTGTTGTCTGAGGCCCTCGGGAGCTCTGCCGGGCTGCATCTGCCCTCTTCCTCCTGGAGGGTCGTTTCAGACTCTGGTGCCCCGTCAGCTTACCGCTCTGCTCTTGGCCTCTCTTGCCTCTGTCGCCAGCGTCCCATCTTTGTCCTCGCCCACCTTCTAGCCCTGGAGCCTCTGACCCCCTCCCCCACCTCTGCAGGTGACACCGGCGAGATCAAGTCAGAAGTCCGGGAGCAGATCAACGCCAAGGTGGCCGAGTGGCGTGAGGAGGGCAAAGCAGAGATTATCCCTGGGGTGAGCATCACCCGGACAGCGGCTGGGAGTGGGGGCGCAGCCGTGGCGTTTACACACTCTCGTGGCTCCCAGGTGCTCTTCATCGATGAGGTCCACATGCTGGACATCGAGAGCTTCTCCTTCCTCAACCGGGCGCTGGAGAGCGACATGGCCCCCGTTCTCATCATGGCCACCAACCGTGGCATCACGCGGTAAGCTGCACCACGCAGACCCCAGGCTCCAGCCGGGGACGGTCTCGTGTGTTGAGCACCACGCTGGGCAAGGACTGGCCCACGCTGGACCACACTGTGCCCTCGGACCGGCTCGGCCAGGGCCCAAGCTTCAGGGTGGGCAGGCGACGCTGCTCCCAGGAGCGTCCAGGGCCTGTGGGCGTTCTGTGTCCCTTCTCCTGTAGCACCCAAGGCTGCAGGGAGAGTTCCCCAACTGCCCAGGCACCCCCGGTGCCGCACAAGGCACGAGGGCGTCGTGAGCGCAGCGAAGGTGCGCAGCGCTGTGTGTTAGGCGCTGCGTAGTCCGCCGATCCATCGCGGCTCTGGTGCTTTCAGCGTGAGGTCCACACGCTGACGTCCAGAGCTTCCCCTTCCTCTGCTGCTGTGGGCTGTGCCTTCAGCCTGAGTGGACAACTGTGTATGAAATAAGCTGTCCCGCGCCAGCACGTAAGACCCTGTACTACGGACTGGTTGGCAAGATGGCCGTGACCTGAGAAGCTCCCAGGAGCCCAAAGGTGCATCTCGCCAGGAGCAGTGGTTGTGTTGCTCTGTCGGTGACCACTCCAAGAACAGAGCTACAGGGTGCTGAGAACTGGCTGTGTCCTGGTCCTGCCCCGTGCTGGACCGGCGTGTCCAGACTGGCACTGTCCCTCCCCTGGCGGAGCGTGGTGTCTGACGGGAACGAGACCTTGATCCCTTAATCCCTGACGTGGACACCTGGCTAAAGCTGGCCGGCTGCAGTGGGCAGTGATGCAGGGGCTGGGGAGCCCTGCGTAGGCAGCCGCTGACGCCAGCCACGAGCTGAAGGTTAAGTGGCATCTGGCCAGTGAGTGGGCGGGGGTGCTCCGTGAGCGGAAGCGAGAGCCGCCTTCCCGGGCAGCGCCCTGACGCCCTCGCTGCCTGCCGCAGGATCCGGGGCACCAGCTACCAGAGCCCGCATGGCATCCCCATCGACCTGCTGGACCGCTTGCTCATCGTCTCCACCTCTCCCTACAGCGAGAAGGACACGAAGCAGATCCTCCGCATCCGGTGCGGGCAGGCCCAGGCTGCAGGCCTGTGGGGCGGGCTAGTGCCGCCCGTTTGACAGGTCTCACCGCAGGGGGGGGTGGGGGGACACTGCGCCGGCAGATGGCTTTGGCCTCTGGACCAGAGCAGGAAGTAGGAGAGGTTCTTAGGGGTGAGCCCTGGGGGGTGGGGGCTTGGGGGGTGGGGGCATCAGGGCTAGGCCTAGCCCTTACCTCAGCGGTCCTCCTCATGCCGCATCCTGCAGTTCGGGGACGCAGGCTCCACTTGCCCTCCAGGGAGAAGGGCCGGTGTCTGCTGTCTGAGGCCTGGCCCTGACTGAAACGCCCCCGCCCGCAGGTGTGAGGAGGAAGATGTAGAGATGAGCGAGGACGCCTACACGGTGCTGACGCGCATCGGCCTGGAGACCTCCCTGCGCTACGCCATCCAGCTCATCACAGCCGCCAGCCTGGTGTGCCGCAAGCGCAAGGTCAGCCGCTGTGTTAGCCCCGGCCGCTGCTGAGTGACCACCCGCCACATCACCCGGGGGCCTGGTGGCACATAGTCCCAGCACAGAGGCTCTCTAGGGCCGGGCACGTCTGGTGCCTGAGTGATGCCGTCAAGTGCGTTGATAGGCATGGAGAGGTGGGCCCAGGGGAGGCTGAGGCTTGGAACGGATCCAGGCTGTCCGGCCCGCACGTCCCCCGTCTCCCTCCCCCAGGGAGGGGCCCCGCTGACTGTCCCCACCCCCATCAGGGCACAGAGGTGCAGGTGGATGACATCAAACGGGTCTACTCGCTCTTCCTGGACGAGTCCCGCTCCACGCAGTACATGAAGGAGTACCAGGACGCCTTCCTCTTCAACGAGCTCAGTGAGTGCCCCCCGCCCAGCCCCAGGGCCGCCCAGCCCCGAGGAGGAGGGTCCTTGCCTGAGAGCTCAGGCCCTGCGCTCCAGGCCGCACTGACCATGTGGCCTTCCTTCTCCCCACAGAGGGTGAAACCATGGACACCTCCTGAGCTGATGTCGCCCTCGCCCCCCCCCCCGCTTCGTTTTCTACCAGAGTGACTTTATATAAAATGATTCTGAAACTGGATCCACTGAGAGAGAAAGAGAGAGAGAACAGAGCACATGGGCCCCAAGTCCAAAGACAACACCCCCAAGGTGCAGTTCCAGAAGCCTTTATTGGAGGGCAGGGGAGGGAGGAGCAACTGCTGGCTCCAGGAATCAGGGCAGGCACGGGGGTGGGTCCTTAGAGGAAGAGGAGGCCGGGGAGGGGGGGTCGTTCACAGGCCAGTGGTTGGCCCCTGGGACCCCCACAGTCGGAGCTGCTGAGGCGGCAGGGTCCACAGTAACAGCTGAGGGCCACAGGGAAGGAAACCGTGGGGTCCACGCCAGGCGGGCAGCCAGGGAGCCTGACGGAGGCGAAGCGCAGCTCCTGGTAGGTGCACACCGGCTGGGGCACGGGCGGCAGGGCCGACAGCACGCGCACCTGGAGGCCGGGCAGCCCGGACATCGCCTGGGGGCCAGCCCTGCCCCGACCGCCCACGGTGCCCCCGTAGGTTCTAGACTCGGGTTCCCAGGGCCCTCTGCTCGCCTTCCAGCCCCGCTGCACCCCCATCCTGGGTCTGGTCCACCCGGAGCAGGGGCAGCACCACCCCTCAGCCTGCAGGGCGGGCCCTCCCACCAGGGCAGCTCACCATGCTGGGGCAGTAGCCAGCACAGATGCTGGTGGTGAAGGTGATGCAGACGGGGCAGGCCTCGTTCTCAGCAGCCAGGGTGGCATTGACGGGCTGGCACGGTGGCCGCACTGGCCCCCTGGATGCCCGCGCCCCACCCATGCTCAGCAGCAGCCACAGCAGCAGCCCCTGGGGCAAGGTCAGTGCCTCAGAGCCGGTCTGAGACCTCTGCCTTCAGCCCCGACCCTCAGAACCTCGTGGGCCCGGCCCCTGCAGACACCTTGCACTTAGGGCCACCCCTCCACTTTGATTCCCGCAGCCCGATACCCAGGAACCCCCAGACACCTAATACCTAGGATACCCATGCTCAGGCCCTGCCCCTCCTGCCTCCTGGCCAGAAGCCTGCTGGCAGTCCACAGCCCTTCTGGAGAGACTGTTGCCCAGGTCCCCGCCTGGATGGAGCTGCAGGGTGCCCCGGGCCTACAGTCTTACCTGGAGCGTCTCCATCCTCAGTGCCTCCCCTATTGTGTTTACCTGGTCTTATACCTGTAGACTGTGGGGGTGGCAAGGCCACGGGCCGTGGCAGCATGGTGGGGTAACCTGGACACTAATCCCCTTGGGGGCGAGAAGCAGACAAGGTCAGGGAGGTGCTGGAGTAGCTCAGTGAAGCACCCCCACCCTCGAGTTGCTTCCACACCAAGCAGCAGGAGACTCCCTGGTGGAAGCTGATTCACTCACTGGATTCAGATGCTAGAGGCTGTGTTGGGGGCACAGGAAACTGGGTATAGGAACCCTCCTCTGGGAGAGCTTCCCCCTGCTGGGAAGCCCTGCCGTGGGGGGTGGGGGAGCGGGGTATAGAAGAGCCCCTCGGGCCATCCTGGGGAATGACCGCAGAGGAAACCTCCACCTGCCCTAGAGTGAAAACCATGCCTGAGCCAGCGTCCAGCCTCTCGGGGCCTCGGACTGTTGGGGAGCGGGCGGCGACCTGCCAGAGGATGAGGCCAGAGCCCCCTCCCGCAGTCAGGCAGCAGAAGCCCGGGGGCGGGGGCTGGTTAACTGTCCGGCCAGGCTCCCCGCTTGGCCCACAGCTTGGCCCACAGCCCCCGACGTGTATCTTCCCAGCTAGGCCCCGCCCCTGCAAGTCTAGGGCGGTGTTTGCTTTCCTCCCGGCCAGCGCCAGCGCCAGTAGGGTCCGGGCTAAGACAGACCCCTGGTGCGGGCAGCCCAGGAGCAGGGGCGGGGCGGGGCTGGCCGGAGGTCAGATGAGCGCCGGCCTCTGGCTGCCGTACTGCGAGTTCTCGGTGCCGTAGGCTTGCGGCACGCGGTGGATGCCGGACACCGGCTTCCAGTGGGGGCCGCCCCAGGGCAACTGCAGCGGGCAGAAGCCGTCTAGCGAGCGGAGTGGGTGCACCAGGGGGCCGTAGGACTCCTGAGCCAGAGACAGCATCCCGCGGTGCGGCACGGCGGGCGCGAGCGGAGCGACGCGGGTCCTCCACGGCAGGGGCTGCTGCTTCCGACCTTGGCCCCGGACCTGGGGCGTCTCCTCCAAGCTCCAGTAGGTCAGCGAGTCCGTGGGGGTGTGTCCCGACAACTTCCTGGTGGGGGTGCAAGCAGGTGTGGGGGCCGGGGCTGAGAACTGGAGGGTTCTCAGCAAGGCAGACCCCGCTCCTTTGTTTAAAGATGGTGACAGATTTGTAGGGTCTGGGGACTCCGGTGGCTTCCTGGGTGCTGGAGGTACTTAAGGACCTGGAGTCGGGATCTGCAACCTTCGGGAGGAGTGTCTGGGGACTGAGTACCCAAGCGCTTCCTGCCCTGCATCACAGCTCCCTCCCCGCGTGGGAAAGCTGACAGTAAGGGTGTGGCGGTGCCGAAAGAGGGAGGGCCCCTGGGGTCTGAACTTTGGGTTCTTGCAAACACAGCTACGGCTGAGGAGGGGACCAGCCAGCGGCCCCACCAGTGAGTGAGGGCTGGGGAACCAGCTCACTTGGAGTAGGCCGGGAAGTCCCTGGCAGAGGTGGTCAGATAGAGCTGGTGGCGGTCCAGGATGCCCCGGCCGGAGACTGTGAAAGGCCTGCCCGCCAGCGCGGGGTTCTTGGTCCAGGGGATGAGAGCCTGAGGAAGATCGGGGGTCAGGGAACAAGAAATCCTGCTTTCAGACTGAGAATTCCTCTTCCACTTCAGCAGCCCCTCTGGACCCTCACACGCCCCCAGAATCCTCCATGGCCAATCCCACCCAGGCTGTTCAGCTTCGCTCCCCAGTGGAAGCATTTACCAGCGTCAAGACAAATGCAGCCCCTAAGAGCAAGACCCTTGAGCCCCCAGACCCAAACCTTCCCGCCCCTGAGACTTAACTGGGCAGCCCCGGGTTACCTGCAACGCCCAGCCCGCCGCCCGCCCGCCACGCAGTACTAGGGACCGCGCCGCCTTGCGCCCGCGGCGTGCTGCGCACCCAGAGGGAGCCCGCCTCGCCCTACCCCGGGGCGTACTCTGCGCTGCGGGACTGAGTTGGAGGTGAGGGTCTCCGGCCCCTCCTCCTCCTCCTCCTCATGCTGCTTTGACAGGTCCAAATCCCTCCGGGTCTGTGTAACCTGACTCGGCCGCATCCCGGTAGCCCGCCGCCCCAGACTCAGCCTTCCCTCCGGCCCCGCCCCCGAGGTCTCCAAGTCTAGTCCGAGGCTCCGACTCCCCCAGCCAAGCCCCAGGTGGAGGTTTGCCAGCCGCGCGCCCCGTTGTCTTCGCTACCTGGGAAGGGCCCCCTTGGTGATGGCTCGCGAGCTCCAGGGGCTGGGGTCCGGCCGGGAAGCTGGCGCGCTGGCCCAGGTCTGGCCAGCCGGGGTACTGCGCCCTGGTCTCGCTGCTCTGGTGCTTCGTGATGAGCGGGAGGCGCCAGCCGCGGGGTCTGAGCTACGGAAAGGCGCCGCGGCCCCGACGTGAGGATGCACGGACCCCAGCGCCACCCCCACTCTGCCCCCACGGACCTCGGCGGACCTTGTCCGCTAAGTCCTTCATCCCCACATCCCGCGTGGGGTCCGCGGGCTCGGGGGCTCTGGGCTGCGCGTAGGGCCCGCCGTGGGCCTTGGGCACGTAGGCAGCGCGGTAGGTAGTCTCCCAGCTGTTGATGACCTCGTCGAATGCCCAAGCGTGAGAGTCCTGCTGTGCGGCCGGGGGCAGCGGCTCCGCGACCGTGAACTGGGGAGAGGGCACGCGGCGTCAGCTGGAGACTCAGGAGTTGGGGGTCGCCCGCGCCCACGTCTTCCAGTCTGTGCCCAGCCCAGTCCCTTTCCTCCCGCCAGCTCCAGGCATCGGGTTCCCTGGCCCCTCATCCCCCCAACCCAGCGCTCTGGGCCCCTCCTCTTCCCAGACTGGAGCCTAAGGCGCCTTCTCTCGGCAGACGTGTCTGGTCCCCCAGGTCCCTCCTTCAGGACCAGGAGTCTGGCCCCCCAGTGTCTTCTTGGTCAGGAACCCAGGGCCCCCTCACCTGCACGGTGGGCGGGGGGAAGGACGCGGCTGGGATAACATGGTGGGCGACGCCGCTGCTAGTGAGACGCCAGCTGGGCCGGGATCGCGGCACCTCGGGCCCACAGGTGGGGGTCCGAAGGGGACCACAGCGGGGAGCCAGGGCCGGGCCAGCCATCGTCCCGCCGCCGCCCGGTAGCCAAGCAAGAGCAGGCTTGTTGTTGCTGTTGCCCCAGTGACAGGGCCCGCCCACTCTGAGCCAGCCAATGGAGGGCCTGCGAGCGAGTGGACGGATGGGCAGCGTGAGAAAGACCCACCCGGGGAAAGGGACCTTGAGAGAGGAGCGGAACAGACTTCAAGAGTGGCACAGAAACTCGGAGAAACGGGGGGACCCAGAGTGGAGGGGAGAAAGGGCAGAGGAAGAAGAACAAGAAGTTCAGAGTTTTAGAGACAGAGACTCAGAGACCCGGCAGTAGAGAGAAGGGCGGGTCGAGATGGGGGGTTGTTGGGGAAGGGAGACCACCCAGCGTATTAGGGACTCCATGAGAAACACGGCCCCTCCCCTATGGGGTCCCAGCCCTCTTCCCTGTCTCTTCCCTCTGCCAGGCCTGCCCAACTCCAGGGTAACGATTTCCAGACTTCCCGGCTTCTCCCGCCCTTCCTGTGTGCTGGAGTCCGCCCTGCGACTCCAGCCTGCCTTGGTTTGGTTGAAAACTTCCACCTGGGCATGGGGATGGGCGGAGAGGGAGAGACCCACTGAGAAAAACACAGGGAAATACTTAGCACCAAGGGGTGCAGAAAGAGCTTTGATGAGTGAGAAAGAAAGGCATAAAGAACGGACGTGGTAACAAGTGAGAAACTGACAGCCAACGACCCACAGGCAAGGCAGGAAGTTAAACAGAGAGGCCAAGAGATGACAAAAAAGGGAATGGGAGCCACAGACCTAGAGCACAGAGAGGGAGAAATAGAGGCAGCCAGACCCCAGCCCAGCCCTGCTCCGGAGCCCCGTCTGGTTAGGACACAGCGTTTCTCTCCGCCCTTAGCCCAAGTCTCCTAAAGGTGCATGTGCGTGTGCGCGCGTGTGCGTGTGTAACAGGCTTGAGGCTCTGGAGCAGTAATATAATATATGGAGGGGTGCCCTGCGGGTGTGGGGTTTCCCTCTGACTACCCTATTATTTCCTCATATTAAAGTCCTTTTGATCAGGGCCTGCACTCCCCTGTCATGTCACCCCACCAGCCTTTTCTCCGGGGTGGGGAAGCAGGTGTCTTCTGCAGCCTGGCCCAGGGTCCCGCTGACCCCGTTTTAGTTTCTTCGGGCCCTTCTCCTGTTGGATTTTCCTAGTCCACTCAGGACCTATCAGTGTCCAAGTGGCCTCTGGTCCTCTAGCCAGGGGCAGTTTGTCAGAACATAGTGCCCTACAATTTTAAGGTCTACTTTTCCTTCACTGTGGGGTAAAGGTCGAGACTGAAAGGAGGTAGAAACCCAACTCTGCCTCCCCACTAGAGCCAAGCTCTGTAGCATCCTGACCTCCTATCCATCTACCTCACTTGGGTTCCAACCGGGATGGTCAGCTCACCACCTCAAAACTGAACAGTCTAAGGCAGCACTCGCCCCGCCCCACTCATCAAATAAGATTTTCATTTGAACTGCAGCTTTCAGCTGGTTGGTTGCATATTCTCATTTTGATGCTCCCCTCACCCCACTTCTTGACATATTTTATCCTTATCACTCTCCAGGGTCACCAAGGTGTTCTGTGAGATTAAGTGGTCAACAAGTTAGAAGTCAGGGCCTCCGATGGTCAAATCCACCAGAGTTGATCTGACAATTTGTGTATTGGACTAATGAACAGTAAAACACTCAGAATAATTGGCTATCACAATCAGCATCATTATGAAGTTCATCCAGGAGAACTCCTATTCATCCTTCAAAACCCCATTTGGTTTCACCAACTGTCTTTGAGATGAAGCTCTCAAATTCAGAGGGCTGTGCTTTTGTGACCAACTGACTGAAGCCCAAAGCAGTCAGGCCACCCCCCAGGTCCCTCAGGATCCAGTTCTCTTCTTCATCTGCCAGCCCAGTTCCTGAGTATAGGCCTCAGGCCCGGCCAGTCCGGCTGAGGAGTGTGCAGACACAGGCAGTATCAATTCGAATCCATCGCCAGCCCACACGGCCCTGGGCATCTGAGGTCAGTGCCCGTACATAGGACTGCTTGGCTTTACACTCAGATAACCAGTGCCTCCGGTCCACACCCCGGCAGCTTCCTCCACCCCCACCGGGGCCACCTTCCCCAGAGCTGTCAGCCTTGCAGCGGGTCTCAAAGAAGTACTGGCGAAGGGGACTGCCACCAGCCGCAGGCACCTCTCCCAGCACCTCCACCTCACGCCCGCGCAGGTCCACGGCTGTCCTGCGGTCTGTCACCCAGCTACTGACTGCATCGCACACAGCCAGCTCTCCCCTTCGGCTGGCTGATGAAGCCGTCTCGCTCACACCCCGCCGGCTGCGGTTGGCTGGGCTGCCTGCTGGCTCCCCGAAGGCCCCAGCCTCCAGCAGGAAGAGCAGAGGGGGACCTGCAGGGGTGCCCCTAGACAGGGCTACTCGGGGGGATAAGAGGTCCCACTCAGGGGCTGGAAATGGGGGCAGTAGTGAGGGTGGGGGCTGAGGCTCCATTGGGACACTGGGGAGGAGGAAGAGGAGGAGGATGGGGAGGAGGCCAGGGGGATGGGGGAGCATCTCGCTGAGCACCTGGGGACAGAGAGGGAAGCTGGAGTTAGAGAAGGTAGAAACTTGGGGGAGGGTGGCAGAAGTTGGGAATTTCAGGGGGCCTAGGTGCCAGAAATGTAGGAAAACCCTTGTTCTGGAAACCCTGGTGGGGGCCTATATTTCGGGATTTGGATGGTGCCCAACTTCTAGATTAATATCAATTATTCATCTACTGTTAGTCGCCAACAAGGCTCAGAGAGGTTGGTGACTTGCACCAGGCCACACAGCGAGTACAGGTGGGGTGAAAACCCTGTCTGAGCAACTCCACTCTGCCCTCATCTCTGTCACCTCAAGGAAGACTAAGTCCTGCAGCCTGGAGACGTGTTGAGCTTCCAGTGGTTTGAGAAAGTCCACATTTTGGGATCCAGGGGAACCCTCGCTCAGTTCAAAAGTGCCACTAAGAAGGTAAGACACTCCTCTCATATTCCCCCTTTCCTGTGCCCATGACACTGCCCCTGTGGCTGGGGTACGCTGGCGGGGGCGTGGGTATTGCAGTTTCTCTACAAGGTCCCGGAAGCCTATCTGGGAGGAGGGGTGTGGGGAGGACGGCGAAGCAGCAGGTGGGTACCAGACCTGTCAGCACCTCCTCCGCCTCCGAGCTCTGGGGCTGGGGGCCCCCAGGCTCCGGGGGGCCCCTGTGGGGGACACAGGTGGCCCTCTCCTTCCTGACATCTCAGGAGATGGAGGGGGCAATCACCTAGGGGAAGAAGGGAACAGGCAAGTTATACAGGGGGTGGGAAGGAGCCCTGAAGTCCTGGACACCCCCTCTGGGGTGTCCCAAGAGTCAAGGACACGCCCCTTCCCAGAAGCCCCTTCCCAGCCTAGGTGATGGCTCCTGGCTGGGCTGGGAAGCAGATGGGGGGAGAAGAGGCGAGAGGAGGGGCAGTGGCTGGAGGAGGCTGCAAAAGATTACATCCTCCTGCTCATTCATCTCCCAGATGGGGCGGGGCGGGGCCGGCCTGGACACCGGGTCCCTGAGGGCCCGCACTTAAGAAGCCTTGGGTCCCGGAGGCTGCTTCCTGGAATGTTCTCTCCTCGCAGGACAGGCCAGGGCCCGTCCAAGACTTCTACTGCAAATACCTGGAGTGGCTGCCTGCGCTGGCTCGGAGATGGGGAATTGGGAAGGGCGCGGTGTGAAGAGGGGCGCTTCAGATCCCCCCGGGACCTGCCTCCCGCCAGCAGTCCCGGCCCCAGCTCCCTCGGAGTCTAGTCCTCGCCCGCCCCTCCTCCCTGGCGAGCCCTGCGCCCAGCACTCCGCCCGGAGTGGTCCGCCAGCTCCAGCTCTCCGACGTCGGAGTCCGAGCGCCCAGCCCCTCCACTCTCAGACCCGAGAGTTCTGGGGTCCAGTCCCCTCCTGTCCGGGGACTCAGAGATACTGACTCCCAGGTCGCTTCTTCCCCAGAAGATCCAGACTGGGGGACCAGACTCCTGAGACCCCGCTGGGGGCAACTGGCGGCAGATCGGAGACAGTCGCTCCTGCCTCAGTTTCCTCCGCCAAGCCCCGCCCCGCCGGCCCCGCCCCCGCCCCTCCCTACCCGGGGGCCGGGCGACCCGGCCGCGGGAATCCCCGGGGGAGGCGCCGAGGCTCTTACCTGGGGCGCCCTCCTCGGTTCCCCCGGCTCCCCCTGGCGCGCTGGCGGCTCCTCCTCCCGCTCGCCGGCTGCAGGGACGCCGCTGCCCGCCGGCTCCTCGCTGCACACGCTCTGGAAGGCCGGGGGCGGGGGCGGGGCGGGGCGGCGCCCGACGGCGGAGGAGGGGCCGGGGATCCCGCCTTCCACGCGCGTGCCGAGACCGCGGACGCCCGGCCCGGCTCGCTCAGCCCGCCGCCCGCCGCGGCCCCTGGAGGCTGAGCCCGGCCGCCCCTCCCTCGGCCCCTGGAGCGCAGACCCCCGGCCCCCTCCCTCGGACGCGGGAGGCTGAACCCCAGCCCCTCGGACTCTAGAGTCCAGGCCCCCAGACCCTCCTCCCCCCGACGCCGCGGGAATCTGAGTCCCCAGCCCCTCTTCCCGCACACCCCGGAATTCAGGCCTCCAGCCCCTCCTCCATTAGACCCAGGCGTCCAGGCCTGAGATTCCTTCGGGTCTTTTGCCAATGAAGTGTCTACCCGGACCGATTCCCACCCTCCGCTCTCATCCCCACTCTCCCAGGAGCTCGGGCCAGACATTAACCAGCTGGGTCCGGGCAGTGATAAGGGCCCGGACCGGAGACAGTGGATGTGGGGCGCTCGCCCACATGGCCCTCTCTCCTGGAATTTCCTGGGTGGGGACTGGGGAGAGGGTCTTCTCCGGAGCTCAGAGAAGAGGAATTCAAGGTTCTACAGGACTGAGAGACAAAGATAGGGTTAGGGAATGACCTGCTTAGAGAAAGTGAGTGGGGGAAGAGGGGGAAGGACACAGAAATGGGAGCGGGGGGGAGGGGATAGACGGACACAAAGAGAGAGGACACAGGCCCACGGCCAGGACACACTCCTGTGGGAGAGAACAGGACCCCAGAAGGGGGACAGAGACCCCAGGTAGAAGATCAGAGAACAGACACCCTGGGGGGGGGGGGAGAGAGAGAGAGACCCCAGGTAGAAGATCAGAGGGGTCAGTCCCACTTGGGGCCCTTCACCCTACCTGGCCTTCACCCCTCCCCCAGAGCTATTTTCAGGAGGAGGCAAGCTGACACCGGCCAGGGTGGGGGGTCACCCCACACCCCTCCCTCAGCCTAAATATAGCATGGCGAGGTGGCAGGAAGGGTGTCCCCGCGTCTCGGGGTGTTCCCCTCGCCTGTTCCCCATCCCAGCCAAGACAACATAGAAGGCAGAGGGCAGTTGGCTGTGGGGGAGGGGCACCTCCCAGTCTGAGTGTCTACTGCGTACCTCCCTGACCTCTGCCCACGTCCAGTACATCCCATACCCTATGGAGGGGCTCTGTGTAACCCCCATTTCTCACCCCCTATGGGGTGAGCGCTCCAAGAATAACTGGAAACTGTCTCTGTCCCCCTCCCTCTGGGGCTCTCCTCCCTGGGCTGTCTCCCTTTCTCTCCCTGGGTTCTGCGTGTCCCTGTCCCCTTCCCATGGCTCCCTGTCCCCACCTCTTGTCCCATAACCCCCCCAAGCCCCCCACTCCTGCCTCTGCCCCCTCTCCCCAGCTCATCTCCTCCCCTGGGTAGTTTCTCTTTGCCTGGTCCCCATCCTCCCTCCAGGCCTGGGCTCCTCCCTGCACACCCCCCTCTGCTGGGCTCCCAGCTCGATGCCCAGCACTGCCCAACGTGTCCCCGGACGGGGTCGGCCTGCACTGCTGCCTCCAGACTGGCCTGTCTCTCCACTCCAGGGACCCCCCTGCCTAGAGGTCACATGAATTTTGACCTTCATCAAGACTTCCGACCTGCTGGAACTGCTTCCGCCTCTCTGTATAAAGATGGCGTTTGGATTAAATCAGCCGTTTCCTAGCTGAATTTCTTAGCTGCTTGTTGAATCGCCAGGAGGGACCCCAAAGGAGGTATGTTCCCCTCCAACCGGGTCCCTTGTCAGGCTGGCGCCTCTAAGTAAGACTTCACTTGACTAAAGAAAGGGGGAGGGGCCCTGGCTAAAAATAACAACGACCACATCACCGTGCTGTAAACCACTGCCGGGTTTAATAAATTCATACAGTGAAGTACTCAGTGGCGGGCACAGGGGAAGCCCTCTGTTGGTGGTTCAACTGTTGTCCTCAGATGCCCTTGGAGCACTGAGGGCACCTCTCTGCAAGTGAGAAAGGAGCTGTCGAACTTGGACTGGGGGCGTCCCGGCATAAGGGTAGGCTGATGGGGGCCTGGAGGTTGGGCAGCCCGTGGAGTCCCAGCCAGGCCTGTGACCCCGGAGGCCACACCCCGCTCGGAGACTCCCACTCCGCCCTGGAGAGTACAGTGCCCCCAGCCCGGATCCTCGACAGCCTCCCTGAGCTGCGGGAGGATGGGGTAACACGCCCTGACTGGGGTCTCTGGGGCTCTGTGCCTCTCCCGTCAGGGCACTGTCTTTTTCTGCCTTTTGTCTTTGGTTCTTGTTCACAGGGGCACTCCGGTCTGTCTCCAACCCTGGGTGTCTGCCCCTCTCTCTTTCGGGGTCTGTCTCCTTCGTGAGTCTCTGTTCTTCTCTTTATGGATCTTTGCCCCTCTTCTCTGGGACCCTGCCCCTCCCCAGGTCTCCGCCCCCTCTGCCTATCTCCCCCCCATCATGTCTGGACAGAATAGTTTTCTTCCCCCTCCCCGTTTCCTTGCTCTCTGATCTCCATACCCCAAAGGAAAACCGAAGAGGAAATCGGGTTGGAGGGGGTGGAAGCGGAAGGGAAACAGGCAGGGGGTAAACGGAAGGAACCGCTCCACCTTCCTAGTTCACCCCAAGACCCCACGAGTCTGTGGGGGCAGACCCCAGTCCCACCCCTTCTTGTGGGTCTCCTGGAGTCCACACACCATACTCGACACCCTGCTCTGTGTCTCCTGCCTGGGGCTGGCGTCCTCGGGTCCTGGAGCGCCCCTAAACACAAACGACCCAGCGGGGACCTTCAGCAGCACAGTCCGACTCAAGCCAGCATTCCGACAGGACTCACAATGACGCAGCTTGATGTGACTCTTACCAGCGTGGCCTCACGAGATGCTCTTGGTGCTCCAACTCAGAGTAGCCCCGAGGAGCCTGCAGACACATGACTCCACACGCTGCCGCCCCACAGAAGCCTGAAAGGTCATACGTTCCAGCGCAGCTCACCCTGATGGGATCTAGGAAGCTCACATCCTACACTTGACCTTCATCCGTCTACATGGCTGGCGAGTTCACAGGACTTAAAATAACATGGCCCCAGAAGAGTCGCAAAGCCACACAACTTCCAGCCTGTCTCAACTGCACTCCACAATGCCATGCACGAGCTCGCAGGAGGTCCCCGCCATGCCGCGGGGGACCACCTAACTAGCCCCCGTGTGGCCTCAGGGACCTCAAAATCACAGACTCCTGCATCAGGCAGTTGGACAAGATTCCTTCAGACTCACCGCAACCGAGTCTCCCATGGACCTAGGGAGCTCAAAGCTACGTGAGCAAGCCCCTCTCAGCGCTACCCCACAGGCCCTCAGCCCAGACCAATGGCGTCTCCTCCTCGCTCAGCACGACCCACTGTCATTCATTGCCACCTAAGGAGGTGCCCCCAGGAGCTACCCAACCACACAACTCAAGACCCCAAAGACTCAGTGTTCCCCAGCTCATTACCATTTAACCTAGTTCTTCCTAAACCCAGCCCCTTCCCCCCCACCTTTCCTTCCCTCTCTCCCTCCCACCAACAGAATGTGAGGTCTGGCGACCTCCACTGTCCCTCACACTTCCGTGACCATGTGTTTCCCCGGGGGGGCCCAGAGCGGGGGTGGAAGCTCAGGCACCTCTCCATCCACTAACCCCCCGTTGACCTTGCCCTCCAGCGGGCCACAGGGCTGTGTGTCCACATGGCTGTACATCCCGGCCTCTTCGCCCTCTGTCTCCCGGTGGTAAAAGTAGCTGAAGTTGGAGACAATGACCGGCACAGGCAGGGAAATGGTTAGCACGCCAGCGATGGCGCACAGAGAGCCCACTATCTTGCCGCCCACGGTGACAGGCGCCATGTCGCCATAGCCGACGGTCGTCATGGTGACCACGGCCCACCAGAAGGACTCAGGGATGCTGGTGAAGTGGGAGTCTTCGCGGTCGACCTCCGCGAAGTAGACGGCGCTGGAGAAGAGGACCACACCGATGAAGAGGAAGAAGATGAGTAGGCCCAGCTCGCGCATGGAGGCCCGGAGCGTCTGGCCCAGGATCTGCAGGCCCTTGGAGTGGCGGGACAGTTTGAAGATTCGGAAGACTCGCACTAGCCGGATGACTCGCAGGATGGCCAGTGACATGGCCGGCTGGCCCACTCCCCGCTGCCGGGCCAGCTCGGTGCCCAGCGCCACAAAGTAGGGCATGATGGCCACGAAGTCGATGATGTTCATCACATTCTTGAAGAAGGCCGCCTTGCTCGGGCAAGCTGCCAGGCGCACCAGCAGCTCGAAGGAGAACCAACAGATGCACAGCGTCTCTACCACGAAGAAGGGGTCGTCGAAGGGCATGCGAGGCGGGGGGCCGGGTATTGGGCTGGAGCCATTCAAGCGAGCAGGGAACTGCAGGGAGGAAGGGATTCAGAGAGAACCAGGCCAGGGCCGGGGCCCACTGGAACAGCCGTATTTGTTGGTTCAGCGTCCAGCTGCCCCCAGGCCCGCAGTGACCTGGCTGTCCCAGACTCCTCTCAGGCCCCGGGGACCTGCCCGGATAGCTGGCTCTCTGCTCCCTGCGCCTCCACTGGAGGACCCCTTGAGTGCTTGGGTGGGCTTTAGCCTCTCCCCTCCCAGTGTGCCGCCCCACCAACGGTCCTCAGACAGGGAGGGTCCTGCCCTGGCCCCATGTCTGTACCGGGCCCTCCTCAGACACAGCCCGGACTACACCGCCTGAAGACCTTCTCCGCCCCTCCCAACTCCAGGGCGCCTCCTCTTGACCCTGGGCCTGACTTTCTGTGTGGCCTCCTGTGTCCCTCCCACGCCACCTTCAGATCCTACCCCTCCACCTCCAGCTCCCTCAGGTCTTGGGGTTCAGGTTCTTACCACCCCAACTGGTCATTCCAATGGTGGCTGTTAGCGGCCCCAAAACCCAACCTTCTGGGCAACCTTCATCTCCAAGAGGAGGTTTCTTCATGGGAGTGTCCCCCAGCCCTGCCCTCAGAGCGGGGGTTTCTCGCCTACCTCACCCCCGCCATCTCACAGGGCAGATCCTCCTCCTCAGGTCCTCACACCTCGCCTCCATTTAGCTGTCCCTTCCCTGCATCCCAGCTTTTTACGGTGGAGTCCCCAAGTCAGGCCGCCGCCTGGGTTGCCCAGTCCTCCCTGCCTCTCGCCCCACCTATGATGCCCCAGGTCCTCCCTTGGGTTCCTCGTGCCCCGCCCACCCCAGCCAGGCCCCACCTGCCCGTGAGGCCGCGCCTTATGATTGGACGGCTCCCCGCGGGTCCCGCCCAGCTGCCCCAGCGCCCCGCCCCAGCCCCGCCCCTCACCGGGCCCGCCGCGGCCAGCTCATGGTTGTCGCGGTCGTCGCGGAAGTCGGGCAGCGTCTCAAGGCAGAAGACGACGATGGAGACGAGGATGACGAGCACGGACACGACGGCGAGCACGCGCGCGGCCTGCGAGCTCTCGGGGAACTCGAAGAGCAGCCAGAGCTGGCGCGCGAAGGCGCGGCGCGGCAGGGGCCGCTCGGGCGGCACGGGGCAGCCCTCGTCCTCGCGCAGGCGAGCCAGGGCGGCGGCGCCCAGCCCGTAGAAGGCCACCTCCTCCAGGAAGACGTCGAGCGGCACGTGCGCCGGCCGCCGCAGCCGCCCGCCCGACTGGTAGTAGTAGAGCACGGCGTCGAAGCTGGGCCGGTGCCGGTCGAAGAAATACTCGCGGCGCGCGCCGTCGTAGAAGCGGCTGCGGCGCGCCGGGTCCCCGAGCAGCGTGTCCGGGAAGCGGCCCAGCGTGCGCGCCCGCGTCTCGAAGCGCAGCCCCGCCACGTTGAGCACCAGGCGCTCGCAGCAGCCGCACGGCGGCCGGCACCGCGGCTCCATGGCGCGCGCAGCCCCGGCGACCCGCGGCCGGTCGTGTGGCCCCGACGCCCGACCCGGCCCGGCTCCGCCTCGGCCGCCGCCGCCGCCGCCCAGCCTGGTGTCCGGTGTCCACGCGTAAAAATAGCCCGGACGTGCGGCCAGGGCGCGGGGGAGGGGGCGCGGTGACCCCGCGGGGCAGAGGGTGGCTGCGCGCCCTCTGCCGGGGCGTCCGCCTCCCCCCAGCCCCCGCTGCGCCGCGCCGCGCCGCGCCGCGCCGTCCGCTCCTGTGCGGCTGTCGGGCCCTCTCGCCCTCTCTGGCCCGGCCTCGCTCCTCTCTGCGCGTCCGCGTGTGTCTCTGTGTCTCTGAACCTCTCCACGGGGCAGGTGTCCCTGAACTTTGTCGCTCAAGGCAGCGTTCTCGGGGTTCTGTCTCCCTTGGGCTCTGTCTCCTCTGTCTTTCCTCTCATTGTCTCTTAGTCCCCGTGTCACTGGCCCAGCGTTTCTCAGTGCGCGTCCCTTCGGGTCTGTTTCTTTCTAGTCACTGAACTCTGCGAGTCTCCGTCGGGGTGTCTGGGTGACTCGGTCTCGGGGCTCCTCTCTGAAGTTCCATCTCCCTTCTGGTGGCCGCCCTGCCCTGGGGACACTTTACCCGCTGCACGCCACGGACCCGTGAGCGCCATTCCGGGTGTCTCCCCCAGGTCTCCATCGGGTTCTCTGCCCCGCTTTTTGAGACCCAGGAGACCTGAGCTGCAGTCCTGGTTGCGCAAAAGACGGGGCCTGCCAGGATCGGGCGGGAAGGGGGTGGGAGCGCGAGGGATGCCGCAGGGTCACTCGCAGGGACCGAAGGACAGACGGTGGCCTTCTAGCCACCGGTGTCCGATGACACCACGTAAAAATAGCCCCATCTAAAGGACTTGCGGGAAGTGGTGGGGATTGGTCACCCCAGATGTCAGAGAATGGGGTACCGGGCGCCCTCTGCTGGGGGAGTGGAAGGAGACACTAAAGGTTAAACCCCGCGCATTCTGGCATTTCCTGCGCAGTTTCTCGGCCGCTGTGCCACCTCCCCTCTGTATTTCTCGGCCGCCCTCTCTGCGTCTGTGTCCCTCTGCTTCAAGCTCTTTGACCCCGTCTCTGTCCCTCCACCTCTCTGTCTCCTTTCTTCTCTGTCTCCTCTGTTCTCTCCATCTTGGAGCTGCACAGACCCTCTGGGGCTATCTGAACTGGGTATGAACTGCTAAGTTTCACCGCGTGGACACAGGCCCCACCATCCGGCCGAGGTGCGTAAGGGCCACCTAGGATATGACTTTCCCATGACGATGGAGCATCGTATTGGGCATCCCGTTTCTCAGACTGTGTCCCGCTGGTCACCGGGCATCCCGTGACTGTTCTGGCCTCCGTCATCTCACACTCCTGCAGTGGATCCTGAGAAAACCTGGCCAGTACGGGACTTTTTCCCCAGCAGGGATCATGTTGCGTGTCCATAGATTAGTCCCACAGCTCGCCATGTCTTGTCTCCCCTGGAGTCCCAGTGCTGGACTTCCAGTGAAGCCAGCAATTAACCACCCCCAGGAGGGAGGAATGCCATGTGATCCCCAAGACTGGGTCCCAAATGCAAACTTTCCCCTCACTCTTTTCCTAGGGATGCTCATCCAGGCCAGAGGGCCATGTGGGGAGGAACTTGGGGCTCTGGGCCCTGGCTAAACAGCCACCCAGCACCAGCCCTCCCCCCCCCCCCCCGCTGTGTGTGAGTAAACCATGGGAAGCGAGTCCTCCCCCCAGCCAGGCTCTCTCCCGCTCGCTCACCCCAAGCAGAGATAAGCTCCCCGGCCCTCAAGCCTGACCAGACTTGTGAGCAAAATGAATGATTCTTGTTGTTTCAGTCACCGCTGTCTTGGGTGGTTCGTTACAAACACCCGTCACCCCCCGCTGGAACAGACTGCCAGAACGTGGCCTTCCAGTAGCTAGAGGCCACCGCCCTGGCACCTATCAGCCATCAGCATGCCAGCCTTGGCACGTTTTTGTTATTCCCCAGTGCAACCCTTGGTTCCTTTGCCGTCATGTCCCAATCATATCACCCACTTTCACACCAGCTCTTGTCCTTGCAATTCCAGACTTGATCATCCCATTCTCTAACCATGGTCTTTTTTTTTTTTTAAAGATTTATTTATTTATGCATACAAGAACTGGGGTATAGGCCAGAGGTGTGGGGGAGTGAGAGAGACAAGAGTCGGGAGCAGAACAGGCAGATCAACTGAAATACACTGCTGAGAGGAGCAGCGGGGAGACAGGAGAGGTCTGCTGCACCATATGCGTCAGCTCCCTAGCTGGGGATCGAACTCGTGCTGCAGTGGCTGCTGATGCTTCATGGTGGTGCTTATCCCTTGCGCCCCTAGGGGAGCCCTGACCATAATCTTTTTTTCTCCCATCAGCCACATCTAAAAATTTTTTAGCTCACCCCCATATCACTGCGTTAGCCCCTTAACTTTCCCTTGTCTCAACTCTCCCACAGTCCTTCTCCCCTGCTCCTGTTACACTGTAGGTTCCCCACAGAATCATGCCCTGTTGGGTATTTTAACTCCTCCCAGGCCATTCCAAGGTTTAAGCTAAACCCTAACCCTAGTAAATATTTCTCCCACTTACACTGTACCTGCCTCCAGGAATGTTGAGGGGGGCTGGACAGAAATGTTGCGCCTAATTTCATCTTCCAGAATAGCCCAGATGTTTGCTTTTCATCTGTCCTCACCACCCCCCCACAAGACCCACCTCTTGTCTTGTGCCCATGATGCCGTCTCCCTCACCCCCCAGACTCTGCTCTGGCTTCATTCCTAGTTCTCCTTTGTCAGCCCTGCCTGATGCAGAACAGTGCCCTGCCCCCAAGCAGACTCATCCTAATCCCTGAAGCAGAACCTGAAACAGAATCATCTGGAAGGGGCACTAGGGTTACTGCCTCTCCTCATGGTCAGAAGTCTACATAAAACTTTTGACTCCCCCAAAACTGAACCACAGTTGTCTTCTGGTGTCCTTGGGGGGCTGGTTTTAGAACCCTCCATGTCTGAGTCGACAGATGCAAGGTTCCCTTCTGATCACCTCCCATTAGGGAGACAAGATGGCAAAAGGTCATATCACAGGTGATTTAACTTAGGCTTCAGGTTAGGGTGGTGTCTGCTGGGTTTCTCTAGTGCCAGGTATTAATTTCCCGCTTTACCATGAGTGAATATTTGGGGAGCATTTCTTCTGTTTGGTCCAATGTATTGAGGTTTACTTTACATATAATAAAATTTGGCCTTTATGTCTTTGGCAAATGTGTACAGTCATGTAACCCCTGCTTCAATCAAACTCTAGGGGTTCCATCACTCCTCTCATTCAGTTTATAATTCCCCCAAATTCCCTCATTCCATTTATAACCCACTGCTTTCCCTACTGCTTCCCCCCAGCAGGTAACTGCTGCTCCGTTTTCCCTCCCTTTGTGGATGTATGTCCATCAGCAAGTCTTTCTTTCTCTCTCTTTTTTTTTATTTTTTTATTTTTTTTAACAATGTGTGTTTTTTTTTTAAAGATTTATTTATTTATGCGTACAAGCACTGGGGTACAGGCCAGAGGTGTGGGGGGGTGAGAGGATTCACCACAGAGAGTGGGAGCAG
>JAGFMF010011469.1:528165-564141 GCA_019455555.1 Galemys pyrenaicus
TCCCTGGCCGGCAGCAGGGATCGAACTCGTGCTGCAGTGGCTGCGGTTTGCTTCATAGTGTGTTGCTTAACCCACTGCGCCACCGGGGAGGCCCTCTCTTTTTTTAAAAAAGATTTATTTTATTTATTCATGCATACAAGAACTGGGGTGCCGGTCAGAGGTGTGTGTGTGGGGGTGAGGATTCACCAGAGACAGAGTGGGGAACAGAACAGGCAGACTGACTGAAACACACTGCTGAGGGGAGCAGCGGGCGAGGCAGGAGAGGTCTGCTGCGCTATGTGGTCAACTCCCTGGCTGGGGATTGAACTCGTGCCACAGCAGTGATAGCACTGAGACTTGACCCCTATGCCACCAAGGAGGGCCCCTGTGTTTCCTCTTTAAAATGAAAGTAACTTTGGGCCCTCCCCTGGTGGCGCAGTTGGTTAAACAACACACTATGAAGCAAACCGCAGCACAAGTTCGATCCCTGCCTCCGGCCAGGGAGGGGACCCACGGCGTGGCAGACCTCTCCTGCCTGGCAGACCTCTCCTGCCTTGCCCGTGGCTCCCCTCAGCAGTGTATTTCAGTCAATCTGCCTGTTCTGCTCCCCACTCTGTCTCGTGGGGACCCTCGCACTTCTGGCCTGTACCCCAGTTCTCATATCAATAAAAAAATAAATCTTAAAAAAAAAAAAAGGAAAGTAACACTACACTTTAACATTGTGTTAGTTTCAGGTATGCCTCATGCAATAGCCACGGTGTCACTACTACAAGACGTTCTCCACTAAAAGTCCAACTCAATATCTACCATATAACTGATCCATTTTACACCATTTTCCCATCCTGCTCCCCTTCCTTCCTGGTATAAAAGTTTACCTTTGTCTTACTTCATTCACTTATTTGCTCGGATTCTCTATACACCATGTCAGGATAAAATTTCATGATGTTTGACTTATTTCACTGAGCTTCATTCCTCTAGGTACAACCATGTTGTGGCAGATGACAGGATCTTATCTTTTTTGCAGCTGAGTAGTATTCCATCATGCAGATAGCCCATACCACCTTTATCCAATCATCTGTGGACAGACAACTCTGTTATTTCCAGTTCTTGGCTATTGTGAACAATGCTTCAATGAACATAGGGACCTAGATCTCTTTGAATTTGCATTTTGATATTTTTGGGCTATATCCTCAGAAGTGGGGTAATACTGGAGCAGATGAAACTTCTGTTTTTAATTTTCTGAGGGATTTCCGTACTGCTTTCCTTTAGTTTTTTTCCTTTTTAACAGTGGCATGGATAGTCTATGGCATGGATCTATGTCCATTTGTTTCTGTACTTATTGTCTGAAGGACATTTGAGCTGTATTTTGTTTTGGGGGGTGATGAATGAAGCCATACAAATCCTTGTACACATTTCTGTGTGCACCTAAGTTTTCAAGCTACTTAAATAAGTAGCTAGGGGTTTTATGGGGAGTCACATATTTGTCTTTTTTTCCCTCATACTGTCATAAAACTTTCTATCTTAATATCTTTTCTATCTTCAAAAGGAAACCTTCCTTGAAGACACTTCCTTCTGCAATGATCACCTCTGCTTGCTGCTTTTACAGCAAAGCTTCTTTTTAAGGCTTTTCTCCAGCTGAATCTCCACTTCAACTCCCATTGTCTCATCAAGGTCACTTAGGATAACCCCATCTCAGTCCTTATATTGTATTTTGCATTTCTCACTCACATTGCATCATTCTAGAAATTATTTCCTCTTATGTTTTTTGAGAAAAAAGGCAGATTTACTTAGTTTTGCAATAATTTAATAAGTATTAATTACGAATTAACTGCATAGTTAATAATCATTAATTGTTAATAATTATTGCAAAAATTTTGCGATGGTTTATGGAATATTTAGTGGACAACTGAATCCTCCAAAAAAAACTTAAAATACAGTATTTAGCTCCTTACTAAGGTTGGCAGCTTTCTTTTTTTTTTTTTTTTAAAGATTTATTTATTTATGCATACAAGCACTGGGGTACAGGCCAGAGGTGTAGGGGGGTGAGAGGATTCACCACAGAGAGCGGGGAGCAGAACAGGCAGATCAACAGAAGTACACTGCTGAGGGGAGCAGCAGGCACAGCAGAAGAGGTCTGCCACACCATGTGGGTTTCCCCCCTGGCCGGCAGCAGGGATCGAACTCGTGCTGCAGTGGGTGCTGCAGTGGCTGCGGTTTGCTTTGTAGTGCGTTGCTTAACCCACTGCGCCACCAGGGGAGGCCCCGGTTGGCAGCTTTCTGATATCCTGAACAAGGTAAAATTCTTGGTATTCTTCAAACCTCAGGGCCTTTGCACTTGCTGTTAACCCCGCCCATATCACTTTTTCACTCAGTCCTTATATTGTATTTTGCATTTCTCACTCACATTGCATCATTCTTTCAAATATCACTTTTTTCTAAACTAGATCCGCTTTCACTGTTTATTCACTTACTCGGTCCTGTTTTTCTTTGTTGTGCTTTTTACTGTTTGAAATTATATATGTTCATTTAACGCCTTCATTGTCTCTGCCAGTACAATGGAAACTCCAGGAAAGAAAAGAGTTTGCTTTAGTTATGTATGATAGCTACAGAGGCCAAACAGTTCCTAGCAGATAAGAAGACCTCGATGAACAGTTACTGATCGAATAGATTAGATAGCAACGCAATCACACTTTTCACGTAGGGACTCTTTGCCAGGTGGCGGAGGGATATATAGAACACAGACGAAATACGCATGCGCGTAAGATCCGGGAAGTGCGTTAGTAAAAGGGCGGAGCGTCACGAAGAGGCTCGCTGTGAGAGACGGTTGGAGCAGAGAGCGCGAGGTAGAGGGGAAACGTTCTGCGCGCAGAGCGCGTGCGCAGTACGAACTCCAGCCTGAGGCGGCCCAGGAGTTTAAGGTGCCCGAAGGCGGGGTAGTGACCTTGCGCTTGCGCTGTGCCGGAGACGGCGCCAGGTCCTTGTGTGTGGGTTGGCCTACACTCGCGCGGCGCGTGCGCAGTACGGCCGGCGGAGGGATTTGAGTGCAGATCCACCCCTTTCCCCAGTCGCGAGCTGAGGCCGCGCGGGCTCGTGAGCAGCGGCCTGGTGCGCGCGCTGGGTGGGCGACGGAGTCAGCCGGACGCGGACGCCGCGGGAGTCGAAGCGAAAACAGGAGTCCCTGCTGCTGAGGGGCCTCCGCGAGGCCCCTGACCGTCGCCAGGCCGAGGAGGGCGCCGCGCGGCAGGTGAGTGGGACTGACTGGCCTTACCGGGTACGGGACCGCTACCCACAATCCTCTGCGGTGAGCCCTCGTCCCTTCTCCGGCGCCGGGCCCCTGCCCGCGCCCCGCTACGGCACCTCTCGGCACCCTTTACCCGGTGTCCTCGAGTCACTCAGGACCTCTCTCATAGCCCTGCCCCCAACTTCGTCTCCCTACCCACAGGTCTTTGCGGTGTTGCCTTTTTCTATCTCGCCTCCGCGGTGGCCTGGACCCTTACCCACAATTCCTTTCGCCTTTGGGGACCTGGCTCTATTACCCACAAGCCTCTGGCTTCAGGGGTTGCTACATAGGACCCCTTCCCATTGACCGGAGGATCCCTGCGACCCTCACCCGGTAACCTGTTCTCTGAGGTAGAGAGCCACCAGCCTCTCTGCTCTGCGTCTTCCTCTTCAGGATCCGCCCCCCCCCCCTTCCCGCCCAGTACCTTTAGCTCCTCGCTCCGGACTCAGACTTAAGTACCCAGAGATCTTTTTTCAGGCGGGGCGCTCAGACAGCCCCCTCCCCCCCAAGAACTTGCTTTCACATTCAGATTTACTCCTGCCCTACGGAGTGATCACATGGTCGCTCTCCGTTCCCTCATAGAACTTATTTTGCTACTGAGACCTTGCCCCTCCGCCCCATTTGCCTCTTTTCTGGAGATTCAAGGCATTATAAGGGCATCATTTCTCCAGATCCACCTTAACATAAGGCTTTCCTTGCTTCTGCTTCCAGTCTTGGCAAGATGACCCAGTTTCTACCACCCAACCTTCTGGCCCTCTTTGCTCCCCGTGACCCCATCCCATACCTGCCACCTCTGGAGAAACTACCACATGAGAAACACCACAATCAACCTTACTGTGGCATTGCGCCCTACATCCGGGAGTTTGAGGTGAGTTCACTGATCAGACTTGGAGGAGTTTGGGTTCTTAGGGCTGGGTGTTCTAACTTTGTGGTTGAGGAAGGTAACTCACTCTGACCTTCAGTTTCCCCGTGGTAAATGGGGTTAAAACCCCTTGTAGGCAGTTTGTGGAGTTACAGTGACAGTTGCAGTTTCTGGTTGTAGAAAAAGGTAGTCCTGGCACAGGGTATCTTAGTTCTGTAACTTTGGATAAAGGGGTGTATCTTTGAGTGTTGATGTCTTCATTCCTAGTAAGGGATAATTGTTATTTTCATGATACAGATGTGGAATTAGTTGCAGATTTTGTTATGGAGCTTAGCGCCAAGCAGTTAGCAAATGTCACCAGTGTCACTATATTTGTTAATAGTGTGATGTTTGTATTTGCTTAGTGCTGAGTGATGGGAAACTAGGCTTGAGTTGCCTCTGCGTTTTTTCCCCATGAAGTCCGGATGACAACAGGTACTTCTTAAGGTACAAAAATGCTGGTACCTAGCCAGAAGGTAGAAGAGGAAAGGGCAACTGGAGGTGGAAGTTGCAGGGCAGTAGATATTAGAGAGATAACAGAAGATAGGCTCTTGAGTAGGATCTGCCACCCTCAGTGAACCGGTACTTGGGAAATGTTATTAGCCAATTAAACTAATGACTTCAGGTCACTGGCACCCTTTGAGGGTGTGGGCTGTGTTTGGTCATTGTTTAATTGGTGGTTGGTGAGACCTTCAGGAACTGCCCAGGTCCTCACAGGGTGTCCCGTCTATCAGACGTCGTTTGTGTCTTTTTTTTTTTTTTTTTTAATTTTTTAATTTATTTATGCACACAAGAACTGGGGTACAGGTCAGAGTCTAGGGAGGTGAGAGGATTCACCAGAGACAGAGTGGGGAGCAGAACAGGCAGATTAACTGAAGTACACTGCTGAGGGAGCAGCGGGCACAGCAGGAGAGGTCTGCTGGCCATGTGGGTCCCCTCCCTGGCCAGTGGCAGGGATCGAACTCGTGCTGCAGTGGCTGCGGTCTGCTTCATAGTGTTACTTAACCCACTGCGCCACCAGGGAGGCCCCCGTCATTTGCTTCTGAGCCCTTTATTGCGTGTTCTTTCCGCTTTAGGTCCAATGCCTGTCTGATGGAGAAATAGTTTTCTTTATAATTCTTTGCACATTGATGCTTTTCTTTTTTTTTTTCTTTTTAACATTTTTTTTTATTTATGCATACAAGAGCAAGGGTACAGGCCAGAGTCGCGGGAGGTGAGAGGACTCACCAGAGACAGAGTGGGGAGCAGAACAGGCAGATCAACCGAAACACACTGCTGAGGGGAGCAGTGGGCTAGACAGGAGAGGTCTGCCTCGCCATGTGGATCGCCTCCCTGGCTGGGGGTCGAACGCGCGCCACTGTGCTGAGGAAGCTTCACAGTGCAGCGCTCAACCTGTCGCGCCACCAGGGAGGCCCCACATTGATGCTTTTGATAGACATAATGAGCAACTATTTTTGTCGTATTTTAAAAGATTCAAAAGACTCATTTTTTAGTTTAATGAACGTTAAACTATGTGAGATTGCTGTGGAAATTTCTGGATACATGTGGTTTCTGTGCTTCTCTTGTCACAGAGCACTATCAGTTGGCAGCTGGCATCTGTCTGTGGACCACACTGTGATCTATGCCACCCCCTGCTTCCACTGTCCATGTTTGCATGTTGGGGAGGGGTGACTGAGATGCTTATTCACTTGATGGGTGCTTCTTGCTATTCCCCCAGTTCTTCCTACCCTGTCACCTTTCTTCTTGTTCTCAGGACCCTCGAGATGCCCCTCCCCCAACTCGAGCAGAAACCAGGGAGGAACGCATGGAGAGAAAGGTGTGTGAATTTTGTCCTTTAGCACAGGCCTTTTCTGATATTTCTCTAGGGTGGTCCCTGACATCAGGGCACTTCTGTCTGCGTTCAATTGTCCGTCTTCTCTTTCTCGTCACAGAGACGGGAAAAGATTGAGCGACGACAACAAGAAGTGGAGACAGAGCTTAAAATGTGTAAGTCTCTCTTTCCCGCTCCCCTTCTCCAAGCCCTCTAGTATCCTTTTTCCCAGATCAACCCCCAAAGCCCATTTGGGGAAAGTGAGCGTGTTCTCTTCTTAGCCCCTGCTGTTTGCCAGCACTGTCTTTGGTTAAGGCACATGAGTGGCAGAGTGTGGAGTGAAGACTGATGGGAAGGGAGAGTAGAACAC
The DNA here is from genome assembly GCA_019455555.1 of Galemys pyrenaicus. Lineage (NCBI taxonomy): Eukaryota > Metazoa > Chordata > Mammalia > Eulipotyphla > Talpidae > Galemys > Galemys pyrenaicus. The sequence continues at coordinate 534,506 of JAGFMF010011469.1, forward strand.
TTGGCAGTACTCCCGCTGCCTGACCAGGTCTCACAGGCAACGAGGTCTGGGCTAGTGGGATGGTCTTGGCTCCACTTTTGCTCCCTGACCCTTGGGCTGGGATGTTCCATCCCTTCCATGTGCAGGAGTAGTTGGAACACAGGGCGGGGGAGACTTCACAAGACAGCCGCAGATCCACCTTAAAAGGCCTGTTCTTGTCAGAGCAAGGGCTTTCTGTTTGGAGACTTGGGTTTTTTTCCTGCAACATGGGGCAGTGTGGTGTGGTAAATCACTGCGCTCTGAACCTTAGTTCTGGAGTGACACTTACGGAAGGGCTGGACTTCCAAATCCCTGGGCATCTAACTGAGGGCTCTGAGCCCCGCTTCTCTCTCCAGCTGCCTTCCATCCTTTCAGATGTCTCTAAGGTGGCATTGCAGATGCAGTGTCCAGTCAGGACTCGCCCGTGCCCTCCACCTGGTCTTCTGTGGCTGTGTCCTTTACTGGGCGTAGCCATTCAGCGCTGAAGGCCATGACCTCATTTAACACCATCTCCCTCACTCTGTAAATGTCAGAAATCTGACTCTCCTGATGTGCCTGTGTCCACTACCAGTCAGGTCCTGTCTTGCCTGGACACTGCACAGCACTCGAATTAGCTTGCTGTGTCTGTCACCACTAAGTCCTGTGGGCCTTCTTTTTTTTTTTTTTTAACATTTATCTCTTTTTTTTTTTTAAAGATTTATTTATTTATGCATACAAGCACTGGGGTACAGGCCAGAAGTGTGGGGGGGGGTGAGAGGATTCACCACAGAAAGCGGGGAGCAGAACAGTCAGATCAACGGAAGTACACTGCTGAGAGGAGCAGCGGGCACAGCAGGAGAGGTCTGCCGCGCCATGTGGGTCCCCTCCCTGGCGGGAGGCAGGGTTCAAACTCGTGCTGCAGTGGCTGCGGCCTGCCTCACAGTGCGTTGCCCAACCCACTGCGCCACCAGGGAGGCCCCACATTTATCTCTTATGCATACAAGAACTGGGGCACAGGCCAGACGTGCGGGAGGTGAGAGGATTCATCAGGGGCAGAGCGGGAACAGAACAGGTGGATCCACTGAAACACTGCTGAGGGGAGCAGCGGGCACGGCAGGAGAGGTCTGCTGCGCGTGTGGGCCTCTTTAAAGTATAATCTGCTGTGCCCTTTTCTGCTAACAGCTTCCTTTGCCTCAGCTTGAAGACCAGAGTTCCTTCCCTGCCCTCTACTCCAGATTCATCCTGCTCCTGCCCTGCCCTGCCCATGCCCACCAGAGCATACCTCATCCTTGTCCATGGTTTCCTGCCCTTAGACTTTTGTCCTATTCCCCAGCCTGGAAACGTGACCGTGGCTTGTGTAACAGCCTTTGGGTGTGCTTAGGTTGAGCCCCCTAACGCACCGAGAGCCCTGAGTCTGCTGCGGCTGTCGCTGCAGTCTGATGCATACAACTCTCTGGTACACGCACTGCTCCGACACGGTGGGGTTTGACTGGGCTCCTGCAGGCCCGGCACACACAAATGTCGGCCATGGTCACAGCAGTTCACTTGGAGCGTCTTCAGCTCCATTTCTTGGACACACAGGCCTTGTTGTCTGACTGATGAGTTTTAGTCCATGCCTGGCCCTTATCTGAGTGGCCTTGGACAAGTTATCCCATGAAAATTGTTCTCCACACTTTAAAAACAGGATCCTGTCTTGTTAAATGGTTTTATGGGGGTGCCGTTGGCCAAACTGAGAATGGAGAACTATGTAGAACGAGTTAATGTTACACTATTTAACGAGTAAACGACAAAAAATGTGGGATCAGGGAGGGATCATTTGGATTAAAGTAAAAAAGCAAACAAACTAGACAGTGAGTGTGGGGCTCATTTGGGTCGTGATTCAAGCTAACTAAAAATCCACTGTTGTAGTAATGAGGGACATTTGAAAACTAGACATTTGAAACTAGACAGTGGGGATTTTTTTTTTTTATTTTATTTATGCACACAAAAGCTGAGGTACAGGCCAGAGGCGAGGGAGTTGAGAAGATTCACCAGAAACAGAGTGGGGAGCAGAACAGGCAGATCAAATGAAACACACTACTGAGGGGAGCAGCAGGTGAGGCAGGAGAGGTCTGCTGCGCCCTGTGGGTCCCCTCCCTGTGGGCTGTCGGCAGGGATCGAACTCATGCTGCAGTGGCTGCGGCTTGCTTCATAGTACGTTGCTTAACTGACTGCGCCACCATGGAGGCCTAAGAATGTTAACTTTTTAAGGAGTAATAGCAACTATGGCTATGAATTTTTCAGTCTGTGAGATACTTAACGATATGTTAATTGGGATTTGACTGAAAATAATCTGGAGATGGACATGAAACCATCTTTTGCCATGTATTGATAATGGAAGGTGGTTCTCAGGGCTTTGTGATACTCTTCTCTGCTTCCCTAAGTTTTGAACTTTGTAGTGGGAAAGAAAAGGCAAGGAGTGGGCCAAGTGAATGAATGTTTTTGCGCCTGGGAGCCTCTGTCCCCAGCTGTAGAGGCTTACTGTGCCTCCCTGTTGGTCACAGTTGCCACTGCGGGGACCTTGCCCCCTTGATGAGTGCTTGATGTCCTCTATGTGGGCTTTTCACATGCATTTGCCTCAGGGATTTTTTTTTTTTAAGATTTTTATTTATGTACACAGGAGCTGGGGTACAGGCCAGAGTCCCAGAAGGTGAGAGGATTTACCAGAGACAGAGCAGGGAGCAGAAGAGCTAGATCTGCTGAAGCACACTGCTGAGGGGATTAGCGGGGAGGCAGGAGAGGTCTGCTGTGCCATGTGGGTCCCCTCCCTGGCTGGGGATTGAACTCGCATTGTTGTGCAGCCATTGTTGTGCAGTGGTTGCTTCACAGTGCCACCAGGGAGGCCCCTCAGGGTTTTTGTTTTGTTTTTTTTTTTAGATTATACATACAAGAACTGAAATCTAGGCCAGAGTTGTAGGGGAGGTGACAAGTTTCACTAGAAACAGTGGGGAGCAGAATAGGCAGATCAATTGAAATCCACTGCTAAGGGGATCAGTGAGGAGAAAGGAGAGGTCTGCTGCGCCACGGGGTTTCCTCTCTGGCTGGCGGCAGGGATCGAACTCGTGCTGCAGTGGCTGTGGTTTGCTTCATAGTGCGTTACTTAACTCACTGCGCCACGAGGGAGGCTATCAATCTGCTGTTTTTTTAAGATGTACCCTGAAATCACCATTAAATTAGTTTATTTTTATAGCCAAACCTCACAGAAACAGATCTGCAGCATTACTGCTTTGGCTTCTTGCAGCACCCAAACTGTCTTCCTGAGAAGCTGTGCCTGCGGCCTCGGGTGGTGAGAATGCCTGGGCCCGTCTGGGCGCTGCACCTCTCTCTGACAGGCCGCCCTTTCCCTGCTGCAGGGGTTGCTGCAGTCTCACATGCGAAGTGACGATGAATTCTGTGTCCAGTGCAGTGTTGTGACCACAGTGTGTGTCGCGTCCACTGGCATTACTCCTTTTTTGTGTTCTCGCAGAAGGTGGGCAGCTCTTCCAAGAGTAACGACACTAGTGGAAACACCGCCATACTGTAGCAGGCGGGTCCTTGGGGCCCAGCAGGAATCAGGCCATCTTGTGTGCACGGCTGCCACGCTTGGCGAAAAAAATCTCCCCAGGCCTGGCCATCGAATCTCCTGTGGTACTACTACTGGTTTTGTACAAAAACTAGGGTTGCTCCTCAGGCTCCTCCGCAGACTGTAGTTGCGGGCTGTGCCAGTAGGTGGCAGTGTGGCCTTGCCGATGACCTGAAGCTCAGGCCCTGAAGGGATCATCACACTGTCCAGAGCCCAGTCCAGTTGTGTTACTCACACCTGAGGGACCACGATCTTAGGAAACACGCATCTGAAATGGCAGTGAGGCCTGCTTCCATCCTTTCTAGCTTGAAGTCAGTCTTTTTCCTGTCACTTAAATTAAGGGACAAGGTCCCGGGTCGCCAACCATTTCCTCGTTCTGATGGCCTCTGTGTGCCATGCTCTGTGAAACTGTTGGCACGTTCTACTTACAAATTCTCTTCTTCCTACACAGGGGACCCTCACAATGATCCCAATGCTCAAGGAGATGCCTTCAAGACTCTCTTTGTGGCTAGAGTGGTGAGTTTCCAGGCCCCAACCCCTGGCACCCTGGCCTGCTGAGATCCTGAGGCTGGGCCCTGGGGAATATTCTGGGGGCTTTGGGACAACTGACTCCTCCCATTTAACTTCACATCTGTCTCATTGTAGAACTATGACACAACAGAATCCAAGCTCCGGAGAGAGTTTGAGGTGTACGGACCCATCAAAAGAGTGAGTAGAGGGAGGCAGGGGGGTTTGAGTGGGGGTGGGTGGAGGAGTAAGGAGACTTGGCTCCCTGGGGACACCGTGGATCCTGTCAGGACTTCAGTCTCTGGCCCAGACGTGCTAAGGGGGCTGTTTATCGTTGGTTTTAGAGCACGCGTCAGCCTAGCGTACTGTTTACGCGTAGAGCTTGGTCGTCCGCAGCTGGGTCCGCTGATTTACATACCCATCACAGTTGCTCGAGGCAGACTTCAGTGCTGGCAGTGCTGTCTGGCCGTCCGAGGGAGGGAGCGAGTGCTGACTCCAGTTTACAGCCAGCCTTTCTGCGTGGCTGACGTTTCCTCACTTAGTTCGGGAGTCCCTGCGTGCGCTGGGCAGTGCCGAGTGCTCGAGGTTGTCGTGCAGGTAGACAGCTGAGCCAGCGGCCCCACTGAAAACGCCCGTTCTGGCCTCCCCCGGCCCAGGCTGCTGACATAGTCCTCGCCCTCTTGTCCTGCGGTCATCACAGTTCGGAGCCTCAGCTGCCGGCTGGACCCTGTGGACTCGCCACACCCAGCCGTGACACGGATGTTCCCTCTGGAGCAGTGGTGGTGTGTGTGGGAAACGGACTGTCCTGTGCGCACCAGCTCAGATGCTTTTGCCTCCCAGAGTCGCCTGTCGAGGCGCTCTACTTTGCCCTCATTCTTACACAGAGGCTGCGGGGGTCCTGGGTGCTCTCCCGAGCTGGCCCCTCCTCTGCTCTCAGCTCCCGGGCCCGCTGGCAGGCAGGATGAAGCCCCTACTGCTGCCTAGCCTCTGCGGCCCTCACCGTCTGGTCTTTGCCCACCTTGGTGGTCTATTCTGCACCACGCATCCCCATCGTAGCCTCCGCTCCTGAAATGCTCCGTGGTTTTGAGCCCTGCAGACGCATTTGCACTTGCTGGAGTTTGAATCTGTGTCGCTCTTTCTCCTTGACCGTAGCATCCCTGCCCTTTGGTGTTCAGAACGCCCTCTGCTGTCTGCACAGCCCGGGATCATGTCTGCGTGCACGTGACTCCCACGTTGACCCTTCTCGTGCAAAGCCCTTCTCAGCTCCTTAAAGGCTCCTGCCCTCCTTTGGCCTCACTCTCTCGTTAACATAAGTCCCGACGATGCGAGCTGCACCCCTGGCCTCCTGCTCGGCTCTACCCGAGCCTCGGTATTCTCAGTCACTGTCACTGCAAGGTGGCACCAGCTGTGCTCCGTGCTGCGTGGTTCGGCCTGGCCTGTGCGTGAGAGCTGGGCTGAGGCCGCCCTCTCCAGGAGCCCTCTGCGTGCCTCTGGTAGAGCTGCCGCCCTTGGAGTTGAGGGGCTGGGGTGTATCCCGCTCTGGAAGGACAGACAGGGTCTGAGGCGTCTGTCGCTGGCATTAGCCAGCCCAGCGCCTGGTTCGTAGCTGCGGTCGGCGGGGGATGCCCGTGTCAGCGCTCAGTCCTGCCCCCTCCGCCCCCAGATCCACATGGTCTACAGTAAGCGCTCGGGGAAGCCGCGTGGCTATGCCTTCATCGAGTACGAACACGAGCGAGACATGCACTGTGAGTCCCTCCCCTGTGTCCTGCCTCTGACCTCTCTTCTCTGCCGCCCGTCCCTTCCCGTCGTCTGTCCCCACCCGCCAACCTGACACTAGCGATGTCTCTCTTCCTTCTCCCTCTGTTTCTGATATATCTTTTTTTTTTTATATACGTGTTTTTTAAAAAACAAAAACCAAACCCCCCACAACGTGTGTGTGTGTGTGAACCCGGGGAGGTAAGTGTCACACGTTGAACCTCAGGGGCAAGAAGGGGACTGGGTGGGGGCTGGGGCCAGCTGGAGGTGGGGGGAGGGGTCGGATTTTGGGGGAGCTACTCCCCAGTTCCCCCACTGGAGTTCGGGGGCGGCCAGGTTAGAATGAGACCTGGTCTTTGAACCTGCCCTCTCTCCCCCCAGCAGAGTGGGGCTGGGCCACCCGACCCTCCGCCTCCCCTCCCCCAGCCCCCTACCCTGTTCCTCAGCGGGCAGTGGGCTGGTAGGCGTGTTGAGCGCCTGCCCCCACATCTCCCAAGCCCCCTTTGAGGCTGCGGCGGCGTCCACATGGGCAGGGATGGGTGGGTGGGGGCGGGCAGGGCTGCGGCGTGTCCAGGGGCCGCCGTATTAATTGACTGTTCTTATTGTCACTGCAGCCACCACGCAGCTGGCTTGCAGCTGATGCTTACGCTCCCCTTACAACACCTCAGTGTATGGTTGGTATAAGGGTTTGTATCATGGGTAAGATCACGCAGCACCGCACACCAGCCCAGCCTAGCCAGGCAGCTCAGGATGAGTCAGGCGCCCCTTCTCCCGCCCCAGTTGCCCCCTCAGCCTCCCCGCACCCAGAACCCTTTCCTCGTTTGGGTGCCCTTGTCCAAATGTGCCCCAATCCATCCGCTCTCCGATAATCTTGCTGGACCCAGGAGGGAAAGGCAGCTGGCCCCTCCAGCTGGGCTCCGCCCAAGCCCCGACTCACCGGCTTCGTGACGTCCCTGGCGGGGGCAGGAACGCTGAGGACGGCGCCCGCGGGCGGGGCTCCAGGTGGAGCCTTCGGCCTTTGCCCCTGCGCCTTCTGTGGGGCCGCCCCCGCTGGCCCTGGAGACGCGACTCTTTGACTGCTAGTTGGAGGTGCTCTGTCCTGTCTCGGTTGAGGCCGCGCTCCAGCGTGCATGGAACGGGGAGCCGGGTGTGGGCGGGTCAGGCAGGCTGCAGCAGCTGAAGGTGCGGTAGGTTTGCTCAAGACCCTTCCACCGTCTAGAGATGCCAGAGAGGGAGAGAGAAGCCTAGAAGCACACACGTCACATGTGTCCTTTGCTGTGACCTCCGGGTTGGGCCTCTTCGGGTTTGGGCACGCTGACCCAGAGCAGGGCTCCTTCGCTGCATTATGTCCCCAGTCCTTAAGCCCCTCCCCCACTGCCCTCCTCTGGGTCAGGGGCCACACGGCCCCTCTCACCAGATCAAGGCTGCACTCATCTCCTGGACCCCGGGCTGCCCCTGTGGTGCCTTCGGGCTGGAGCGGACAGGGCGGGTGTGCGGATTGAGGCGCAGCAGTCGTACCATGTGCCGAGGGGCGGGCTTGTGCCTCGTGTGCCTGGACCGCAGGGGAGAGGCGAGGGCGGCAGGGCTCCTGAAGCCTCCAGCCTGCTTTTTAAATCCTCCAGGGTGTCCCAGAGCTGCGCAGCTCCCAGACTTGACGCTAACCCTTGTCCCCCCTCTTTCAAGGCCTCCATGAGGTTTCTTTGGGGTCCACCACTTCCTCTGCCTGTCTCCAGGTGGTGCAGGAGATGTGGGGTTCCTTCCCTCTCTGTGGCTCCCTAGCACTCCCGTCCCTCCCCTGTAGCTTTAGCTGACCCGTGGTGGTGGGTGTGGGGTCTGTGCGCGTGCTCAGGTAAGCTTGGGGGCTCCAGGTAAGCGGTCCCGTGTCCCCCCCCGGGAAGCCCGCCTCCTCGCCAGGCCCCCAGGAGTTGCCGAGCCCCCCCCATCCCGCTCGGTTTGGACACCCGCAAGGCCGGCATCGGTAAATGGCACCTTTTTCTCTTCCTCTGGTTGTTATTTGGGGGGGAGCGGGCTGGGGCGGGGCAGGGTATTGTGGTTGGTTGAGGACAGCCCCCTAGACCAGGGCTGGGGGTGGTGAAACAGGGGCCTTTTGGCCTTCCCATAGCCCCGCGTGAGATAGGCGGGGGGCTGGGCCTGCCCTTCGCAGGCTCTGCCCAAGAGAGGAACGTGCCTCTCCCCACATCTCCCCTTCTACTCCTCACCCTTCCTGAGGCTCCAGCCTGGTCTGCCTCCTGGCTTTGTGTGGAGCTGGGGTCTGGGTCTGGAGGGGGCGGTGTCAGGGGAGCCGGGATAGGGTGCGGTCAGTCATCCAGGTAAGGCAGGGATTTGCAGTAGCAGCGCACGTCTCCTTTGCCTCTCCCTTTCCCTCCCCATCTGCTGGAGGGGGCCCCTCCAGGGCCCCTGGGAGCACCGTAACCCGCTCTTCTGCTCCCTGCCATCTCCTAAAGATTTCCCCACCCTTCTGGTTCATTTTCTGTTCTGATGTCTGTTCCCCCTGCTCTCACCCTCCTCCCCAACAAAACAAAATGAAAGCCGGTGTGAACTGGGGTGCAGAGTGGCCCAGTTGGGCCTCCTCCCTCAGCATGATGTTTTAGGGTGCATGCCTGGGGTTGTGGAGGAGCCCTCCCCCACAGCAGAATCCAGCCTTAAGTTAACCTCCAGTTTCTTTGCAGCAACTTTGGCCGCCTTGGCAGGAGGGGGCTGCTCTATCCAGCGTGGAGATGGGCCTGCGGGCTGGGGGGATGGTGTAGAGGTGGACAGCTGGCCCCCCCAGTAGCGATGGGGGATGATAGGAAGCAGGCGCTGAGATGGAGCAGGCCCCTCCCTGGTCTGGGAGAGGGTTGGTCTGGCTGTCAGTTGCCTGGCTGTCTGGTGGGCGTGTGTGCGTGTGCGAGTGTGTTGATGGGGGACAGTGGGGGATGGGGACGCCGCCTAGGTGGGCCCCGTCCTGACTAGAGGACCCTCTGGGGACTCTCCCCCTCCCCCTCCCCACATCTGTTGCAGCCGCTTACAAGCACGCAGACGGCAAGAAGATTGATGGCAGGAGAGTCCTTGTGGACGTGGAGAGGGGCCGAACTGTGAAGGGCTGGAGGCCCCGGCGGCTAGGTGAGCCCGCTCTGCCCACGCTGGGCTGGGTCCCGTGCTTGGTGGCTTCCCGCTGCCCTCCGCTGTGGCCTGCCTCCTCACGCTGTCCCCGCGCACCGGCAGTGAGCGTGCGCCCTCCTCTCCTGCACATTCTGGGCACTGGTGCCCTCGGCTTCCTGGCGTCTGCTGTCTCAGGTTGCCGATGACCAGCAGCAGCGTGGCCTGGGAGGTCAGCCTGGGGCCAGGGGCCACTTGCATGCTTAGAACTGGTTGTTTTTTTTCATCCTGTAAGTGGAGACCACCTCCGGGTTTGCCAAGGGGCGTCTATTTATTTATTTAAGATTTATTTGTTTACGCATACAAGCACTGGGGTACAGGCCAGAGGTATGGGAGGTGAGAGGATTCACCATAGAGAGCGGGGAGCAGAACAGGCAGATCAACCAAGCACACTGCTGAGGGGAGCAGCGGGCACAGCAGGAGAGGTCTGCTGCGCCATGTGGATCCCCTCCCTGGCTGGCGGCAGGGATCGAACTCGTGCTGCAGTGGCTGCGGTTTGCTTCATAGTGTGTTGCTTAACCCACTGCGCCACCAGGGAGGCCCGCGTCTGTTGGTTTATACACGTCACTTCCTCATTCACTCACTGATTCGGCAAATGGCCTGTGTGATCACCTGCTGCCGGCCGTAGACAGCCTCCGCCCTCCGCCTTCCCGCTCAGCCCCCTTGGGCTTCTGGCTGCAGTCTCAGGGCGTCGGTGTGGTTGCAGGTACTGACCACGGTGAGCTGCTTGGAGCACAAAGCGCGCGTGCTGGCTCTGGATGTCAGGGGCATCTGGCAGCTCTGCGGCTTGCTCCCGCCTGTCCCCAGCTCCCTGCCCTGACCCGGTGGACCAGCCCATGGCCCTGCTTCGCACCCGCTCCGGAGGCGTCTCGGGCTGGGTGGATCTCGTTTTGGGCTCGTGTTAGACCTGGATCTGCCCGCCATCCAGACACTCTTGAGGGTGCGCGACGGCTCTCGGCCAAGATGGCCTTGCCTGGCAGACACCCCGGGCAGGGGCAGCCCCCTCTGCTCTCTGTCCCCGCCCACCGGACTCCCGCTTGCCGTGTCTGTCCTAGGTACTCCACGCCATCTCTGTCTCTGGACGTAGTTTTTTTTTCTTGTGCTCTGGTTTCTCTGGGGTTCAGTGGGTTTTTCAGTCTGCTGTTTCCTGCCATGATAGAATCTGAATCTTCTGCTTCGTTTGGCATTCAGACTTTCCGATGAGACCAAATAGATTTTTTTTTTTTAAGATTTATTTTATTTATGCATACAAGCACTGGGGTACAGGCTAGAGATGTGTGGGGGGCGGTGAAATGATTCACCACAGAGAGCGGGGAGCAGAAAAGGCAGATCAATGGAAGAACACTGCTGAGGGGAGCAGTGGGCGAGGCAGGAGAGGTCTGCTGCGCCATGTGGGTCCCCACCCTGGCCGGCTGCAGGGATCGAACTCGTGCTGCAGTGGCTGTGGTCTGCTTCATTGTGCATTGCTTAACCCACTGCGCCACCAGGGAGGCCCGAGACCAAATAGATCTTTACACCTAGTATATACTCGGAAGCACAGCGGCTGTCTGTGGCCCCTGCTGCTTCGCCCAGTTTCTCTTACTTGCCCTCAGCTACAGCCCACCAGCTGCACACAGGGCGCCGTTGACGGCCAGGCCCGTGCACACGGCTCTGCTATAGTGTGCCTCACCGCTGCCTCAGCACGCGCCTCTGCTCATCTCTGGTTGCGCGTCGTTTATAAGTTAAAGTTTATAGCTGTCTGCAGAGGAGAATGGTGGACAGGGCTGCTGCTGGCCTTGGTTTCGCAGGTCTACAGGGTGGTCTTGGAATTTGTCCCCCACGGATAAGGGGAGGAGCCGCTGTATCCCAGGCAGGTCTTTGTGACAGAGTAATTCTCTCCTGCGGGCAGCGCCTGCTAGCGTTCCGCGTCATATCTCGCTGTGACGCTGGTCGCCGCTCCCCGAACCCGCGGTGGCATCCGTCACTGGTTGTGAGCGCTGTGCTGCCTGCGCTCAGCCTCCGCAGGCCTGCTAGGTGCCTGGCTTGTGGGACTGTCTGGTGTCTGGGCCTTTCCTTTGCGTTTCCGCCTCACCCTTAGCAGCCCAGCGTGTCCCACGGAGCTTTCTTCCGTCAGGGAGGTGCGCAGCCAGGTGCCGGGGGAGGGCAGGTGCTGGCAGGCGCCTGCTCTGTGCCTTCCTCGCTGTCACTGGGCGTTTGCTTCCCCATCTGGAGAACGAGCGTGCCAGGTGCTCCTTGGGGTCCAGTCGGTTGTTTGTCTCCAGGACACCCGCATTTATGTATCAGGCGCCGTACCACGTGCTGGGTGCCCTGTACACAGCCGGCGTGCTCTGCACGGTGCACTGTGGTCTGCTGAGGGGGAGGTGGCCATTGGCACCCTCACGTAGAAAGTAGGAAATTATGTTCGAAGTTCCGGGAAAGAATGTTTATAATCTGAGTGTGGTGGGGGAGTGGCTTCGTGTGGTAGGTCAGAGCAGGCTGAGGACGTGCTTAGGCTAGAGTGTGGGGGCATGAGGGCTAAGTAGGCCTAGAAGATGAGAGCCCAGGGAGAGGGTTTGGTGACCCCAGGAGGAGGATGAGATCGAGAAGTGCCTGGACGTGAAGTGCCGGGGTTTGGAGGAGGGGCAGGGCCAGAAGCAGCGAAGACACCCGGAGACTGCCCCGCTTAGACAGCTCCCTGGGACTTGCGTTCAGGGGCCTCAAGTTGAAGGGCCGGTTCGGAGGAGGCTGTGCAGTGTCCTGAGTGTGGAAACCGGAGCTTTGGAGACTGGTTGGATACAGGTGTTTCTCGCCCTGCTGGACGTCCCCGCGTGTCTGCACAGCATGGCTGTGGGGCTTGGGTGCTCTCGGGCCCTTGCCCCACAGACACCAGAAGGTGCTTGGTGACCTTGCCTGTGCTCTTCGCTGCGCATTCCGTCCTTCCGTACCGGCCACACTCACCCCGCTGCGGTCTTCCCTTGGTAGGAGGTGGCCTTGGTGGAACCAGGAGAGGTGGGGCTGACGTGAACATCCGGCATTCCGGCCGGGACGACACGTCCCGCTACGATGAGAGGTAAGATTAGGCAGCTGGTTTCCTGGGATGGGGCGGTCTCCTGGGGGAGCCCTGCCACACACCTCTGCCCTCCTCATCCAGGCCGGGCCCCTCCCCGCTTCCCCACAGGGACCGGGACCGGGACCGCGAGCGGGAGCGCCGGGAACGAAGCCGCGAGCGAGACAAGGAGCGAGAGCGGCGACGCTCCCGCTCTCGGGACCGGCGGCGGCGCTCCCGGAGTCGAGACAAGGAGGAGAGACGGCGCTCGAGAGAGAGGAGCAAGGACAAGGACCGGGACCGGAAGCGGCGAAGCAGCAGGAGCCGGGAGCGGGCACGCCGGGAGCGGGAGCGCAAGGAGGAGCTGCGAGGCGGCGGCGGAGGCGGTGGCGGCGACATGGCGGAGCCCTCTGAGGCTGGTGATGTGCCTCCTGACGATGGGCCTCCTGGGGAGCTGGGTCCTGATGGCCCGGATGGTCCAGAGGAGAAGGGTCGGGATCGTGACCGGGATCGACGTCGGAGCCACCGGAGCGAGCGGGAGCGGCGCCGGGATCGGGACCGGGACCGGGATCGAGAGCACAAGCGGGGGGAGCGGGGTGGTGAACGGGGCAGGGATGAGGCCCGAGGTGGGGGCGGCAGCGGCGGCGGCGGCGGCCAGGACAACGGGCTGGAGGGTCTGGGCAACGACAGCCGAGACATGTACATGGAGTCCGAGGGCGGCGACGGCTATCTGGCTCCAGAGAACGGGTATTTGATGGAGGCTGCGCCGGAGTGAAGCAGCGCGTCTCGCCTGTTACCTGTTCCGCTTGGACGTTCCTACACCCCCCCCCCCCCCCCCCCCCCCCCCGTCATCCTCTTCCCTCAGTCTTGGCCGCCTAAATTTGCCAGCCAAGGGTAGGAGTCTCCTTATTTGTTCTGGTCCCTTGGATTTAAAAATAAAATTAATTTCCTGTTGATAATGGGCCCCTTAATTTCTTCACTGCTCCTGAATCTTCTCCCCCAAGATAGTCACCAGCCCTACTCTGGCTTGTTTTCCAGGGCCTGCCTTGAACTTGAGCTTTATGATCTGGGACCGAGACAATTTCCAATATGCCAGGACAGTTTAAGCAGAGTAAGCAAGACTCAGTAAGGGTCCTGCCCCTCTTTTTAAGATTTTGTTTTGTGTAGAAGAGCCTGGGTGCAGGCCAGAAGTGCTGGAGGTGAAAAAGTTTCACCAGAGACAGTGGGGAGCAGAACAGCTGAATCTACTGAAGCACACTGCTGAGGGAAGCAGTGGGGAGACCAGAGAGGTCTGCTGTGCCTTGTGGGTCACCTCCCTGGCCGGGGATCGAACTCGTACAGTAGTTGCTGCTGATAGCTTCATAACGCTGCGACTTAACTGCGCCACCAGGGAGGCCTAGGGAGACCCTTTTAGAATACCCCTCCTCAGTGAACACCCCGTTCCTCAGTTCATGCCCTGTGTGGTAGTCTAGGGAGGGCACTAGATTACTCAAGGAAGCTACAGCTGAATGTGTGATGGGGAAGCTGTTGTGTGAGTTGAAGAAAAAGGACAAGGAAGTGAAGACCGGCCTGGCTGAAGAAAGACCAGTAGCCCTGAGAGGAGGTCGGTTCACTGATTGCTTAGTAGAGGACGAGCACACCAGGGTCGGAAGAAAGGCTCACCTGCACTTCAGATTTCAACCAATTCTGGACAGAAGATTAAAGAAGATGGTGCAGGCTGTGGTTGTGTGACTCGCCACTTGAGAACACAGTCCTTGCAAAACCCGAGAGGGTCGAGACTCCAGGTGGACACCAGGGAGTGCTGGAGGTGGAACTCACACAGAGCAGTCGCCTCAGCTCTCAGGATGCCAAGTTGCTGGGAATTTGCTCCCAAGCAACCACAAAACCCAATTTCAAGTTTCTGTCTGAAGGCAGACTTGGCCTGATAACCCGAGGCAGGTGCCAACAGGCGCAGCCTAGTCAGGGTGCCTCTGAACTGCCCCAGTCTGCACAGGCATTGGAGAAAATCCTGAAGCGAGATCACAGAACAGAAAAACGGCCCGAAAAACCATCAGGGAACAGAGAACGTAACACCTCTAGTCAAAAATGTCCCTGGTGGTGTGAGGAGGCCGCGGCTACTGATGGAAGAATAGCCCCTGTTGGACTAACCTGGTGCCGAGCTGGACACAGAGGGAAGCAGCTTGTAAAGGCCAGTGGGAAGCAACCAGTGTAGGCCAGACTTGGGGTCTGATACCTAAGACAAAAAGCACACAGATTTCCTCTTAACTGCTTTTTTCCCTCTCTTCTTTCCGGGCATTAGCCAGTTTACTAGCATGGGTGGGTACTCAGTGAGCTGCTCCCCTGGCTGGGTTCAGACTTTGGGCCAGAAAATTGAGGATTGAGTAGAATTTCCAGAAGGACTTCGAGCCCCTAAGTCCGCAGGTTGTCTTCCTTCAAGGCATTTGCTGACTCAGGCGGGACTCCCAACGAGATCGCTGGCAACAACTGGGATGCTGAGGAGCCGAGCTGAGATTTGTGCACCTGTACAGTTCTGGGGGACACAGGCTCACGGCCGACCAAAGTGGAAGGCCCTGCTGGAGATGCCGAGCGGGCCACAGCACTGGAGTAGGCCCACCAGAGACAGGGCAGGCTTCCCAGGACCATGTTGACGTTCTGCTGGAAGGAAACAGCCTTCTTTGGAGAAACATGTCTTCCGGAAACATTTAGCACACGGTGCTTGGCATCTACTCGGCTGTTGGAGGCATGCGAGGCGGAGACTTGTACTACTATATGGCCACCAGATGAGAATTTTAACTGTTGAAAGCATAAACTTCAAATAGAAATTTTAAACTGGAAAACATTGATTACACACTAGAGGCAAAGCCCCCTGTTAGATATGCTAGAGGAGAAAAGAATTCGATAGACTTCTCCAAAGAACTCACCTTCTGAGGAAGTTGACGAGGATAAGCTTCATCAAAGTGAAAGCTTTAAAAAAGGCAAAGGTGGTTCAGATTCAGCAAGTGGAGGGAAGACAGGATGGCAGTTTCTAGAGAGCAGATGGGCATCAGAGGAGTGAAGTTTCCAAGAAGTTTGAGGATAAAAATACTCAACAGTATCTGTTTTGATGGAGAGTTGAAAAACTATTGCGACTGTGATAGAAGGAAAAAAGGTAAAAGTTGCAGGGCAAAAATCTAAGCTGTTGTGGACCAGCAAAAGAGTTTGATCCCCAGTCAGGGAGGGGACTCATGGCCCAGCAGACCTCTCCTGTCTGCCCACTGCTCCCCACAGCAGTGTTATTTCAATAGCTCTTCCTGTTCTGCTCCCCACTCTGTTTCTGGTGGGTCCTCTCGCCCCTGGCACTTCTTGCCTATACCCCAGCTCTTGTGTGCATAAATGAATCTTAAAAAAAGAATTCTAAGTTGTTTGAGAAGGGAAACCTAATCCCAGAACATTCTGTTCTAGAATAAACACTATGTGCTTAGACAATGGAGCATTTTATTGGTTGACGGGAGCAGGGAGAGGGGAGTGGTGAGAGTGGGTCAGTGTAACACTGTATGTAATGTGTTGCTAACATCTAACGTGATAAATGGAGAAGTAGCGGAAGCAGATGAAATGAGTCCCTTGCAGGGCGAGAGTTGAAACAGCCACAGAGACTGGTTTTTCTGTTACCCTTTTGTATTCATTTTCCTTGTTTATCTCTAAATATCGCTCAAGAAGAGAGCAAGAAGTACCATGAAGGATAGGGACAGACAAACTTACTCTGGTGAAAGAACTCCATTCTCGACTCCACAGCCCTATCCAGCTGAACCTGAGCGTGGTGGGGCAACAGCCAAGCTTCCCCAAAGTCTTTCTCCATCTCTGGCTCTAGAGCATTCAATATCATTGCCATCTTCCATTAAAAAACCCAAACCCTCCCATGTTTTCTCCCAGCTCACTGTCCTCCTAATTTTCTGGTCTTTTGTCTTCTCACTGACTTTTAAATACCCTAGATCCGAGGTCCTCTCCCGTCTGTGTTCTCTTGCCCTGGCATTCTTGTCAACCTCTATAAGGTGGTTTTATTAACCACCTTTGCCCAAATTAAAAGTGCCTGTGGGTGAGAGTCTTCTAAATATCTCCTCTTGGGCCTCCCTGGTGGCGCAGTGGTTTAAGCAACGCCCTATGAAGCTAACCACAGCCACTGCGGCACAAGTTCGATCCCTGCTGCCAGCCAGGGAGGGGACCCACATGGTGCAGCAGACCTCTCCTGCTGTGCCCGCTGCTCCCCTCAGCAGTGTACTTCCGTTGATCTGCCTGTTCTGCTCCCCACTCTGGTGAATCCTCTCACCCCCCACACCTCTGACCTGTACCCCAGTGCTTGTATGCATAAATAAATAAACCTTTAAAAAAATAAAAAAAATAAATATCTCCTCTTGCGTACTGCAGAGGCTCCTCGAATTCAAAATGCCCAGCAATCCCTCTAGCATGGAGCCTCTTAGCAATAATACCACAAGCACCTCCACATCCCCTCTCCACTTTCCAGGCCTCCTATGTACTTAATCACTTGTGCAGACGTGCCCACTCTGCCCCCCCCACCTTCTGCCCCTCTGCCCTAGTCCCAGTCACCAGGACAATCAGGACAGTCTCCTAACCAGTCTACCTGCTCCTGCTCCTGCTTGCATCCAAGGCACAGTGGCTTAAAAACACAAATTTGGGGCGTCCCTGGTGGCACAGGGGTTAAAGACATAGAGCCAACAAGCTATGGACAGCCACTGCGACATGAGTTCAATCCCCAGCCAGGGAGCTGACCCACATGACACAACAGACCTCTCCTGTCTCCCCGCTGCTCCCCTCAGCAGTGGATTTCAGCAGATCCGCCTGTTCTGTTCCTAACTGTGTATCTGGTGAGCCCTCTCACGCACACACTCCACCTCTGACTTAAACCGCAGTTCTTAGACGCATAAATAAATATTTACATAAAAAATAAAGACAAAGTTAACCACCACATACTACGAGCTAGCATGAAGTCCAGAATCCTTAACATGCTTATGCCAACTCAGAGGACCCTGCGTAAAATGGACCCTGCCAAGTTTTTCAGCACAGAAACCATTCCAGTCCTCGCTCTGCCGTCCAGTCATGGGGCGCTCTGCCTGCCTGGAAAGTGACCCACGCCCCCTCCTCTCGAACTGCCAAGGGTTCTAGGTCAGCGTCCCTCCTCGGTGGTCACCTCTGCATCCCGATTCCGATCACAGTCGTCCTAGTGACTGTCCGCAGTAGTTGGCCCCCAGGCGCACCATCCCGCCATCCCTTGGGCCTAGATGCTTAACGTACGTTTGTCCAATGAACGGGGAAAAGGGGTAGAGGGGACACACCGCTGTGGTGGGCAGGGCAGACTGAGATGGAAGGAGGTGCTGACCGAGGCTGTCACAGGAGCGGGCGCTCAAAGGACAGCGGGCTGGGGGCGGAGGGCAGGGCCAGCGGCCGCTCGCGGTGCGTGGGGAGGTTGCGCCTGGAGCGCCGCGCAGCCCCGCCCGGGGGCGTGGCCTCGCGCGGCCCCGCCCTCCTCGCCGGCGACTAGGCGGGCGGGCGGCTCGCGGCGGCGGCGCGGACATGGCTGCGCTGGTGGAGCCGCTGGGGCTGGAGCGGGGTAAGAGCACCAGGGGCCCCTGCCCACCGTCCGCGACCTGCGTCCCGGCCCCCGGGCCCGATCCTCCCGGGGCAAGTCTCTGCCGGGTGGGCGGGCGGACCGCGCGGGGGTGGGCGGGGCGGGCCGTCTGTGGGCGTGGGAGGGTCCGTGGGCGAGCGGGCCCGGGAGGGGGCGTCCCTGCCTGCGGCTGTGGGGGTTCTGGGACGCGGCGCGCCGCTGCTGCAGGCTCTCCCTCGCCGCTGGCGAGTCTGCGGGCGCCGGACAGGGCCTGGCTGTCCCTTCGCGGGGTCTCTCGTCGCGTCGGTCGGTGCTTCGCTGCATCTTGGCGTCTCTGACTCGGTGTCTGTGCGCCCCGCCCCCGCCCCGCAGACGTGTCCCGGGCGGTGGAGCTTCTCGAGCGGCTCCAGCGCAGCGGGGAGCTGCCCCCGCAGAAGCTGCAGGCCCTCCAGCGAGTCTTGCAGAGCCGCTTCTGCTCCGCCATCCGAGAGGTGAGAGCTGCGGCGCACCGGGGCCGGAGCGGGCGGCCGCTGTCCTTCTCTGGTCGCCCGAGCCCAGGGACTACGCCTCCCAGCAGCGCCTGGGGCGGCTCGCCTTAGGGTGTCTGCTCTTCGGCGGTCCTTTGGGAGCTGTAGTTTCCTGGGGCTCCGGGGACGGGGGAGGGGGCGGGGCGGGGCGGATCCTTGGGTGGGAGGGTCTAGTCTCCAGGACCTAAAAGAAGAGGTGGGGGTGGGTGGGGGTGCGGGTCGGAAATTATCTGATGCTGCTGCGTCCTCACCAGGTGTACGAACAGCTCTATGATACGCTGGACATCACCGGCAGCGCTGAGATCCGGGCCCACGCCACAGCCAAGGTAGGCGTCCCCCACCCCAATGCTCATGATACCCTCTGAGTTGCAGCCTCTAACTCAGGGTCTTCCTAATGTCATTCATAACCGTTTCCTCCCTCATGATCTTACCAAATCTGTACCAGCCTTGCTGTATACAATGTCTCATTTTCGACTTAAATGTCATGGAAAGGTGTCTTGTATTATTCCAGCGGGAAACCAGGACCCACGCCCTACGAAAGCTTACCTGAACCATCCACACAAGTAAATAGCATTAAAGGCTGACATCTTATTAAACTAAGTCTAGATACTACTTTTTCTTTTCTGGAGGCTCTCAGCTCCTCCCGTGACTTCCCCCACCTCTCTAAAAAGTGACATTGGCAGGTTGAGTCCTCAAGATCCATTCGCATCAAATGGAGACTTTCCTTTGACATGTCAGAAGCATCAAAGTGAACCTGCCCTCATTACAGAGGTGCCTTGTGAGGCGTGGTGCCAGGAGCCCAGCGCTTAGGGAAGGCATCTGCCTCGAATCCCTTCTGGCCCAGCCCTCCAGCTACATCTGCATGCCCACTCTGAGGGATCCTCACTTGGCCATGTCTCCTCTCATAGGCCACAGTCGCAGCCTTCACCGCTAGTGAGGGCCATGCACATCCCAGGGTTGTGGAGCTGCCTAAGACAGACGAGGGCCTGGGCTTCAACATTATGGGGGGCAAGGAGCAGAACTCGCCCATCTACATCTCCCGTGTCATCCCTGGAGGTGTGGCTGACCGCCATGGAGGCCTCAAGCGTGGAGACCAGCTGCTGTCAGTGAATGGTGTGGTAAGTGGCAGGTTGAAGTGAGGCTCAGGTCACAGATTTTGACATCTAGTCGGTGTACACACTGACCACTCCCTCTATGGCCAGCCCTGTGCCTGGGAACCCAGCAGACTACCCTCAAAGACTCTTTCTGGTGAGAGAAACAGAATCAAAGTATGATGAGAACGCACAAAGAATGATGAGCACACAGATGTGGCACGAGACCAGTGCAGAGGAAGGATGTTTTCATAGAGGGAGGAACATTTGAGTTGGATTTTGAAGGATGAATAGGAGTTCTCCAGGAAAATATGGTGGACAAGGGTGTTACTGGCTAGGGTTGGTGGGTAGGAGCAGTGATAGCATTCCTCTTGGCTGAAGAGAATGAGCTTGGTTCTGATGGAGATAATTAAAATCACCATGGTAGGCAAAGATGGAGGCATAACTGGGTAGGTGGTGGGACCAGAAACTTGGACTCCAGGGTTCTAGGGAACCATGGAGGGAGTGACTAGAAGAGGGATAGGCTCAGTCTGAAAGTAATGATAGATCCCTTTGGGACTCTGTGGGGGACGGACTGATCGGAAAGCCTGGCCCAAAGGCCAGGGAGGAGACTAATGTAAGAGCGAGACAAGGACTGGGCTTAGGGCCCTGGAGACGAAGAAGAAAGGAGAGCAGGAGGGATCGATGGGGCTGGGAAGGGACAGGATGTACTTAGGACCTACTTGTGCTCAGTGCCTGAGGGCTTCTGGGGCTGTCGCTGAGCTGGCGTGGGAGGCCTGGGAGGTTCGAGGGGAGGACCCAAGAGTTATTGACTCGCCCATGAGGACAGGAGGCCTGAGCACCCTGAGGCTGACCAGTGCTTGCTCTCGTGGGGGCTGGAGGCTGGGACTGGAGGGGGACCCAGGCCCGGCTGTCTGTGCACACCCTGCAGAGTGTTGAGGGCGAGCAGCATGAGAAGGCCGTGGAGCTGCTGAAGGCGGCCCAGGGCTCCGTGAAGTTGGTGGTGCGCTACACACCACGCGTGCTGGAGGAGATGGAGGCCCGCTTTGAGAAGATGCGCTCTGCCCGCCGGCGCCAGCAGCACCAGAGCTACTCGTGAGCCCTTAGCCACCACACCCCTCGGGCCCCCACTGCCTCCCTTACCTCCACACTCCCAACCCACGCCAGTGGGTTCTGGGACCTTGATTGCCACCCCCTGCCCTGGCTTCTCGGGATTCTCACCCTTGACCATTCTGGGTACATCTTGAGGTGTGGGGGGACACTCCTAACTCCCACCCCAAGATTTGGAGCTTGCTCTCTCTGGGACTCCACAGCCCACTTCCCCGGGCCCTTGGCTCTGGAATCCTGGTCCTGGCTCTGCAGGCCCTTCCCCTGAACCTGGCTCCCTGTACTTCATCTTTGCAGGTCTTTGGAGTCTCGAGGCTGAAACCACAGATCTGGACCCTCACCCTTAACCCCTCCCCTGTACAGTATTTATTGTCACCGGCTCCTTATTTAAAAGATCTTTCACCCTCTTTGAGTGTCTGTGTGTCTGTCCTTGTCCCGGGGTTAAGAGAGTTCTGAAATGTGGGGGGAGGGAGAAGGAGGAGAAACTGAGGTCGCCACCAGGCCCTGAAGTCGTTTTCAGAGTCTGAGAGCAGAGACTTTTCCCAGGTCTGAAGGTGGAGGTGGCTGGCTTCCAAAGGAGAAGCCCAAGGGCTGAGGCTGGGTCTGGGAGGGGTTAGGGGTGGGGGTGACACTGAAGACACCGCCCCCTACCCTAAGAGAAACTGAAAGCGCAGACCAAGCTCCTTCTCCCGGAGCTGGTCGGACCCGGGCATCCTGAAAGTAGCCGGAGACAGTGGGCGGCTCTGTGTGGGCGGGGCGGGCGGAGCGAACCATTAGCCCCGTCCGCCGGGGGAGCCCTGCAGGCCGTACTACCAGCAGCGTGGGAGGCGGGGGTGGGGGCGCCGCGTGCAGTTCCCGAGGCGGGCGCACGGGTGCAGATCGAAGTGCGCTCGCCGACCCGGCGCTCACCCCACCTTCAACCCCAGTGCGTCTGTCCCGGAGACGCCCCCGACTTGAAATCCAACCTTTACTCCCACCCGCCACCTACCCAGCCCTTCTAGTCCCGTGCGGCACGAGGGCCGCCGCTCGCTGCCGCCGGGATCCGGGGTCGCGACTTGCGTTCCACGCCGCGCGCCACTCGCTCCAGGTGACATCATCCCCCTGCCGGGCTCCGCCTCCCGCCCCAGCCACCGCACGCCGCGCGTCTATTGGTTGACGCTCCTTGAACCCCGCCTCTTGCTCTCCGCCCGCGCTACCCCTCCCAGCCCGTGCGGAGGCGGGGTTTAGTCGCCGGCCGGCACGGACACCGCCTCCCATTGGCCACTCAGCGCCGTCTGTCAGTCTTCTGTTAAAGGGGCCACGACTGCCCCACGGCTGGGGGGGAGGGAGGAGGGATATTTTTTGGGGGGGAAAGTGGGATTTGGGGGGCGCTGGTGGGCACCCCTGAATCAGGCTGTTGCGGCCTCGCGGGGGGGAGGCTGAACGGTGACAGGGGCAGGGGGCTATTTTAGGGGGTAGAGCGCTGTGAGACCGTGAGGGGGAGGGGGGTCCCCAGCGCCCAAGCCGGAGCAAGAGACGCGGAGCCCGCGCGAGCAGCGGAGACAGGGCTCCGGAACCTCAAATCTGGGCCCCGGCCGCCGCCAGGGGCCCCGCCCGGCCCCCCCACCCCACCCCACTTCCCTCCTGCAGCCCAGCTCCGCCCGCAGCCGCCGCGGACCAGGTAGGTAAGAGCCCGGCCGGGCCCGCCTGGCAGCGCCCACCCCGGGGACCCCTCCCCGAGCTTCCCCCGCCTCTCCGAAACCCTAGAATCCCTTCTTCATCCCTAAGGATCCCAGCGCCCAGATTTCATAGCCCGACCCTAGAGACCCAAGCGTGCCCCTACGGCTCTGAGTCCCCAACCGAACCCTAGAATCCCAGGCTTACTGCCGCCCTGCGCCTCCTATAGGGCCCAGCAGCTTGCATTTCCCAATACAGCCCCGTGGACCCTCTCCAGACCTAGATCCTCCTCCTCCACCCAGTCCCGCTCCTGATACCCGCTGCAGCAGCTGTACCAGACTCCCCCAGCGAGGGCCGGTCGCCCCCCGTCGCGTCCGCATAGTCCCCCAATCGCGCACCCTGCCTTCCCGTCTCCTGCCCTCCGGCTTGGACGGCCAGCCATCGTTCAGGCCGGCTCGGCGGCTGCTTTGGACACAGGCCCGCTCTGGAGCTGTCCATGGTCAGGCACTCGGTAGCCTCGCCTCCCCCACCTCTGCTGCCGTCGCGGGGGAGGGGGCGCCGGTGGCGCGGGAATCCCCCTCCCTCCACCGCCGCGCCTTTGACCCGGGAATACCCGGGCCCTCCCAACCCAGGTACCCGGGGCCTGGTGGGTTCCGCTGCCCAAGCATCCCGGTCTCGTCCCCTGACAACCGAGGTTCCCTTGATCTCATGTCTTCTCCAGGAGTCAGGGCTTCTAAATGCTCCTGCCTGGTCCACCTTAGGGACCTCAGGCGTGGGGATCCAGCTTCCCCTGTTAGTGTTCGTTCTGTCTGGATAAAGGGCCCAACTGGAAGCCTTCACTCCCTCAAGACCTAGAAATCTAATTTCCCAGCTCTGGGGCCTTTAGAGCTCCAGTTCAACATCCCCTGTGCCCCCTAGACAAATGTACCCAGCTCCCCACACCCCAGCAGCTGTCCCCTTAGAGAGTCAGACGCCATGACTCCTTCCCTTCAGGAACTCAGAATGCAGTTCTCAGTGCAATTCTTTGCCTTCTGCCCACCCTTCCCCCTTGGGTACACACATGCCTTGTGCTCAGTCCCGCACCCACTCTGGGACCCTGGAGTTCAGACCTAGATTCTGAACTGCCCACTGCCTTTACAGATGTCTAGCCTATCCTTTACCTCCACAAAGATTCAGAAGTCCAGGTGCTCAGACCTGCCCCCCCCCAGGTACCCAGCACTTCCATTCTTACTTTTGGGGACCCAGGTCCCCAGTCTCAGAACCTTTGGTGGACTTGATAAACCCCTGCTTTACCCACATATCATCTTGGGTGCTGAACTTTCTGGGGCTCTCTTCTCTACTCTCCCCTGAGACCCAACTTCTTGGGATGTTCCCAGTCCCCTTTGCGTCCTGGGGCTCATATAACATCCTGTCCCCTGAGTACACTCCTGCAGGTCCATGAGCAAATATACGTGCCTTCCTCCAGGTGTGGTCTGTGGCCCAGGCGCTCTAGGTGATCTAGAACCTACTCACTGCCTTCCAGATTTCCAGCTAAACATGTGCCCTTACATCGTTGCATGTTCTGGATTCTTTCTAAATCCAGAATACACCCAGTCAACATCTCCATTCCATCTTCATCCAAGGCATATTCTAAATTGTCAGTTAGATGCTAAATTCTAGGCATGTTTTTTGAAAACCAGGTCAATTCAAATATCTAGGTAATGCCCCGTAAGCCAAATCCTGATCCCACCATCTTTTCAGATAGTTTCCAAAATTTTAGAAAACAGCCCTCTGCAAAAAAATTTTCCATGTGTTCTAGGTTCTGGCCACCACCCTGCCATTGTTCTAGATTTCAGTCTCTCAGTATTCTAAGTTCTAAAACATGTGGATTTTAATGATTTGCTCTAGCCTTTCTCCAAATTGTGTTATCAATTCTAGAATGCACTTTCCTGTTTCAGGTTCCATCCAATGGATAGTCTTAAATCTAGACAAGCTGCAGTGTTCCACATTACATCCTTCTTCTTCCGAGTCTACATCTTAGGCCCATCCATTCCCACCTTCTCTGTCATTATTTTCCTCAGCATGACCTTGGTTTAGAAATTGTCTCCTGGTGGATTGTGGGCTTTTTCTCCATCTGCCACTTCAGCATTCTGAGCATATTCTAGGCTCTCTCCTCTTCTGGAGTCTTCAGCCTAGATATGTTCTCATTTCCAGAACACCCCACCCCCCTGTGCCGACTCAGTCCTTATGCCAGTAAATTCTCAATTCCCAGCATGCATCCTTCTGCCTCTTCCCCCAGGCACTTCTGAGTTCCAGGCAAACTCCTTGCTACTTTCTAGGTTTTTCTTCACCTCCAGGGCACGTCTAGAAGTCCAGAACCTATACTCTGTCAAGTTCTAGCATCATGGGGGCACTGGAAACAACCAAAAGAGTGACCCTTGCTATACTCTGGGTTATACCTTCACCCCGGTAGGTCCCGAGTTCTAGATTGTGTCTCTTGACTGGGTTTGCTATGCATTGCCTTTGTGTGTTCTTCAATATCACTATGCTCCCCTCTGCATTTGGGGTTCTGAGGTGACCCACTCACTAAGCTGTGGAGTTGCTCTTGAATGGTACAAGGTTCCAGATCTGCATTCTAGAATGTGCCCCCTGTACTTGGCCTTCTGTGGTGGTCTCCCCTAAAGCACACTGTAAGCGTGGGAGCATATCTCTTTCTGCTTGGGATTGTGCCTTTGTGTCTGTGGTTTTCTAGATTCTATGCCTGGCCTTGCTTTGTTTTGTTTCCTTCTCAGTGAACTGGAGGTTCTAAGCAGCTCCACCCCCATCATCCTCATGCTGCATCTCCTGACTAGGTTTTGGGCTTGGGATCCCATGTTGGTGTGGGACCCAAGACTGGTCTGCCCCCCTATAAACCCTATAAACAGTTTCCTATCTGTCTTGTTGTGTTGGAATTGAGATGTCTTGGTTCGAAGATTCAAGGGTGCAGGCACCCAGCTGCCTCTTCTGCCAGGTCCCAGGGCCCTCAGTCCTCTCCTCTCCTCCTGGGAGTCCAAGGCCCTGTTCCAGGCTTTGGGCATAGTCTGCACACTGGGCGAGGCTGGTTATTATCCCTTCTCAGAACCGGTTAGACTGCCCCCTGAAGGGAAAGAGGGAAAGGAGGGAACTGAGTGAAAGTCCCTCCTGCTTTCGGCTGGGCAAGCTGGACCTGTCTGACCTGATGTGTGCAGAGGGAGCGGCTTCCTCTCTGCCCACAGCCCAAGCGACCAGACTCCTGGGTCCTGGGAGCCTAGACGGCTGGTTCTGGGGGAGGAGGGGGAGGAGGCAAGGATTTCTGGGCCAGATGCTTCTGTCCCATGAGGGAGGGGCTGGAGGTTCAGATTCCAGGGGGTGGCGACTCCTGTGGCCCAGGGAGAAGGGAACTCGGTCATGGACTCCTGGTGGTAAAGGGGGAGACAGCTAACAGAGTCCCCTGCCTTGCTTTTTTTTTTCCCCTTCCCAGTGAAGTGGGTCTTTAGATTCTTCTGGAGCTGGAATCCAGATATCTGGGAAATTGAAGGAGGCAAGAATTGGGCTGGATAGGAGGTGAGGACCCTCACCAGTTAATGCTGTACTAGTGACCTAACCCTGTGGATCTGTCCTGTGGTTTCCTGGTGGAGTCCCGGGTCTCAGTTTTCTCACTCACACGGTGTGTCAAGGGGCACTCAGCTAAAAGACCTAGAGGAGGATTCTTTCACATCCCCTAGGTGAACACCTGTGTTCTCCGGCTTCAGTGTCTGATGAGACCAGATCTAGATTTGCTGCCAGTGCCCTTTCGTCCCTGCCCTCGGTTTCCCCAAATGCTCTATGGCAGGGGGCAAGCCTGGTTCCCTAAGCAATGGGTTTCAGTAGTTCCTGACTAGACTGGCCTCAGTTTCTTTTGTGCAATGCCTGGGTGGCCCCGCCTCGGTTTCCGCTAGGTAGCATCCGACTGGCCCTGCCTCAGTTTCTCCGTCTGTGCCTTGACGAGACCGGTCTCTGTTCCCTGCACCCTCCCCGCAACCGCAGGCCAGCACCGCCGCCATGATGTGTGAGGTGATGCCCACCATCAGCGAGGATGGCCGGCGGGGCTCGGCGCTGGGCCCCGACGAGGCGGGCGGCGAGCTGGAGCGCCTCATGGTCACGATGCTCACGGAGCGTGAGCGCCTGCTGGAGACGCTGCGCGAGGCGCAGGACGGGCTGGCTACGGCGCAGCTGCGGCTGCGCGAACTGGGCCACGAAAAGGACTCGCTGCAGCGCCAGCTCAGCATCGCGCTGCCCCAGGTCTGGGCGGGGCTGGGGCGGGGCCATCCGGAGGCGGGGCCCCGACCCAAGAAGGCTTGAGAGGTCGGCCCGGAAGGGGCGGGGATTAGTGCCTGGGTGGGAGGAGTCTAAGGGAGGGTGACTTGCGGATGATAGGCGGGACTTGAGCCGCTAGGTGAGGGCGGGGCTTAGCAAAGAGGGGCGTGGGCTTAGCCTCCCAGCCCCTTAGAAGGAGGGAGATGGGGAAGGCTCGATCTGATTGTCCTGGTCCTGCCCACATCTGGACAGGAGTTTGCAGCTCTGACGAAGGAGCTGAACTTATGTCGGGAGCAGCTGCTGGAGCGGGAGGAAGAGATTGCAGAGCTGAAGGCGGAGCGCAACAACACCAGGGTGAGGGGCGTTGAGGACGAGATCGAAGTAGGGACGCGGCATCTCGGGGTGTTGTGGTCTGATCAATCTTTTTTCCCTTTGAACTCGCCTTCCTGTCTTCTCCTGATCCCAATTTCCGTTATTTCTGTCTCCCTCTTTTTTTCCCTTGACCTGTCTCTGTCTCCTTACCCTTTTGCTTGGCTCCACCTCCTCTTCCATTTGTCCACTACACCTGTCTAAACCACTCTCTTCTTCGACCCTGCTTATTCTCCCTGACGTGGCTCCCTACCCCTGTAGCTTCTCCTGGAACACCTGGAGTGCCTGGTATCCAGGCACGAGCGGTCCCTGCGCATGACCGTGGTGAAGCGCCAGGCCCAGTCCCCGGGCGGGGTCTCCTCCGAGGTGGAAGTGCTCAAGGCTCTAAAGTCCCTCTTCGAGCATCACAAGGCCCTGGATGAGAAGGTATGAGAATTGAAACATCCTGAATGCAGAATGGAAATCCGTGGATGGCCCGGATTGTTGTGAGTGCCAGAGATTCGGCTGTGATTGGTTGGAGATGTCCTATCCTAGGTGGGGGCAATGTCGACTGTGGTGGATTGGGACCGGCTATGTGGACTGGAATCCCACTCGTCAATGACTGAAAAAATTTTTTTAAAGATTTATTTATGTGTATAAGAACTGGGGTACAGGCCAGAGGTGTGGGGGGGGTGGGTGAAAGGATTCACCAGAGACAGAGTGGGGAACAGAAAAGGCAGATTGACCTAAATACACTGCTGAGGGGAGCAGTGGAGAGACAGGAGAGGTCTGCTGTGCCATGTGGGTCACCTTCCTGGCCAGGGATCAAACTCATGCTGCAGTGGCTGCGGATGCTTCATGGTGCTGTGCTTAACCCCTTGCACCACCAGGGAGACACCCGATGGCTGAAAATTGAACTTGGAGGTGGGGTGTGTTTGAACTTCCAGTGGGTAGGGCTGCACACCAGTATAGTTACAGGAACCCTAATGTTGCCCTATCAGGCTTCTCCCAGGAGACAGGGGTTCTGTCTCCTGCCATGTGGTCAACTGCCTTAGATTGTGTCTGATCTGCACCAAACTCCGATCTTTCCCCATCACCAGGTCCGGGAGCGGCTGCGGATGGCATTGGAGCGCGTGGCTGTACTAGAGGAAGAGCTGGAGCTGAGCAATCAGGAGGTGGGGACATAACCAAGAAGGACAGAGGAGGGACAAAGGAGCCACCATGGGAACTCGGGAATCTATTGGGGGCGGGACTAGGGCAGAGAACCAACGGGATTGGACTGTGGAGGAATCTGTTGGGCGGGGCTAAGGGGAGAACTGCCCAATGAGAATGCGAGTGGGCAAGAACCCAGGGCAGGGGCTCCGGGAAAGAACTGACTGGGAAATAGTTAGATGGAGAAGGTCAGGGCAAGAGAGGACAGCTCACAGGATGAGAGCACAGGTGGGCTTCCTTCCTGGTGGCTGACCAAGGAGAGGTCTGAGGGCTCACCGCGTAAGGGTCCTGGGGCTGCAGTGAACCCATCAGGACCGGTGCCGGTGGAGAGTCTGCGGGCTTCTAGGGACACAGCCTGCCCTCCCTTTCCCATGGCCAGACTCTGAACCTTCGAGAGCAGCTGTCTAGGCGCCGGTCGGGGCTGGAGGAGCCTGGCAAGGATGGGGACGGGCAGGTGAGAGGCCCTTCCCTCCTCGTGCTCCACAGTGCTCCCCAACCTTGTGATGTTTGCTCAGCCCCCTGACTTTGTGATGGCCCTGTTAATGTGTGGTCTGACCTCCCTGGCCCTAAGACATCTGAACCCTGGGACGCGCGCTGGCCTTTGACCTCTGATTCAGGCCATCTAACTAACTTCTGTGACCTCCACCACCCCTGCTGACCTTTGATTTCCCCTCTCTCGCCCCCCATCAACTTCCTCTTTGTTCTCACTATATTTCTGTGTTCCCCACTCTGGGTTCTGGCCCTCTCCTGCCCACCGTCTCCTCTCCAGACCCTGGCCAATGGCCTGGGGCCTAGCGGGGATTCGAACCGGCGCACAGCGGAGCTCGAGGAGGCACTGGAGCGGCAGCGTGCGGAGGTGTGCCAGTTGAGGGAGCGCCTGGCGGTGTTGTGCCGCCAAATGAGCCAGCTGGAGGAGGAGCTGGGCACCGCCCACCGCGAGCTGGGTAAGGCCGAGGAAGCTAACGCCAAGCTCCAGCGCGACCTCAAGGAGGTGAGGCCGCAGCCCCTCGTGGGCTGCCCTCTGTCCCCCCACAACCCTACCCGTTCCCCTTGCTTAAAGTCACAGAGCTCATGGATGGTGACACCTGCATTTAGTACACAGCTGTGTGTACTCTGCTCCTCTCTGAGCCTATGGGATTTTGTGACCTTGTCGGAGGGTTGGCACGTGGCACACGTGGTAGGCGCTCAGTAACTGGTCTTAGTTATTTTTTTTTTAAAGATCTATTTATGCATACAAGAACTGGGGTGCAGGCCAGAGCTGTGGGGGGTGAGACAGAGCGGGGAGCAGAACAGGCAGATCTACAGAAATACACTGCTGAGGGGAGTAGCGAGTGAGACAGGAGAAGTCTGCTGCGCCATGTGGGTGCCCTCCCTGGCCAGGGATCGAACAGCTGCAGTGGCTGTGGATTTTTCACAGTGCAGTGCTTAACCCCTTGCGCCACCAGGGAGGCCCCAGTCATAGTTATTATGTACTCACTGGGGAATTCTCTTGTGCCTCTAAATTGAATTGTATTGTTTGCATTTCACCCCATCCTGGCTTAGGCTCCTGTAACCTGGGAAATGTAGGGCCTGTATTCTTGAAGGCAGTGGATGAGCAAGAGAGAACACTGTATTTTTCATGATACACTAGGGCCTTCACCTCAGAGTTTTTAAAAAAGATTTATTTATTTACGCATACAAGCACTGGGGTACAGGCCAGAGGTGTGGGGGGTGAGAGGATTCACCACAGACAGAGTGGGGAGCAGAACAGGCAGATCAA
>JAGFMF010011469.1:570901-589216 GCA_019455555.1 Galemys pyrenaicus
GCGGGCACAGCAGGAGAGGTCTGCTGCGCCATGTGGGTCCCCTCCCTGGCCGGCGGCAGGGATCGAACTCGTGCTGCAGTGGCTGCTGTTTGCTTCATAAGGCGTTGCTTAACCCACTGCGCCACCAGGGAGGCCCCATTTGCCTGTTTTTGAAGCAGAGCAAGAGGGAGAAGCACCCCAAGGCAGGGCATCCCCCATTGGGGGCTGGGTGGAGCCTGGTGCTGGCCGGAGAGCCAGTAGGGCAATTTCGGGAATTTTGTGAGTTGCTGGTAGCTTGAAACCTTGGGCCGGGGGTTATTTGTAACCTGGAAATGGGCAAATGCTACAAATCAGGGACCCCTCCCGGGCACGGGGGTGAACCGGCACAGGCTTCCCTTAGCTAGGCAGCGCGGTGACCTCCCCTCTTGGGGATGTCTTGAATTCAGTGTCTGCAGGTGACACTCGGCCCGTCGGGCCTTGTTCTTCCCTCTCTGTGGCCTCGGGTACCCCCCTCCCGGCCTCTGCATTAGCCTCCTTCTCGCCACCCACCCATGAAACCTGCTCCCCCTTGACACTGTCCAAATTTTGGTCCCTCCCCGGCCTCCAGCGGGAACACCCTCAGACGAGACACTGGCCACTGACCCTCTGGGGCTCGCCAAGCTGACGGGCCCAGGAGACAAGGACCGAAGGAACAAGAGGAAGTGAGTGGCCCTGTGGTTGGGTGGGTGGGGCTGGCGGTCAAAAGTGAAAAGAAAATCCTGAACTTGCTTGCCTGAGGACTTGGGACTCCTGGAGGGTTTACTTTCCTTCTCGATGGGGGTCAGAGAGGTGGGTAGGAGGGGGAAGGATTTATGAGAGCTCCCATAACCTCCTGCTGTGTCTTCTACGCCATTAAAAGCAGCTTGGGGGTGGGGGAGCAGTCCGCCAGGGCCCCTCCCTCAGGCTCCTGCCTGCCCGCTCTCCCCAGGCACGAGCTCCTGGAAGAGGCCTGCCGCCAGGGCCTGCCCTTCGCTGCCTGGGACGGGCCCACTGTGGTCTCCTGGCTCGAGGTACTGAGGCCCGGAAACACTGATCCTGGTCCCCAACCCTGTGCCAGCCCACCGTGGGGGCTGTCTGGGCCTCTGAGGCCCTCCTCCAGCCCGAGGTGGGGGTAGGACTTGTAGTTGATCTGAGCAGTTTCTTTTTCCTTCTCACCTCCCCTGGCTGCTCGGACCATGCCCCCTGAGGTCCTGTTCTCGCGGCTCCCCTGGAATCCTTTTTCTGTTCATCTGTTTCTGGCATTCCCCGTACTTCCTCCCTCCTCTCTGTGTCTCCCCGTGCATCTCTCCATGGTCTCTGCCCCTTCCCGGCCCCATCTCTGCCGTCTTCCCTCCAATCTCCGGTGTCCCTCTCTCTCTCCTCTCCTGCCGCCTCGGGTCCAGCTGTGGGTAGGCATGCCCGCCTGGTACGTGGCCGCCTGTCGGGCTAACGTCAAGAGCGGCGCCATCATGGCCAACTTGTCGGACACGGAGATCCAGCGCGAGATCGGCATCAGCAACCCCCTTCACCGGCTCAAGCTGCGCCTCGCCATCCAGGAGATGGTGTCCCTCACCTCCCCGTCGGCTCCCGCCTCCTCCCGCACGGTGAGCTGAGCGTCCGCGGCCAACCCACCCCTGTGGCCCAAGCCCCGCCCCCCGCGCGGCCAATCCTGGGCCTGCTCGCTCGGCGCGGTTGGAAGAGACCCGGCGGGCTCTGTCTCTCCCCTGCATCGTCACCGGGAGGTGGGGGCCGCCCTTCGGGTTCCCTGCCTCTACCTGCAACCCTCAATCTTTGTTCCAGCTCTTAGGTAGGGGCCCTCTTTCGCCCCTGCCCACAAAAAAGCCAAATTCACGCGGTCTCCTATACAGCCTTCATGCAGGGAGGACCCTGCCCACCTTCTTCTCTGAGTTCTCCTTCCTTGGCACTTGCTCCTCCCTTTTTTGGAGCACCCCTCCCCTGTTTTCCCCAAGGCTGGCTTCTGCTCATCCCTGAGCTTAAATGACACTACCTCCAGGAAGCCTTCTCAGACTCAAACCAGACTAAGCTCCTCAGCACCACCCAGTACATGGACACCTCGTTTGCCCCTAGCATTTACTGCCTTTTTATGCTGTGGGTCCGTACAGAAAATGGCTATGCCATGGCTAATTCAGCGAGCACTAGCCCTTTGCGACGCCTGCTGTTTACCTGTGCGTAGAACACTTGAATGTCATTTGTAGACACCGCAGCAGGTTTGCTAGAAACATTACTTCAGCAGGCGTTTTCCAAAAATAACATTCTCCTTATTTATTTATATTATATAGCAGCCACCCCCTTGGTATAACTAAGAATATTAACATTGTTCATTTCATCTAGTGTTCAGTCTATTCAAATGTCTCCTTGCACAGCCCCGTCCCTACATCTGTGTCTAAATACCCTCCGGGAGCTGCATAAATGTGTCAATCAGTGTGAGTTCTTGACTCTTGGGCTTGCCAGGAGCACGTACTCAATAAGTGTGAATAAAGCCTCCCTCTTTCCCTCCCCCCAAGCCATCTCATTGCAAACCCTCCTTCTATTGGAGAGGTGACACGTGCTCAGGGCCACATAGCAGAATTCCCAGCAGGGCCCCAATTTAAACTCGAATATTTCCACCCCCAAACTCAGGATCTTTCGCCAGGTACACAGCAAGTGCTCAATAAATGACCATGTCTTTACTGTCACGGGCCCAGAGCTGGGACTGGCCGTTCTGGGCCAGAAAGCAGAATGTATATACATGGACGTCACCTGAGGCCTCCCGGAATAGGACCGTCCCCTATCCGGACTCTCTCTAGGCCCTCCATAACATCCCCTGCCCCTCAGTCCACAGGAAACGTGTGGATGACACATGAGGAGATGGAATCCCTCACGGCCACGACCAAGCCTGTGAGTGCCCCCTGCCGGCGACCATGGGGATGGCACTAATTCTGGGGGAGGGGGCGGGGGCGAGTTTGTGGCTGGCTGTCGTCCGTCCGTCCCTCCCGTCCTCCTCCACCTGCCCCTTAATCCACCCCTTCTCTCCCCTCTTCCCACTAACGGGTCAGGAGACCAAGGAGATCAGCTGGGAGCAGGTAGGGGGCGCGGGGCGGGGCGTGGGCGCATGATCAGGCTGTGCACGCTGCATGGACGCCCCTCCTCCAAGCCCCGCCCCCGCCCTCGCTGGAGCATTCCATCATCCCCACGGGGGGGCGCTGCGCGGAGCTCGGCTCTGGACTGGCTCATTGTGGCTTGATGGGGGTGGGGGAAGAAGGCCAGACTGTTCCATTGTTAGCGTGGTGCACTGGCCGTTCCATTAACGTGGGTTGCGGGGCTCAGGGGGCTGTTCCATTGCTATAAGTAGAGGGAGACTGAGCAGCTTGTTACCCCTATTGTTTGAGGTGGGGAGAGGGAAGGAGAAACACTTGAGCAGGTGGAGCTACACTTTATTTTCAAGCAGGGGGAGGCTTGTAGTCACCTGAGGCTGAGGAAATGTTGGGACTGCCAGACACTGGAGTAGGCTGGTATTTGGGGGACTGTGCCAGAGTGATGAATGGGCCCATTAGCGCTGTCGGGAGGGGTACATCTGAAGAACCCATTGTCCTGAGTTAGGACGAGTTAGATCAGTGCTTCTGAAACTTAATGGACAGTAGAGATCACTTGAGGGTCTTGTGAGAAGGCAGGTTCTGATTCAGTGGCCTAGGGTGGGATCTGAGGTTATGCAGTTCCAGCAAATTCACAGGCGATGGTGGTGCCGCTGGGTCATGAAGAGCAGAGACCACCCCCATCGGGCCACGGTCTTGAGCAGAGGTCGGCCACTGTCCTGTGGGGTAGAAAGAGGACAACTTTGGATTGGAGGATTGGCTTGTACCTCTTTCATACACACATGGGAAGTGGTCAGAGGGCCTGACCCTCTCCTACCTGCCCATGGCCCCAGATCCTGGCATATGGCGACATGAACCACGAATGGGTGGGGAACGACTGGCTGCCCAGCCTGGGGCTGCCCCAATACCGCAGCTACTTCATGGAGTCGCTGGTGGATGCCCGCATGTTAGATCATCTTAACAAGAAGGAGCTCCGGGGCCAACTCAAGATGGTGGATAGCTTCCACAGGTGGGGGCTGCCTGGCCAGCGGGGATGGTCCAAAGGGAAGCCCATTCCTAGACAGTCTGCCTGTGGGACTGGACATCTGTGGCCCTTTAACCTGGATTCTCAGGAAATCCTCACTCCTGTACCCCTTTCACCAATTCAGTGGCCCATGAGACAAATCCTGAGACAGTGGGACTAGCCGATTCCACACCGTACTATGGTAGCTAAGTTGGCTAGTGAGAACTGCCTGTTGAAAATGCCCAAAGTCAAGGAACAGCTGATAGACTCACCCAGTGGAGCACCTCCCCACGCTCTTGGGGAAGACCACCGTCAGTGGGGAGGGCCCAGTAGGAGCAGCCGCCACTGGGGTCCTGAAGCTTTTTTCTATGACTCCAATTCCCTTGCTGCTCAGGGTGAGTCTTCATTACGGAATCATGTGCCTGAAACGGCTCAACTATGACCGGAAGGACTTGGAGCGGAGGAGGGAAGAGAGTCAGACCCAGATCCGAGGTGAGAAGAGTCTTAAGAATTTCACTGGGAGCCAGGTTGGGGGTGAGGAGGGGTAAGGCCGGGTTGTTGGGGCTGCGGAGAGGAGACCAGAGGAAGAGAGATGCCAAGAAGCCAAGAAGAGATCTCGAGAATGGCGCTGGCCTGGGGGCGTAGCGGGGAAAGAGGAAAAAGGGGCTGGAGGGACGGGCTGCCTTGGACAGCTCCGGCACCGTGTGGGCGCTGCTGAGGGTCCGTTCTCTCCGCAGACGTGATGGTGTGGTCCAATGAGCGGGTCATGGGCTGGGTGTCTGGCTTGGGTCTGAAGGAGTTCGCCACGAACCTCACGGAGAGCGGGGTGCACGGGGCGCTGCTCGCCCTGGATGAGACCTTCGACTACTCCGACCTGGCCTTGCTCCTGCAGATCCCCACGCAGAATGCGCAGGTGAGCCGCCGCTGGGCCCGAGACACAC
Organism: Galemys pyrenaicus; assembly: GCA_019455555.1. Classification (NCBI taxonomy): domain Eukaryota; kingdom Metazoa; phylum Chordata; class Mammalia; order Eulipotyphla; family Talpidae; genus Galemys; species Galemys pyrenaicus. The sequence goes on from JAGFMF010011469.1 coordinate 575,935, forward strand.
TGGGCCGCCCCACCCGGCGGACTGCTCGCTGCAACCCCGCCCCCACCTCCCCTCCCCAGGCCCGGCAGCTCCTGGAAAAAGAATTCAGCAACCTCATCTCCTTGGGTACAGACCGGCGGCTGGACGAGGTGGGCCCAGAAGCCGCTCAGGCTTCTCTGGGGCGGTGTGAAGGGGCGGGGCTTCGCCACAGGGGCGGGGCCAGCGGAAGGGCGACCGGAAGGAGGGTGGTGCCAACGGAAGGGGCGGAGCCGTGACTCGGTTCCCCCCCTCCGGTTCCCCGGCGCCTGTACCCAGGACAGCGCCAAGTCCTTCAGCCGCTCCCCGTCCTGGCGGAAGATGTTCCGGGAGAAGGACCTCCGAGGCGTCACGCCCGACTCGGCTGAGATGTTGCCTCCCAACTTCCGTTCGGCCGCAGCAGGGGCCCTGGGCTCGCCTGGGCTCCCTCTCCGCAAGCTGCAGCCGGAAGGTGGGCGGCCCCCTGAGCGGCTGTCCCGCGCCCTCTCCCCGGGTGGGCCGGGACAGTCAGTATCCCAGAAGCCTCCCCGGGCTCTGCTCTGGCCGCGCCCTTTCTCCCCTCCCCGCGGCAAGTGGGTCGCTCCAGCAAGCCTGCTCCCCGGCCCGGGGCGTGGGGCGGGCTCACCCCCTCCCTCGCCACGGGTGGCAGTGAACTCGCGCGCCGCCGCCTGGACCACCTCGAGCGAATCCCAGGCTGCGGGCAGGGAGGGAAGCGGCGTCCTCTCGGGAGGGGGCCCGGGGCGGAGGCTTGGGCCGGAGCTCAGAGAGCCCCGGGGGACGGGGCGGGGTGTCCGCGCCCGCCGGGGCTGAAGCACCGCTCCTCTCCCTGCAGGCCAGACTTCTGGGAGCTCCCGGGCAGACGGCGTCTCGGTCCGGACCTATTCCTGCTAGTGTGGGCCTCTAGGTGAGCACTGTGCGGGTGTGCTCGGTTCGGGCGGCAGGCACGGTGCCTCTGCGCGGCTCCACACACTGCCTGGCGTCATGCAGGTGACCTCACTCGGATGGACGAGCCTTCCGGAGCCGGGGCTGTTCCCCTCCCGCCCAGAGTGTGGTCTCGCCGGGAGCGCGGGCGGGGGAGCGCGCGGCGGACTGAACCATCTGTACAGACCCGCGGGGAGCGCGCGCCCCCGCCGCACACTTGGACTGGGCCTGGACCGATGATCCACGCGAGCCGGACTGAGACTGGGAAAGAAGAGGGCGGGCAGAACCCCGCCCCGCACTTCCGCCTCCCTTTTCTCAACTTTGTAATTTATTGACGAGTGTCCGAGGGGAGATGGGCGCCCTTTCCCCGCGGGAAGGGGGCGGGGCTCCCCTCCCAGGCCGCATGAGGGGAGAGGCTGCCCTCCCCTTTCCCTCCCCTGTCGCGGGGCCTAAGTCTTCCTTCTTCGTCCGTCTGGAGGGGAGGGGGGACTCGCTGCTACAAGCCTCGCCCCCTGTGCCACTCAGCCCCGTCCGCAGCGGCCGGTCGCAGGTGCCTGGGGTCAGCTGCGGGCTGGGTCCCCTCTCCCTCCCCAGTGTCTCGTGTCCCCGGGGCCCTCCCGCCCCCAGTGCTGTGGCCGTGTCCGTGCCCCGGGGGGTAGGGGGGCGCAGAAGTGCGCTCCCCTTTCCCCTCTGGCTCCGGGGTTTGCATGGGAGAAACCTCTTTCCACGATGCTACTGGGCTACGTGGTGTGGGGAGAGGGAGGACGGTGGGGGAGCCCTCGCCCCGACTCTCGGTCGGCCTCCCTGCCCCAGACGTCTCTCAGTGATCACGGGTAAAGAGAACTGTTTCAAAAAGCTCCCGTGTTGACTGATTTCTTTGTCGGGACCCTAGAAAGCAGATCAGCCCCCGGAAGACCCACCCTGTTCTCTGTTCCCTCAGACCCACAAGTCCCTGCCTATGTTCCCCAGCACCCCGAGAATTCAGACGCCCGACAGTTAAGGTTTTAGGGAGCACGTTTATTCAGAGAAATAAATATGACTCGTGGAACGGGATCTGAGGGCCAGGGAGTTAGTCTGCGCCTCAGCGGAGCGACCATGTCAGGGTTCCGGGGTTTCCAGCATGTCCGCCAGGGCTCTGTGGAGGGGGATGGCTGAAGTTCCCAAAGCTCACCTCAGGGCGCTTAGAGGTCCTTAACCTAATCTTTGGAGTCCCAGGGCTGTAACTCGGAGGGAGGCACCTCTCTAAAAAGAACCCTTAAACCTGATCCTCCCATCTCACCCCCACACTTACTGGTACAGAGATGAGGAGAAATAGTCCACGTAGCTTCCTGTGGGAGAGAAGAGGCTTGAGGGCGCTCCGCCGGAAAAATAGGGAGCCACTTCTCAGAGTCCGATGGCAGGACTAGCTCCTCCCCTTTTTCTTAATTCCCTCCCAAACAAGTCCTTCCTCTGAGATTCCTTTGTAGGTACTAATTCCTCCCCGCCGCACTTGTAAACTCCCAGGCGCCGCCCCCACAGGGTTCTCCTAATAGTACCCCACTCCTCGGCCAGTTGTTTCTGGGGCCAGGTTCAGGCTTACCTGGGGTGCAGACGGTTTCACAGACCAGCGGGCAGAGGTAGCAGAACTGGCAGTGCTGGGGGCGAGGGGCGAGAGAGAAGTGGGTGGGCTGGTCAGGGCCGTAGGGACTGCGGCGGGTGAAGGGCAGAGGCCAGACCAGAGCTGGATCAAAGCGGCACTGGCAGTGAGGGCTCGGGCTGGTCTGAGGGCAGAGGTCGGGCGCCTCAGGTGGGAGCAGGACTCACCTGGCACTGGTCGCAGTGCTCGCCCATGTTCTCCTCGTCGCAGTGACACTTCTCACATTCTGTGCATCGCTGCCGGCAGGCGGAGTCGGGTTAGACGGGTTAGCGAGCCCTGACCCTCGCCCCTCCTGCGCATTTCCCACTGTCCTCACCGTCCCAAGCCCGCTTCTCTTCCCGCACTCTGTTCCCTGCTGGAGGTAACCCCATGTCCTGCCCCCTTCTTTGGGCTGAATTTACAGGTGCTCTTTCCCTCCCTGTACCCCCACAGCCTGTCAGTCACCAGTTCCATCCCTCCTGCCCCTAACTCCGCCTCTGAACCTCCTTTCTGTCCTCACATCCACAGGTGCAGCTCAGGCCTCCGGGCTGCTGGACCACGGCCCTGGCCTGACCTCCAGAAGTGTCTTTCTGCCCTGCCCCTCCTTCAGAGCCCTCCCAGTGTGCCCCAGGGGCCCTGGGACAGAATCCAGGGCCAGCGAGGTGAATGGATCTGGGATCTGGACAGGGCACGTACATTGCAGAAGGAGCAGTAGCCACACAGGGACCCTGGCTGGTAGTTCCCATACTCCTGCGCATCTTGAAGACCTGTGGGGACAGGAGGGCAGCAGTGAGCGGTCTGGAGTTACCCGCGGCAGATTCCATTGCTCTCCACCCCACCCCCGGCCAGGCCACTCACCCGTGTTCTCACCACTCTCCTCTTCACTGGAGGAACCTCCTGCCACCTCCCTCATGGCCAGTGGGTTGGGGATGATGGTGAAGGGGAGTTCATCTTCCTCCAGCCCCTCCTGCTCCTCTTCCTCCTCCTGGCGGTCTTGGCTCTGTGCGAGCAGAACCTCAGCCTTCTCTTCCCTTTTCTCCTCCTGTTCGTCTTCCTCCTCTTCCTCCTGGCTCAGACTGAGGCCATGACCTTCCTCCTCATCTTCCTCATCCTCCTGGCCCAGGCTGTCCTGATGGGCGCCTTCCTGCTGTAAGCCTTCATCCTCTTCCCCATGGGCTCCGTGGTCTTCCTCAGAGTCTCGCTCCCTAGAATGGCTTCTGCCCTGGGCCTCTGTGTGGTCTGGAGGATGGTGGCCAATCTCTTTAATGGACCCTCTGTGGCCGGTCGCTTCGTCTCTGTGGCTGTGTTGCCTGTGGCTGAGCTGTGGAGAGGTGTCTTCCTCGTCCTCGGGGGCTCTGTGGTGGTGACGACCAGGGCCCGCTGTGGTGTACTCGTCTGGGAAGTCCTCCGTGCTTCTGTGGCCTGGCGGCTGGTAGCTCGCCACATGGTGGCTGAACTTGAGTTCCTCCTCTTCCTCCTCCTCCTCCTCATGTCCAAGGCCTTGGTGGCTAAGTCTAGGGACCCGGTGCCAGTGTTCAGTGGACACGTCCTCATCTTCCTCCTTCATGTGGCCTTGATGTCCGTGGCTAGGGACGTGATGGTGATGTTCACCTGAGGCATCTTCATCCTCTTTCTCCCCGTGGGCTCGGTGCCCGTGGACCTGGAGTTCATACTCAGTGGAGGCATCATCATCATCATCATCTTCTTCTTCTCCTCCTCCTCCTCCTCCTCCGCGGCTCTGATGTCTGTGGCTGGGGCCGTGCTGGCGGTACTCATCGGAGGCATCGTCGTCCTCTTCCCCCCCATGTCCTCGGTGCCCGTGAGCCTGGTGTTCATATTCAGTGGTGGCATCACCACCTTCTTCTCTGTGGCCTTGGTGCCTATGGCTGGGACCATGCTGGTAGTAGTGTTCATCTGAGGCACCCTCATCTTCCTCTTTCCTGTGGCCTTGGAAGGCCTGGAGTCCATATTCTCCCTCCTCGTCCTCCTCGTCCTCCTCCTCGCCCTCCTCCTCCTCTCCGTGGCCTCCATGTACACGCCTCATAATATGACCAGGGTGTTCACTGGATCCGACTCCCTCCTCTTCCTCGTCCTCAACGCCGTGACTTCTGTGGCTGGGAAGGGGGTGCGGGTGCTCGACTGAGTCTTCCATGTCTTCACTCCCGTGGTCTCTGTGCCCGTGGGTCTGCTCTGTGAACACCTCATCAGAGGCGTTCTCATCTCCGATGTCGTGGCCGTGGAGTCGATGCCTGTATTCCCCGGAGTCATCTCCGTCCTCCGCCCCGTGGTCTGTGTGGCCTGGGAAATGCCGCCTGCTCTCCTCAGCGTCAAGGCCTCTCTGGCCGTGGCTGGTGTGGCCAAACTCCCCTGACATGTCCTCCGCGGGCCCGGCTACTCCTGCATTGTTCCAGCCGCTGGGGCCTGGCCCAGCCCCTCTCAGCTGCTGGGTCATGGCGGAGGGGAGGAACAGGCTGGCCACGGCAGCCCAGAGGAGACAAGTGTGCAGCCATGGCCCACGCAGGCCCATGGGGACAGATACCCAGCAGAGCTTCCCAGGACTGGCTCCCGCTGCCTCTGGCTTTGTGGCGAGGGGTGGGGTCCTTGTCCCTTTCCAGGCCCCTGCCTCTCTCCTCTCTGTGTCTGCCCTTGGCCGTGTCTCTCCGCCTCTCTCTGTCTCTCGCCGCCTGCCTTCCCCTGGCCTTGCTGCCTGACTCTGGACACCTCTGAGCCCGCTTGGGAGCCCCTTGACCTCCTGTCAGGTCCTCCCTCCCTACTTCCCAGCCAATAGGGTCTCTCCCCTCCCCTCGCTGTGGCTAAATTTACTCTCAGTCCTGAGTTATTCTGGGTGAGCCCCCACCTGCCCCTCCCCTCCTGCTTCTCCTCGCCCATTTGGGGAGGTCGTGGGTGAAGGGGTCTCTCCTGACCTGGGGTGGGGAGGAGGGCGAGACCCTTGCCTTTGGACTATCAGCAAGTTCACTGGCGGCGGCAAAGACAACGGCTAGAGGGCTGGTGGCCTACTTGGGGAGCCTGGAGCCCCCTGGAGGAGCAGAGGGCTGCTCTGAGGCTCTGGAGGGAGCCGTGCCGCCATGAGGATGGGGGTGAGATGGGGCTTCATTGGGAGCGGGTGCCCACCCTGACAGGCTGAGGGCAGCTCTGCTCCCAGCGCGTGGCCGTGACCTCCTGTCCCTGGAACCCAGATCTGGGCCCGGCCAGCCAGGCCAGGCTATAAATACCGAGGGGAAGCAGGGGCTCGGGTTACGGGGCTGCAGCTGTCCCTGTCAGAGAGCAGGGGCACAGAGACACGGCCCTCTCACCTGCTCCGCGCCCCAGCCCAGCAGGCTCCTCTGTCTGTGCGGCCCTCTGCTCCCTGGTGTTTGGCAGCCCACCTGGCAAGGCGTCTGCCCCCACTCCCCAGCCCCGGGGGTTCTGTGTGTGTGAGCCCTGGGCTGAGTGTCCGCCCGCCACCCAGGCCTCTCCCTGTCCTCTCCGATCTCTGCAGCACCGGCACTGTCCCTCCTGCACGCACTGTCCCTCCTGCACGCACTGTCCCTCCTGCACGCACTGTCCCTCCTGCACTCCTCTGGGCTTCTAGAGCACGCCTCTTGCCTGTCTCTCCGGATCAGTGTGCCCTTCCCTCCAGATCTCAGGCTCCGCACTGCTGATTCTCTGCCCACCCAAGTTTTTGTGTCCCCCAACTCTGAGTCAGTGTACCCCCATACCTGGCATTCCCTCTAAGCCTCTGTCCCTCTCTTGCTCTGTCTGTCCCTCCTCTCTCTGGGCCTCTCTCTCTCTCTGAGTGTCTGTTCTCCGCCCCCCCCCGCCCCTCCCCGCCCCCCCCACCCCCACCCCCACCCTTCTCTGCCCCCTCCTCTGGGTCTCCCAGTCTGGCCCAGCCTGTGGCCCCGCCTCCCTTCTGGCGTCTCTGACTCTCTCCGCCTCCCCAGACTTTGCCCCGCCCCAAGGCTGGCTGGGGCTCTGCGGATCCGGTTTGTCCAGGGCGGGTCGGGAACCCGGTGCTGGGGATGTGGGGAGCTGAGTAGGTCCCGCGGCGGCAGCAGCATGGTGGGGCCGGAGAAGGAGCAGGTACTGCAGCCCACGCCCGCGTCTGGGGGCAGCGGGAGCCGGGGGCTTGGCCTCCTGTTTCCCAGATTCTTGGGACACCCAGATTCGTGAGTCAGACGAAGGAGGGGGGCTGAGAGGCCCGGTCTCCTGGGGGCGGGAGGAGGTGGGGCTGGGGAGGTCGAGACCCGGAGTTTGGGAGAGGAGTGCACTGTGGCCCCCACTTCGGACTTCGGGGTCTCAGGGTAGCGCACCGGTGGGAGACTCCCCGTGTTCCCTGCTGTGAAGCGGGATCCCCACCCTCCTGTTCCTGTCCCCAGAGCTGGATCCCCAAGATCTTCAAGAAGAAGACATGCACGGCGTTCATCGTCGACCCCACAGATGAGGGGTGAGGAGTTGGGTCCGGATCCACCCAAGAGGGTCCCGGCCGCTGGCCCCGCCCACGGCAAACCCGCCCCGCCCCGCCCCTCCCCTGTCTTGGTCACTGCGGACTCCCCAAGGGCGTTCCCGGGGAGGTCCCCAAGGCAGCCGCCGGGGTGGGTGGGTCTGTGCAGACACTTCCAACTCCCAGTTCCCCACTCAGGTCAGCGTGAACCCCAGGGCGCCCCACCCCATGTCTTCCCTCCCCATGTCTCCTCTGTGCCTGTGTCCTTGTCACTTCTGTCCTTCTGCTTTGGTCCTCATTCATTCATTCATTCATCCATCCACTCATTCATCCGTCCTCTCATTCATCCATGAAAGCCACAAACCAACGCGGTGCTCCTGAGGCAGCTTAATTTCAAGGCGCACAGGCCCTGCCTGGGCTCTGCCTTCACTTGGGGCGCACTGTGTGGCTTTGTGCAGATAACTCCACCTCTCTGGGCCTCTGCTGTCCCGGCTTCCAAGCAGGCCTTACCCCTGGGGTTATGGTGAGACTTAAACAAGTTAATGCTTGTGAGGATTCTGAGACAGCCCGACACTGCAGCACTGCATTAAGACACTGCGTTAATTTGCAGTTCCCACTGGAAGCTAGCAATTACCCCGTTAGCCCAGGGGATACCCCTAGGGCCAGGAGCGTCTGTTTGCCACTTTGGGGCAGCTCTGGGCCTTCCACGGTGGTTGTCTCTCCCGGGCGTTCTGGCTTTTGAGTTCTCAAAGCAATCTTTTGGGCGTGGGAAATGGTCAACTTTCCTAATTTAGTGTGTGTTAGCCACATATTCTGTATCAGTGCCGTGCTTGCGTTTGTGTTAAATAAACAGAGCTGCATTTATTGGGGGGAGTGCGCAGAACCTTTTTACTGAGGGGAGCCTGGACCAGAAAGCTCGGGCAACTCCAATCTGGTGCGCTGAGGACAGTTTTAAGGCATGGAGATGAGAACTGCCAGGGACGGCCCGGGCCTGAGGGCGGTGAGAGAAGCTCTGGCCTAGCTGGGCCAGGTTGGGCTAAGGCCGTCACTAATGGCTTCGGGAGGACGGACCAGTGAGGTGACAGCTGAAGGTGACTTTTGAAGCTGCAGTTTGACAGTTGAAGGAAAGTGCCCATGGGCGGGACAGCATGTGGGAATTGCTTCCTGACCATGAAGCCCTGACTTGAAAATGGGGTGAAGTTCAGGGTGCAAAGAGCACTGTCGGGAGGAGACAGGGCCAGTCCTCTGAGGGTCTCACGTATTACCCAGAGGGGCTGGGACCTTGGGCTGCTGGCGAGGGGGTGGCTCTGGCAGTGGAAAGACCCTCTGGGGCCTGCATGAGGGAAAGCCAGGAAGGAAGCGGGTATGGGTGTGGGTGAGAGGGAGGCGCTGCGCCAGGGCAGGGCTAGGATGCAGACTGGAGAAGAGGGGTCCAGGCAAAGATGCGGGGAGCACCAGGCTGTGTGGCGGCAAAGGGAAGGGGGCAGGGAGGCTCTCCACAGCCATTCTGGGGGCTGGGACACAGTGGGGTTGTCCCGAGAGGAGGACCCCGTGAAGGTGAGCACGTTTGGGAAACGTTGCTGAGCCCCCTCGAGATTCTGTGTGTGGAGGGATGTGGATTTGGGGGGTCACCAAGGAGAGGGGGGTGTAGGAGCCAGGGCTGATTGGAGAGTCGAGTCTGGAGCTTCCATCCAGGCTTCGAGAAGCGCTGATGACGAGGCTGTGGCAGTAGGTCAGATGTCACAGGGGAATGTGGGACCAGGGGAGCTACGAACCCGCTGTTCTGTGGGCTGTTTTTTGGCATGCCAGAGTATTTTTTTTTAAGATTTATTTATTTATGCATACAAGCACTGGGGTACAGGCCAGAGTCACAGGAGGTGAGAGGATTCACCACAGAGCAGGGAGCAGAACAGGCAGATCAATGGAAGTACACTGCTGAGGGGAGCAGCGGGCACAGCAGGAGAGGTCTGCCGTGCCATGTGGGTCCCCTCCCTGGCTGGCAGCAGGGATCGAACTCGTGCTGCAGTGGCTGCGGTTCGCTTCACAGTGCGTTGCTTAACCCACTGCGCCACCAGGGAGGCCCCATGCCAAAGTATTTTTAAGACCCGACTGACTGCCTCAAGACGCAGCCTCCACTGCACCACCTCGTTCCCACTGAGGCTCCTTCTCTGGAAGTCACCTGCCTGGCCGCTGGAGTTCGAGACCTGTGTAGGGAAGCCACAGGGGGCGCCCTCTGGGGGGACACCTCCCTGGGGAGGTGCAGAGAAGCGTCCTGCAGATGAGGCAGGGGCAGTGCGGTAGGTCAGGGACTAGAGGGAGGCCAGGGCCGGGGTAGAAGAAAGATCTTAGGTCACAGCCACTTTGACAAAGTCAGGCCGACCTAACGGAGCCGCTGCGCGTGCGCCGTGCGGTGACTGCTGCTCCTCGGGGCAACTCCAGTGTCGGTGGCCGCACTGAGGACAGGTGGGAGGCGAGAAGCTCGGGGTTGTCTGCTTCCGTTGTCCACCAGAACTCTCCTGATGGGGGGATGGTCCTGGACACAGGTGGCTCCTAAGCTGTTAAAATTTGACCCGAGCACCGAGGAACAGATTTCGGTTTAATTTATTACACCTCACAGGCCCTCGCGTGGCTGGGGGCCGCCAGACCGCAGTGTGCAGGCGGTGACGCAGCCCATGGGGTTCTGCCAGGAAGGGCTTCTGGGAGTTCGGGGGCAGGAATGAGCGGGCCCAGGGAGGGGGGTGAATCGAGCGAAAGGTTTAAGAGGGTAAACTGAGGCAAGCCTGGAAGCAGACCCAGAAAGGCGGTGGGCCGTGTTCTTGCTCTGGCGGAGCTGGACCAAGCGTGTTGGGTCCGGCCGTGCGTGCAGGGTGAGCGCGCTTCGTGTCTCGGCCTCTGCCAGTCCTGGACCACAAGTCTGTCGTCGCGGGCCCTTAAATCGCAGCTCGTTTCATTCACGTCAGGGCGGGTTCTCCCTGCTGTCTGAACACTTTCTGGAACCAGAGGCCAAATTGATTTCAGATACATTTTCAAACAAACCCCTCATTCTTCAAACCTGTTTTGCCGGATCTTTATTTTTATTTATTTATTTTTTTAAAAGATTTATTTATTTATGCACACAAGAGCTGGGGCACAGGCCAGAGTCGTGGGAGGTGAGAGGATTCACCAGAGCCGGGAGCAGAACAGGCAGACTGACTGAAACACACTGCTGAGGGGAGCAGCGGGTGAGGCAGGAGAGGTCTGCTGTGCCATGTGGGTCCCAGGCAGGAGAGGTCTGCTGTGCCATGTGGGTCCCCTCTCTGGCCGGCAGCAGGGATCGAACTCGTGCTGCAGTGGCTGCGGTTTGCTTCATAGTGCGTTGCTTCACCCACTGCGCCACCAGGGAGGCCCTTGCTGGATCTTTAAAACTCAGAGACCAGTCAACATTTATATGGCTACTGGTCCGTGTCTTTGGGGGGGTTCTTGCGGGGCCGAGGGTCTGTGCGTTGGATCACGGGAAAATCTAAAAGCAAATAAAGGTGTTTGTTCCTTTTATCTGCCTGTGGTTGCCGGCCCCTGTCCAAAGAAAGAGTAACAGAGGGTCAGTGGGGAGAGACTGGCACCCAGCTGACAGTCTTCGAACTGAAAAAGGAGCGACTTTCTCACTGTGTTAGTCCGGGTTATTTAAAGCGCCAGGGTGGCCTTCCTGGAGCACAGGTTCCCGGCCTGGACCTGGCCCGCCATGTGGGCCGCATCTCAGCAACATCAGGTTATTCCCTTGGCTCCGCAGAGCTCTGGAAGGCTGTGATGTGACTGGCTTTTCGCTTGAGGAGGAACTTTTGGCTCAGAGAGGTGAAGACACTTGCCCTGAGTCACACAGCTGCCTCAGTTTTCAGCCTGTGCTCGCTCTCCAAATCGCTTTTACGTTTCCTTTTCGTGGTGACTAGCTTAGACTGGGGGCCACAGGACACCCCCTCCCGTGCCTGCCAACTCGGGTTGCCTTGAGTCACGGTGCCGCTTCTCGGGTAGGTGACTGGCATGGCCCCCCGCCTGGGTCTGCCCCTCAGGCTGGTGGGAGCCGGGCAAGAGCGGCACCAGGGTCAGCGGGGGCTGCCCGGGCGTGTGCATGAGCAGGGCTGCTTCTCCGCAGGCCGGGGGTCGGTGGGGATGCCCCTGGGGTTCATGCTCCCCCTCCTCCCCAGAGGGACCTTGTGCCAGTGCGGGCATCCCCGGAGCACCCACCTGGCAGTGGCTGTGGAGGACGCCTTTGGGGCAGCAGTGGTGACCCAGTGGGACAGTGACCAGCACACCACGGAGAAGCCCACCGACGCCTATGGGGACGTGGACTTCATGGGCACCAGCCGGAAGCCCAGCAATGTGAGGCCCGCACGGCTGCAGGGCCGGGGTGCGAGGGGGCTGCAGGCCTCGGGCTCCAGAGCCAGGGGCCGGCGGCCAGCTGAACACTGTCTCGCCGTTTGCCCTTCCCTGTCTCCATCTTTCCCTGTCTTTGTCCCTTCACCCCGTCTGTCTTCGCCCTCTGGTTTCTGTCCCCCCTCTGGTCTCTGTCCCCCTCTGGTCTCTGTCCCCCCTCTGGTCTCTGTCCCCCTCTGGTCTCTGTCCCCCTCTGGTCTCTGTCCCCCCTCTGGTCTCTGTCCCCCTCTGGTCTCTGTCCCCCCTCTGGTCTCTGTCCCCCTCTGGTCTGTGTCCCCCTCTGGTCTCTGTCCCCCTCTGGTCTCTGTTCCGCCCTCCCTGGTCGCTGCCCCCCGACGTCCCCTCCTGTGTGTCCACAGTTCCTCCGGCTGTCTGACCGCACGGATCCAGCCACAGTTTATAACCTGCTCGCACACACGTGGGGCTTCCGGGCCCCGAACCTGGTGGTGTCCGTGCTGGGCGGGCCGGGGGGCCCCGTCCTCCAGACCTGGCTTCAGGACCTGCTGCGACGCGGGCTGGTGCGGGCCGCCCAGAGCACAGGTGACGGGTGGGCCGTGCCCGGGCCGGCGGTGCCACCTCCCGCCCCTCGGCGGCCTCTCCGGCCCGGTGGGTGGGCTTCTGCCACAGCCCCCGCCCACAGTCCTCTCCCATCCCTGTCTCTGTAGGGGCCTGGATTGTCACCGGGGGGCTGCACACGGGCATCGGCCGCCACGTGGGCGTGGCTGTGCGGGACCACCAGATGGCCAGCACCGGGGGCACCAAGGTGGTGGCCATGGGTGTGGCCCCCTGGGGCGTGGTTCGGAATAGAGACTCCCTGACCAACTCCAAGGTAGGAGCCAGGCTCTTGGGAAAGGAGGGGCCGGGGTCTGAGGGAGGGGCGGGGGGCCTGGACTCTGGGTCTGAGGGAGGGGCCGGGGGTCTGGACTCTGGGTCTGAGGGAGGGGCCGGAGGTCTGGACTCTGGGTCTGAGGGAGGGGCCGGGGCCTGGACCTGGGTCTGAGGGAGGGGGCTGGACAGAGAGGTTTGGGCCCAATCTCCAGACCCTGGAGACTGAGCGCAGGTATGGTCCTCCCGTTCCTGATGGAAAACCCTCCTGGGCTGGCCCCTTGCCCCCCAGGGCTCCTTCCCCGCGAGGTACAGGTGGAGAGGGGACCCCGAAGATGGTGTGCAGTTCCCCCTGGACTACAACTACTCGGCCTTCCTGCTGGTGGACGACGGCACGCATGGCCGCCTGGGGGGCGAGAACCGCTTCCGCCTGCGCTTTGAGTCCCACGTGGCCCAGCAGAAGACGGGCGTGGCGGGTGAGTGGGTGCGGGGCACAGCCTCCGCTCTGGCCCTCAGTCTGGTCCGAGGCAGCTTTTCAGGTGAGGAAGATTCTTACAGGCAAGCCCCTTCCCCCATCAGCGACACAGCAGCACAAGTTCGAGCCCCCGCCAGGGAGGGGACCCACGTGGCGCAGCAGACCTCTCCTGCCTCGCCCGCTGCTCCCCTCAGCAGTGTGTTTCAGTCAGTCTGCCTGTTCTGTTCCCCTGCTCTGTCTCTGGTGGATCCTTTCACCGCCCTGGACTCTGGCCTGTACCTCAGCTCTTGTGTGCATAAATAGATAAATCTTTTAAAAAATAAAATAAAAAGATAAATTAGAAGCTATGTAGGTGGAAAACATGAACCCATAGCTGCTTCTTTGTAAACATGTTCCACTGTGGAAAAAGCATCCACTTAATTCATAAGCTTTACTCTTTTGGGGGGCAACTTTTTTCTTCTTTTTTGGCAGTGTTAATCTTAGTTTTTTTTTTTTTAAAGATTTATTTATTTATGCATACAAGCACTGGGGTACAGGCCAGAGGTGTGGGGGGTGAGAGGATTCACCACAGAGAGCAGGG
>JAGFMF010011469.1:605716-623531 GCA_019455555.1 Galemys pyrenaicus
GCCTGTTCTGCTCCCAGCTCTCTGTGGTGAATCCTCTCACCCCCACCCCACACCTCTGGCCTGTACCCCAGTGCTTGTATGCATAAATAAATAAATCTTAAAAAAAAATCTTTTATTTTCAACTCAAGATAATATGTTGAGGTTTCTCTTCTTCCTCTGTCCTTCCTTTCTTCCTTCCCTTCCGCCCTCCCTTCCTTTCATTTTAAATAAAGTGCAGACACTTAGTGCACCGTCTTTGGAGCAGGGCAGCTAGATCTCTGTGGACAGTCGGGTGAGGAAGTACCTGGACAGCTGAGTGATGTGAGCGCCTCCTCTTCTGCATGCTGCTAGGGATGCCGCAGAGCAGCTCGGGTGAATAATTTATTCAGGCAGCAAGATAAGAGAGTTTTGCAGAACGCTGTGCTCCTGTTGATCTCTTGTGCTTTGTATTAAGTGTCTTTTTTTTTTTTTAAAGATTTTTTAAATTTATTTATGCATACAAGCACTGGGGCACAGGCCAGAGGTGTGGGGGGTGAGAGGATTCACCACAGAGAGCGGGGAGCAGAACAGGCAGATCAACCGAAGTACACTGCTGAGGGGAGCAGCGGGCACAGCAGGAGAAGTCTGCTGCGCCATGTGGGTCCCCTCCCCAGCCGGCAGCAGGGATCGAACTCGTGCTGCAGTGGCTGCGGTTTGCCTCACAGTGTGTTGTTTAACCTACTGCACCGCCAGGGAGGGCCCAAGTTGGGCATCTTTTCATACCTAAGACCACATGTGCTGACATCAGTTGTCTTTTCATGTCCTGGCAAGGGAGGGGCCCCACATGGCGCAGCAGGCCTCTCCCGCCTCGCCCGCTGCTGCCCTCAGCAGTGTATTTCAGTACATCTGCCTGTTCTGTTCCCCACTCTGTCTCTGGTGGATCCTCTCACTCCCCGCGCCTCTGGCCTGTGCCCCAGCTCTTGTATGTAGAAATAAGTAAAAATCTTAAAAAAATATGTCTTTTCCTGCCTTGAGCACAGGAAGCTGTTCTGTACTTTCTTCTTAGGGTTTCAGTGTTTTGCTTTTTATTCCAGGTTTTCAGTCTATCCAGAGTTTAAATGCATAATGATGCAACACAGATATAATTTTAATTTCCCCATAGTGCTTGCTGATGTCACTGCCATTTCACTTCTCGCTGTGAACTATGTTATCCTTCAGCGTGCCGCATTTTGGGTTGCTTTGTCTTCCGCTTACTGATTGGCTGGAACTCTCTACCTTTGTTTGGCCTTTTACAGTTGGAGAAATATTTTGGTACTTTTCCCAAACTGACTGTGGGGGGGTCTCCCCACTTTTTGCTCAGGCCGTCGTTCCCCCAGCCAGGGCCTAAGGGTGCCAGCCTACACGGCCCAACTCGGCAACTGAACAACTCTGAATAAATCGAAGGGCCCGGGTTCCAGGCCCAGGGGGCCGCAGCCTCACCTGCACCTGGTGTTGGGAAGTCCAGCGTTTTCCTTTGCACCCTGTCACCCATGAGTGAGCCCTGCGTGTCTCCCCACACCCCAGGCTGACCCCGGGCCTGTATGACCTGGGCCGCACTGTTCTCTGCCTCGACTTCATGGTGTTCACTTTGCGGCTGCTGCACATCTTCACCGTCAACAAACAGCTGGGGCCCAAGATCGTCATCGTGAACAAGATGGTGAGGGAAAGGGGCAGGCTGTCCTGACAGGTGGGCGCAGGCTCAGGGTAGGGGCGGCACTAGAACAGGGAGGGCGGGGCCAGAGCAGGGTGGGTGGGGCCAGAGCAGGGAGGGCGGGGCCTAGTAGGGCGGGGCCAGGTGCCTCTCATCTTCCTGTCCTGCAGATGAAGGACGTCTTCTTCTTCCTCTTCTTCCTCGGCGTGTGGCTGGTCGCCTATGGGGTGGCCACCGAGGGACTCCTCAGGCCCCGCGACCGTGAGCTTCCGAGCATCCTGCGCCGCGTCTTCTACCGGCCCTACCTGCAAATCTTCGGGCAGATACCCCAGCAGGAGATGGACGGTGAGGAGGAGGCACCAGATGCGCCGGGCCCTCTGCAGCCTCCGGTCCCCGGGCCGCTCCCTCGGGCTTCTGTCTTCTGTCTCGGCCTCTAGTCTGTGCTTCCCCACGCCCTCTGCCTTCTGTCTTCCCAGGCTCTGTCCCGGCCCCACCTGAGTGTCTCCCTTCACAGTGGTGTTCATGGAGCACGCCAACTGCTCGTCCGACCACGGCTTCTGGGCGCGCCCGGAGGGGGCCCAGGCCGGCTCCTGTGTCTCGCTCTACGCCAACTGGCTGGTGGTGCTGCTCCTCATCGTCTTCCTGCTGGTGGCCAACATCCTGCTGCTCAACTTGCTCATCGCCATGTTCAGGTGAGGCGGCGCGGCGGCTCTCGCCTCCCAGCCTGACCTGACTCCCAGGTGGCCGGCCGTGACCTCACCTCAGCATGCGCCTCAAACCCAGGCTGCCGGTCTACCCCTAGTCCCTGACCTTGGTCCCCAGACGCGGCCAGGCTCTGCTCCTGCCACGACTTTGGGCTCTGATGGTCTCCGGGGACTTTTTACAATTATGACAAAATACAAATAACACAAAATTGGCCCTTTGGGCTATCTTGAAGTGTAGGAGGTAGTGACGGTAATTACATGCAGCATGTCGCACAGCCCTCAGCCCCGCACACCGTTTGCGTCACCCCAAGCAGAAAGAACGGACCATTCGAGAACTCCCTGTTCTTCCCTCACCCAACTCCTGGCACCTCGCGTCTGCTTTCTGTCTGCCCGAAGGCGCCTATTCCCGAAGCTTCTTCTAAGTTGAACCATATAATGCCTGTCCTTTGTCCGGCTTCTTTGACTTGTCAGCCTCACGCTTTCAGTGCTCACGCGTGTCGTCACTTCCTTCCTGTGTCAGAACTTCCTCGTGATGGCTGAGTAGCACCCTGTCCTGAGCAGGCCACAGTCTGTTCTCTGCTCGTCCTCGAGGAAACGCAGGCCGCGTGCCTCTCCGGTGACTGTGCCCGAGGCGGCCGTGAATGCTGTGTGCCCGCATCTCTTTGCGTGTCTGTTTTTATTTCTTTGGGGTTTATTTCTAGAACTGGAATTGCTGGGTCGGATGGTAATGAATTTAATGTTTAACCTTCTGTAGAACCTGCCAAAGTGCTTTTTACAGCAGCTGCACCATTTGGCATTCCCAGTAGTGATCTACGAGGATTCCAGTTTCTCCACATCCTGGCCAGCCATTGTTGTTTTCCTTTTTAAAACATGGCCATCTTAGTGGGTGTGAACTGGTATGTCATTGTGGTTTTCATTTGTAGTTCCCTAATGACAAACGGCACTGGGCCTCTTTCTTTCTTTCTTTCTTTCTTTCTTTCTTTTTGTTTTATTATTTATTTAATTTATGCACACAAGAACTGGGGTACAGACCAGATGTGCGGGAGTAAGAGAGGAGTCACCAGAGACAGAGTGGGGAACAGAACAGGCAGATTGACTGGAACACACTGCTGAGGGGAGCAGCGGGCGAGGCAGGAGAGGTCTGCTGCGCCATGTGGGCCCCTCCCTGGCCGGCAGCAGGGATCGAACTCGTGCTGCTGTGACTGTCATTTGCTTCATAGCGCGTTCCTTATCCACTGCGCCACCAGGGAGGCCCCTGGGCCTCTCTCTGTGTGCTTGTTGTCCATTTGTGCCTCTTCTTTGGAAAAATATCTATTCATGTCCTTTGCCCTTGTTTTTTTCTAAGTTGGATGCATGGTCTGCTTGTTGTATTAGCGCTCTTTATATTTTTTGTATATTAAACTTCTATCACCTGTATGATTTGCAAAATTTTTCTGCCATCCTGCTGATTCTTTCCCTTTGCTTGATAATATTCTCTGGTGCACAGATATTTTTTTTTTTTCAGTTTTGTACCTTTATTTGTTAATCAGTGATTAGTTCTCATCCACATTGACTGTTTGCAGATTTTTGAAAGTTGTGACAGGCACATAGGTAACCAAAGTATACAGCTTGTTTGGTGAATCTTCATCCTCATTACGTTTCCTGGACAACCGCACACGGATACGATAGGGGATATTCCTTATTCCCTTGGCCCAGACAGCTTTGTTGAGCCTGGTGTCGATGCGCACATCCGGAGTGCCCATTTCCTTCATTGCAAATTTCCGGATTTCTTTTAGTGCTCTGGGGCACGCTTCTTGAAGCCAACTCCATGGATGCGCTGTGGATGTTGATGGTGCATTCTCTGGTAACTCCCTCGTTGATGGCAGAACGGCCCTTCTTCTTCTGGCCGCCCTTCTTTGCGGGAGCCATTCTGCCGGGCTCGAACGAGAAAGGACGTGCACAGATATTTTAAATTGGGAAGAAGTCCAGTTTGTTTTCCCTTTGGTGGTACTCTTATAGCTAACGACTCGTCTCCAAGTCCAAGCTCGTGAACATTTATTTACTCTTCTGTCTTATGAATTTAGCTCTTCTATTCAGAATGTTGCTCCATTCCAACTTTACTCTTGTATGTGGTGTCAGGAAAGGTCCAACTTCATTCTTTTTGCATATGGAGACCCAGTTTTTCAAGGCCTCTTTGTGAAGATGCAGTTTCCCCTCATTAAGTGGGCTTGGCGTCTTGGTTAAAAGCCAGGTGGTCATTGTATTAGTTCCCCAGGATGTCCCTAACAAAATGCCAAAAAGTGGGTGATTTTGAATCACAGCTGTATTCTCCCACAGTTCTGGAAACTAGATGTCCAGAATGAATTTATGGCCAGGCGTGATTGCTTCTGCGGGCTGTTCCCAGCGTCTCTCCTGCCTCGGAGGCTTCCGGTAGTCCTTGGTTTGTCATTCATCACTGCCAGCTCCGCCTTCATCTTCCCCTGCTCCTCCATGTGCACGTCCGAGTGCAAATTCCCGGCTGTACAGCGACGCGCCAGGCTGGGCGAGGAGCAAACCAGTGCCCGCTTTAGCTCGGTCACCTCTGGGAAGATCCTATTTCCAAATAAGGCCTCATTTGTACTAATGGTTAGAACCTTGACTTACCTTTTTTGAGGGGGGCAGAGCTGAGCCCATAACACCCACAGGTGCTAGGTTCACTTCTGGACTCTGCTCCCGCCCTTGCGTGCTGTGTCCGCTTGTGCCGGTACCGTAGCGTCTTGTTTGGGTGGCAAATTTTGAAACTGGAAAATTGAGTTCTCCAATTTGTTCTTCTTCAAGATTATTTTGGTTATCCCATAGGAATTTGGGGGGCCGCTTCTCCGTTTCTACAAGAGTTGTTTGAAACATTGACAGGGACAGGGTCGGGTCTGTGGGTTGCTTTGGGCAAGACTGACATCTTAATGACATTAACTGTGTTCGTGGATACATAATGTATTTCCATTTATTAGGACTTTGCAGTTTCTCTCAGCATTGTTTTATAATTTCAGTGAATAAGTCATTTACCTTGTTGGCTAAATTATTCCTGGGTCCCTTTTTCTTTTTTAAAGATTTATTTATTTATACACACAAGAGCTGGGGGACAGGCCAGAGTCCAGGGCGGTGAGAGGACTCCCCAGAGACAGAGTGGGGAGCAGAACAGGCAGACTGACTGAAACACACTGCTGAGGGGAGCAGCGGGTGAGGCAGGAGAGGTCTGCTGCGCCATGTGGGTCCCCTCCCTGGCCGGCAGCAGGGATCGAACTCGTGCTGCAGTGGCTGCGGTTTGCTTCATAGTGCGTTGCTTAACCCACTGCGCCACCAGGGAGGCCCCCTTTTTCTTTTAGATTCTGTTAGAAGTGGACTTGCTTTCATAACTCCTCCCTCCCCATTTTTTCTGATTGTTCATTACGGGCATATAGAAACACAACTGATTTTGTTGGCTGATTTTGTGTTGTGCAATTTTTCTTACTCCATTTATAAGCTCTGGCAGCTTTCTTGGGATTCTCTGGCATTTTCTATGTATAGGATTGTGTCATCTCTGAGTACAGGTAGTTTTACTCTTTCTGGTCCGATTTGGATGCCTTTTATTTCTTTCCCTTGTTCAGTTGCTCTGGCTAGAACTTCTAGTACTCGATGAACGGTAGTGGTGAAAGTGCCTGGGAGGTGTCTGTCTCCTTGTCTGGCTGCTGGTCTTGGGGGAAGCTTTTGATTTTTCATCGAGTGTGATGCTACCTGCGTGTTCTTCACAAATGCCTTTTGTCACGTGGAGGGATGTCCTTCTAGCCCTGCTTTTCTGAGATTTGGGGTTTTCTAAGCATGAAAGGGTGTTTCGTTTTGTCAGACGGCTCTTGGTGTCGCCTGAGTGGGTTATGTGGCTTTTCCCTTTGCTTTATTAAATCTCATTGATCTTTATATGTTGAACCGCCCTTGCATCCCTGGGCTACACCCACCTGGTCGTGGTGGATGATCCTCCTAACATGCAGCTGAGTCAGGCTCCCTAGTGTTTTGTTGAGGATTTTTGCCCGGATGTTCATACAGGATATTGGTTGGCTGTTTCCTTTTCTTGTGGCATCTGTATCTTTGATATCATGGCACCGCGGGCCTCCAGGAACGATTCAGGAAACGGTCTTTCAGTTTAGGGGAAGAATTTGAGAAGGGTTGATGTTTATTCTTCCTGGTTTTCTTGGTTTTTCCTGTTTTTTTTTTTTTAAAGATTTATTTATTTATGCACACAAGAGCTCTGGGGTACAGGCCAGAGGTGTGTGTGGGGGGAGAGGATTCGCCAGAGACAGAGTGGGGAGCAGAACAGGGAAATCAACTGAAACACACTGCTGAGGGGAGCAGTGGGCGAGGCAGGAGAGGTCTGCTGTGCCATGTGGGTCTCCTCCCCGGCCGGCAGCAGGGATTGAACCTGTGGCTGCTGTGGCTGCGGTTTGCTTCATAGTGTGTTGCTTAACCCATTACGCCACTAGGGAGGCCCTTATTGGGACATTTTTTGATGGATCTATTTGTTGCAGGTCTTTTGAGATTTTCTATTTTTTCTTGAGTCAGTTCAGGTAATTTGTGTTTCTAGGATTTTGGCCCTTTTACCTGGGTTATCTTATTTGTTGGAATATACTTGATAGTGTTCTCTTATAACCCTTTTTGTTTCTGTAGGGTATTATAGTATGCCTCCATCCCCAAGTCCAATTTTAGTAATCTGTGCCCAGGCTGATTTTTGTGCCAGACTCAAATGTCTGCCTAACTGAAGAGACTTCCCCAATTTGACCTCTGACCCTCGGCCAACTCGATTTCGAGCCACAAATAGTGTGACTCTATTGGTCCTGACCGCAGTCTGCTGCTTGTAACTTCAAATAGCTACTGCCTGATCGCTAACTTTGAACCCCTGGCCCTGACCCCTGTGACTCCCGGTGACCCTTCACCTCTGCTCTCCACAGCGACACCTTCAGCAAAGTTCAAGGGAACAGCGACCTCTACTGGAAGGCACAGCGCTACAGCCTCATCCGGGAGTATCACTCTCGGCCCGCACTGGCCCCGCCCCTCATCTTCATCTCTCACGTGCGCCTCCTCATCAAGCACTTTCGGAGGAGACGGCACAACACACCGTCTTCCCCCGCCATCCAGCATTTTCGTGAGAGCTGGGTTTGACCTAAAAAAGATAAACGGGGGAGGCAGGAACTGGAGGGAGAGGAGAAGCTGGGCGAGGCCCATGAGGGCTGGTGGGCGGGGCTGAGGCTGCCAGGCTGGGGCGTGGCTTAGGGTTGCGCGGGGGCGTGGCCCAGGGGGCGGGTCTCTGACCTGACCCCGCCCTGCAGGGGTTTACCTCTCCAAGGGCCTCGAGCGCAAACTGCTGACTTGGGAATCGGTGCAGAAGGAGAATTTTCTGCTGGCCCGTGCGCGGGACAATCGGGAAAGTGACTCTGAACGTCTCAAGCGCACCTCGCAAAAGTGAGGGCGGGTTCTGCCTGGGCCCTGCGGGATCTCAGGACCTGAGTTGAGCGCCTGGGCTAGCAAAGTGGGGCGGGACCCTGGCAAGAAGGTGGAGCTCCAGGGACAGGGGCTTCTCAGGTGGGCGGGGCTGGCGGGCTGCTGTCCCCGCCCTCATGTCCTTGGTCCCCAGGGTGGACACGGCCTTGAAGCATCTGAAGCAGATCCGCGAGTATGAGCATCGTCTGAAGGGACTGGAACTGGAGGTGAGGATGTTGGGCCAGGCTGGGGAAAGGTGGCCAGTGGCGGGCCGGGGTCCCTGATTTTCCTCCGCCCCCCCAGGTCCAGCACTGCAGCCGCGTCCTGGGCTGGGTGGCCGATGCCCTGAGCCGCTCTGCACTGCTGCCCCCAGGAGGGCCGCCGCCCCCCTCCCCACGCGGGCCCAGAGGTCAGTGTGGAGGGACACCCTGTGGTGTCAGCTGCCTCTGTCACCAGCTGCCTGTGTCTGAGCTTTCCGGGGTCCATGTGTCTGTGTCTCCGCTTGTTTTCCCGCTTGGAAACCGCCCCTTCTTCGGGCCCAGCGTCTCTCCCTTGCTCTCCTTCGAGCTTGTCATGCTTTCCCCCCTTTGCCAGTCACCCTTTTTTTCCACCCCCCTTTTCCTCCCCTTTACCTGTTCTCTCTTCCCCAGATTGAGCCCTATGGGCGACTTCAAGGAATAGCCCCTGTAGGGGTTTTGCTGCAGAGTACGACCTGCCCTGGGGGCTTTGACCTTGAGATGGGCCGTGCCCCCACCGCGGGCAGAGCCGTCCCTGTGAACCGCTGCAGCGCACACTCCTTCAGCACCAGCCCTGCCAGGGGGATCCGCCTCGAGCCCCACACCGGGCCTGAGGGCCCTGCCACAGCCCGCGGTGCAGTTGCAGGGCCCCTGGGGTGGGAGACGCACCGACCCGCAGACCCCACTCACAGCTCCCCACACTGGGGAGATAAAGCCTTTTCACAAGAGCTGGGTGCTTGATTCTTGGGGACTAGTGGGTGTATCAGGTGCCCTGGGGTCCTGGTTGATTTGCTGCTGTACCTCCCGTATCACTAGTCTCTCCTCCCGGCCCACTCTTCTGCCTGACTCAGCCCCAGCACCTCTTGTCCGCTCTATTTTGAATGCTCTCAGTTCAGTGGGAGAAGATCCTCAACCATGTGCACCCCACCCCCCAGTTTCTACTGTCTAGTGGAAAAACAACATGGGATAATAAGCAAATTATCCCCTGGAGTTGGGGTGGGCGCGTGTACATCTGCGTTGGCAATAGGGGAACGGATGATGCACGTTTGAGCAGATAACTGCGTATGTGTCCTTAAAGAGTCTAATTAGTGGGAAGTTGCAGGCCACATACACATGGGAGGGAGGCAGATATGCCCCCTTCTGCGTGCAGTTTAACTAAACAACCCATAACAAACGAAGCTGGTAATGACTGGGTGAACTGACAGCAGTTATTAGTTAAATAGCGAGGAGCCACTGACAGCAGACACAGCCGAACAGCAGAGCCCAAACATCCTCCCTCCAGCTGGAGGAATCCCCCTTTGGGTGCAGAGTCACCGTGGAACTTTGCCAAGTGCTGGGTGGCAACCAGATTTCTCTGGAAGATGCGGGATTCTCACTAGCCCAAGCAGGAACAATAGTGGCAGTGACAGGTGGTGACAATAATGGTGATAACGACAGCGACAGCGGGCAGTGTGGAGAGTGCAGTGTGCGTGTTAGGTCTGGCTTTGTGCAAAGTGCTTCACGCACAATCAGTGACTCCTCACGTCCACCATACCAGGGAGGTGGTGCTCGTGTTGTCTCCGTTTTGCAGGTAAGTGGCTCACAGAGGTCACACACCTAGAAAGTGGCTGCGTTTGAACAGAAATCTGGGCGATCTGGACCTAGAGCCTTTGTGAAGCTCTCCTCTGTTTCTAAATGTTAAGTGCCGCCAAGCCCCAGGAACTCGCTCCATGGCGGGCTGGTTCACGAAGCAGTTTCTCAGCTCCCAATCTGGCCTCCCCTTTGGGCTCTGCTTCTGGGACGCTGCGAGGCAACTTTGCCCGCTGCCTTTCTTTAGGCCCTGCCCGCAGGAGGCGCCGGGGAGCGAGCGGCCTGCGCCTGCAGGGCGAGGCGGGTACTTGCTCGGCTCCTGCGAGGCTCTGCCGGCAGGCGGCGCTAGAGCGCGCCCTGCGCCGGGAGGAAGCGGCAGGTGCTGCCCTTCGCTTCCACCATGGCGCCGCGCGGGGAGGACGCTTTCTCTGGTGGCTGCGGTGAGTTGCCGCTTCCAGCGTCCTCCGACCTCCCAGAGCCGGTTGAACCCCCCATTAACGCCCGCGGCGTTCTCGCAGCCCCCTTTCTAGTCGTTTTCCCTCCAGGGGCGCTTTGGGTTCTGATAACCTCCCCGCGGGGCTCCCCACCCCCGCCGCACCGGTCGGCGTTGCCTCCTGCGCTGACTCTTGCTCCGTCCTACTCCTGCCCCGGTTTTCTGAGCTCTGTTAACTGACCCGAGGCCCTCGGATGAAGTCACCTCTGAGGAAACACCCCCAAAACAGGCAAGCCCCAGCCCCGGGCGTAGAAAGCCCCCTGGGCGCGCCAGAGGGAGGATCGAACATCCGCCCGCGTCAGGTGGAGGCCACAGGTGCGGGTGCCGGAAAACAGCGCCTCGGCCTCTCCGGTGAAACGTGTATCCACTTGCTGGTAATTGGGGGAAGGGCGAGGTCGGGGTGGGCGACGCGGGCTCTGCCGGACTGCCCTCGAGACCCGGATGTTGCGTTCGAGGGGGCTGCCAACTAGGGGAGAGCCCGCGGGAGCGGGGCGCTGGCCTTGGGCCCTGACCCGCACTGTGGTCCCCTCTGCGGCCCCCCCAGCGGTGCCGAGTCCACACCCACACCGACCCTCGCTGTCTCCTTCCCCCACCCCTGCGGTTTCCTGCGTGAGTGGAGCGGCCCCCTGTGGGCTTGACGGCCGTCGCCCAGTGAGTAGTGATGTGAACATCTTGTCACGTAACCTGTTGGTCTTCGGAAGGAACAGCTATGCCAACTCCCCACTTTTTTATCGGGGTTTCTTTAGTGTACAAGGCTGTAGGTTCCAGGAGGGCCGTCTTACCCCAGCCACTCGCGGCACCCCTTACCGAGTATTCCCTCAGCGTCAGCCCCCTCCGCCCAGTCTAAGGGTTTGCTTCCCTTTCTGGCAAATGAATGGAATCATACAGTACCCGGCTTTCCCCTGGGTTTTCACCCTGCATAATTCCTCAGGTGCATCCATGTGTCGTAAATGGCAAAACTTCATATTTTTGATGGCTGAGTAGTATTCCAGTATGCACATGTGTGTCACATCTCCATCAGTGCACTTTATTTTTTCCCATTACTCTTTCGTATCTTCAGGCACAAACCCAGCACTGGGACTGCTGGATCACAGGGTAGTGCTGGTTTTAATTTTTTTTTTAGGGTCCTCCACGCCATTTTCCACAGTGGTGGCACTGTTTACATGGAGCAACTTTTTGTATCCTCCTCCACTACCTGCCTCCCAGCCAGGCAGCTGAGAGCAACTGAATCTTGAGTGAAGATAAGGAAGCCCTTGCTCCCCAAGTCACCCTAGAGAACCGCCTGGGTCCAGACAGGCGTTTCAGAGCTTAGGAAAAGCACTGTTGGCTCCACAGCCTCTAGCTGCAGAGCGGCCCAGCAGGGACCAGCCTTGGTGGCTCTTGAAGACACCATGTCCCACAGGTGGAAGTTTGGTTGCAGCAGATGCTATAGCCTTACTCACACCTGTCACACTCCCTGGCCCATGCTCCCCAAGGAGGAAAATGCACCTCAGTTCCACTGATAAGCTCATGGGGATCAGCTGCCTCGTCCCCGGCACCGGCATGCTGCTCCCTGGCTGGGCTCCCAGGGGTGCCAGCCTGTTGCACTGTCCAAGCTACGTGTCCGGCCTGGCTGTGTGCAGGACCCGGTCCTGGGCCAGCCTAGGCCTGTGGTGGGTGCCTGCCAGTACTTGGGGCTGTGCCCCCCGTGTCAGGGCTTCCTGCACCCCACCTTGTACAAAAGCAACCTTAAAGCTCTACATGACCGATTCAGCTGCAGCCCACCGGGCTGAGCTGGCGGTGATGCCTGGCCAACCTGGCTCTGCAGAGACGTTGGGGGGCTCCTGGGGGGGCCAGGCCACTACGTCGAGGGTGCGGGAAAAGCTACGCCCTCTGCTTCCATCCGTGTTGAGGCCAAGGAAACAAAGCAGGCTTCACGCCGCCACTACTGTCAGCTCTCCTGGTGGCCCCGCCGTGTGAGCGTCCAGTGGGGGTGTCTTCTCAACACCGGGTGGCTGCTGAGAGCACGAGATGCCCGAGGGCTGAGAAGGTAGGTGGGAGGGTTAGGGAGTGACTGCGAGCCAGGGCCTGGCTCAAGGTCATGAACTTAGTTAGGGCAGGGGGACGCCTTTGGGCAGGCAGGGGGTACCCTACTGTCGCAGATGATTCCCCTGGCTCCACAGAGCGGAGAGTTGGTGGCCGCCTCCCCGAGTCCAAGCACGAGATGCCCGGTGGCCGCCCTCCAGGTCGAGAAGGGGGTGACAGGCTGGGGTGGGTTTAGTGTGCTCGTGGGGGGGTCACACCCTGTCTAGGCCGAGGGGACCAGCTGCGCAAGCCCCCCAGTTTGTCTCCGGGACCTGTTCCCAGATTGGACTCCGGAGGGTGTGGGCGCCCGAGGCCGCTCCCTGAAGCCCATGGGATTCCCGGACCTGGCCTTAGGCCCAGTCCGCCCTGAGGGGCAGGCCCGCCTGGTGGGGGCTGGGCGGCCAAGAGGGCTCCTGCTTACTGGGAAGGCGGCCCCTGGCCTGCTGGTGCCCCACGTCCCACAGGGCGCCCCAGGAGTTGGTGTTTCCTGCAGTCTCCAATCCCAGAGCGAAGTCCGCGTCTCCCCTGGTCCTGGCCCAGGAAGGGTGAGGGCTCCAGGGGCCCCTTCTCCCCGGGATAAAACGAGGCCACTGGAGGCCTCTCCTTCCCGAGGGAACCGTTTATTCCTGTAGCAAAGTGGGCGCAGACGCTGCCTGGGTGGGAGGGGCGGCGTGGGGGTCACCAGGCGCCGCGGAAGGTCCTTGGGGGGCAGGTCCTTGGGGGGCGTCCTCTGACACTGGGGGGCTTGCCCTCCACCAGGGCAGGCTCAGGGTCCGCGACAGGAAGGAGGTGGCGGAGGCCAGGAGCGGCAGGCTGGACCAGGAGCTCTGGCTGGGGTGCGCCGAGGTCAGGCTAGACCGCCACAGCGTGTCCCGCGTGGGCGCGCTGGCCGGGGCCAGGCCGTGCGGGTGGAAGCTGCTTGTGCTCCTCCTGGCGCCCCTGGGCGCCCTGAGGCCGGCCTTGCCCAGGTGGCGCTTGGGCCACTGCAGGGTCTTGTGGGGCGCCAGCGGCAGCTTCTTGGCCGGGGACTTCTCGGGGCCCTCGGGCTCGTGGTCCTGGAGGTGCCACCAGCGGTACAGCGGGTGGGCCGGGATGGGCAGGAGCACGAGGACACTGAGGAAGCTGACCCAGTCCAGGGCGCTCTGCGGGTAGGGCCGCTCCACCTCCTGGCTCTGGGACAGGCGGGCAGAGGCGGTGCCAGCGGCTCAGTGCCAAGCGGACGCACTCCCAGGCGGGAGCGAGGCCCGGGCGGCGGAGCTCTGGCGCGGCAGGTGGGCGGGGTCTCACCGCGGTGCTGTTCCAGGCGGTGTAGCGCGGGTGCCCGAGCCGCCAGTGCAGGTGGAAGCAGCAGACGGCGAGCAGGGCCAGCAGCCCAGGCAGCGTCACGTAGCGCCACAGGAACTTGAACTGGGGCCACAGCAGGCGACCCAGCTCCCTGAACCGCTCGTGCCTGAGCCTGGGCAGGGGCAGGCAAGGGCGTCTGGGAGGGCTCCCCGCTGGCTGGCGGTCCCGGTGCCCGAGGCCAGGCGGGCTCTGCCGGCCCAGTTCTCGGCAGCCCACTCCTGCCGGCCTGCCTGGGTGGCGCCTGTGCCCGGGCGCCATCCCACCCTCGTCTCCCTGGAGGCCTGTGGCCCCGGGCGGGGGGAGGGGACCAACATGCCAGCCCCGCAGTCCTTGGAGGGCGCCCCCACCAACTGCCCTCAGACCACCCCCTCCCGCACCTCCGGGGCGGGGGCTCCCTGCCTAGAGGGGCGCTCGGCGTCACCTCTGCACCCCGTAGATCCAGGCCAGAGTCACGTTCTGCAAGGCCACGATGACGGCGAGGGCCAGGGGGACCAGGAGGTCGTCGAGCATGGCCATGATGTAGCTGCCCGTCTTGCTGGCGAAGGCGAGGCTGCCCAGGAAGCCGCCCAGGCAGATGACCACTGCGGCAGAGGCGGGTTTGGCCACGCAAGTCCCTGGAGGGCGCGGCCAGGGCCGGGGGCGCAGCAGGGTGGGGGCGTACCTGAGAGCAGCCTGGGGTTCTGCCTGAGGACGGGGCAGGCGTTCTGGAGGGGCAGGGCCATGCTGCCCAGGACGGTCACCACAGTGTTGAGCCCCAGGGCCACCAGGGCGAGGAAGAGGAGGATGGCCCAGCAGGGGGCCCCGGGGAGCACCGAGACGGCCTGGGAGAAGGCCACGAAGGCCAGGCCGGGGCCCCCCATGAACTGTGGGGGACAAGGGGGCTGAGGCTGCTGGCACGGACGGCGGGCGGTCGTGATGCGCGGTGGAGCCCTGGGCCTGTGCCCCCCGCTTTCCCAAGCACGCTCCCCAGGCCTCACCAACTTGGACCTCAGTCTCCCCTCTAGGAAGGAGTCCGGGGTCATGGGAGAGCCAGGGCCGCGCCGCGCTGGCCGAGAAGCCCCAGGGTTACTTGCTCGGGAGACGTGCCCGCGCTCCAGCCTCCCGGGAGGTGCCTTCCAGGGTCCACTTTGGGGGTGCCCGCCTGTCCCCAACACACCTTTCCTGTCTGCTGCTTGATGCTGCAGGCTGGGGAGCGGTGGATGATCTCGTGCTGGAGGCTGGGGGACAGGCTGCTGATCCAGTCCAGATAGTTCTCTGGGGGCTGCAGCTGGATGTGGGCGGGGGGCGAGACCGATGGGGGCAGCATCCCGGTGCTTATCAGCATCGTCAGATGCCGAACACTCCTGGAGGGAAGTGGAGGGGCAGGTGGGGACAGCCGGGGCGGTTCTGAGGGGCTCCTGCCACCTGATGCTGCCTCTCACCCCTCCCAGGGCCCTGGGCCAAGTGGGAGGAGGTGAAACAGGCAGCAGAGGGGGCCCAGCCCAGCAGAAGCATCATCGCCCCCCATCAGTCTGCCTTCTCTCTGAGGGCTGAGCCTCGGGTGCCAGCAGCTCCAGTTTCAGCCCCCACCTGTGCGCAGTGCTGCATGCTCCAGCCCAGGCTGCGCAGAGACCCCTGCTTTTTAGACATCTGGTTAAGCTCTTGCGGGGAAAGGTTTGGGGCCTGGTAACAAGTTGCTCATCGTATTAGGCTCCAACCTGGAAGCAGGTAATTCCTGAACCTCTGCCCCAGGGGCTCTCTGTCTGGACACCCACAAGAGAGGGGGCCGTGACCACACCCACAGACAGGGAGGGGCGGGCCAGGCTCTGAACTGGGAGCGCAGCCGTCTTCCCTCCTCCCTCAGCCAGCAGAGCCCTGGGAACCACAAAGATCCTCCCAACAGCTGTGACCACGACCCCCCTCCAAGGGAACATGGGGCGCGCCCACTTTGCCTCCTGAGACCTGGCGGCAGGTTAGGTCAGGGCTAGGCCAGGAATCCGTGTCCCAGGCCAGTCAGGCAGGGCCAGCTCTACGTCCCACCCCAGCATGAAGCCGCTCCAGAAGACGGACCTTCCTCCTTCGGCTCCCCCAGACTGGGCCGGACACGGTCAGGGTAGATGGGGACTGGGGGCGGAAGGCAGGTGTAGGATGGAGGCGCCACCAGACCAGAAACTGCAGGTGGGCAGACGCAACCAGCAGCGTGAAAGCAGCCCCAGGGATGGAAGACGGCAGAGGGACAGCTGGGCGGGCCCAAGGCCAGGCAGGAGCGCCGGTCCCTGGTCCCCCGCACCAGAAGCAAACAGAGCAGAGGCCTTTCCACAAGGAGCAGCCCTGCCAGGGGGGTCTGCCCCGGCCTCTGCCCCGCGGGCTCTCACGGGCCTGTGCGCGGGAGGCCGGCTCGCCCTGCCTTCAACGTGAAGGGCCTGCCTGTGGCCGTCCGCACCACACGCAGAGACCTCCCTGAGTGAGGGGCTGCGGCCTGTTTAGGGTGCTGTTTAGGGTCCTCGGTCTCTGCGCCTTTGTCCTTGCGAAGCCAGGCCCGTTCTTTCCTCAGCACTGGGCGGTGAGCTTAGGGACTATTTGAACATTTTTGATTTATATTTGGCTTCTAGAAATTAGTAATGTGCCAAAATGTGATTTTCTTTGCATTTAACCTGCTTAGGATTTTCTGAGCTTCTGGGATCCATGGGTTGACGTTTTTAATAAAAGTTGGGGAAATCTTCCCACTATTTTTTCAAAATTCCGTTCCAGTGAGAGCGGCCTCCCGAGTGCCGGCTGCTCTTGTGCGGCTGTGCCTGCTCTCCCGCCCTCGCTTGGTGTGACTTCTGCTTAGCTGTCTTCACGGAGGCCCGTGTCCCGCACGCCGACACAGCCCGCGGCACGTGTCCGACCACGGTCACCGGCTCTCCTCGGTGTCTGTCGCTCCTTTCTAAAATGTGCCCGCTGCGTTCACAGACGTTTTTCATCTTTTTGCTATATTTCTTAGCATACTTATAACGATTAGTTGAAAGTTACTGTCTGCTAATTCTAGTATCTGGATGCTCTTTGCTCTTTTTTTCCCTGCAGCGGGTTACATCTTCCTAGTTTGGGACTGTCCTGAGACTTACTCACATGCTGGGCGTGATACGCTGCAGCGCAGAGACGGAAGGTGCTCGCTTTATCTTGTTTAGTGTCAGGACATTTGAGCCTTTTATCCCAGCAGGCAGCGAAGAAGAGGACTAATGAGGTTTTCTGAAGAGGTGAGCTGAGCTGGGGCTGTGACAAGTCTTGTTATTCTTCTCCGTCAGTGGGGTCGAGAGGGCTCCCTCTGTCCCTGAGCCGCCCTCCTGCGCCCGGCTCAGCGGCTCCGCCATGCTGTCTTCATCCAGCTGCGGGGCCGGCCGTCCTCCCCTGTACTGAGCTCCTGGGGCCAGCGCGCTGAGGGCCGCAAACACGTGCACACGGCTGCCCCGCGACACCGCTCCCAGGACAGAGGTGGGCGTTCCTGGCCGGGCCGTCGAGTCGAGTCGTGCTGCTGTCGGCCGCACAGCCGTGAGGCATGGCTCCTTGTCTCTATAAAGTCTCCCACAAGCCTGCTCTCCTCAGCTGCACCCCACTAGACACGCCCCCCAGACGCAAAGGCCCGTGGCTCTGTGAGGGGCTTACACGCTAGACTCTGGTTGGGCTTTTGTGCCCACGGCTTCAGAAGCTTTAAAGAGAAGTATGATTCTTTTTGTTCCCTGCGGGCAAGGCTGTGGTTACTCACTTCTTGACGCAGGCGGGGCCACTGGTGGAGGTCCAGAAACCCAGCATGGCAAAGGTGACAGCCGTGGCCAGCAGTGACGTGACGAGGTGGATCAGGGCCACCAGGGCGGCTTCCCGGACACTGCTGCTGCCGCCAGCCTCACAGGACAGGTTGATGGTGGTGCCCAGGCCCAGGCCCAGGGAATACAGCACGTGGCTTCCTGCCTGACGCCATGGGTCCAGTGATGCCCAGGCGGGGAGCTGGCCAGGGGAGAGGAGGACGTGGGAGGGCGCTCGGAGGAGGAGCTGGCTGCGTGGAGAGCGAAGGGGTGAGCAAGCCACCTCACCTCTATAGTCATCATGTAACTGAGGCCTGTTCCAGCACCTTCCAAGAAGAGGCCTCGGATGAAGAAGCAGAAGAGGAGGATGTAGGGGAAGAATAAGGAAAAAGTCAGCACCTGTTGGGTGGGATAGGACAGAAAGCAGTGAGGGGTGGAAAGCAGAAGCCAGGAGAAGGGGTGAGGGAGGGTTTGGGGGAAGGAGGGCTGAGTAAAAGGAACCTGGAGAAGGGATTAGGGTTGGGAGGGGAGGG